>CM067501.1:14428334-14508334 GCA_034509495.1 Acestrorhynchus altus
AGCCCATGTCAAACTTGAACACACCTAGCCCAAGTCACACACAAGTATGTTGGCTGGGATCAGCCTTGTTGCTCCTGTTATGAAAGCAAACTGAAGATTACTCACAGGGCAGCCTTTCAGATGCACCATCTGCTGTACATTTGATGATTCACTATTGGCATTGCAATGGAGTGCAACCCTTGATTCAACTAAAGTCTAGAACCCTGGTCCTATAAGATGCCAGTTTCCCCACAATGTGTAGCACACACCTGCATCTGTTATTGTAGACTTCAGGGCGCATTCTTGCAGGCCTGACGATGTGCTTGGTTGCTCAAGGTGTTATATTAGTAATATTTATTTGCATCTTCCTTTGACCATTGTGGATAGATTGTAGCAATGCTGAGTGCTGTGAGTGCTGTTGGTGTAGTAGAATGAGGCATGTTTGGGGTTTCAGGTGCTCAACTGCTCATTTAAACTCTAATCTGACATTCACTTTACCTCAAGGCTGCTCTGGGGGTCATTATCACAGCCATATATTGGTAAACATTGATCTGCTGTCATTACAGGGTGCACTGTGTTGCCCGGCATTACCTCATGTCTGGGCACGTGGCTGGCGTCTGGATGTCAGGTTTGGATGTTTGTATGCTCTGTCTCTCTCTGGTTCGCTCAAGCTGAGCCATCCAGTCACAAGCAGACAAAACAGTGATTGTCACTCAGACGTCCAGCCACTGTCCTCGAACTGCTGTAGGTTACATCATCTTCCTTTGATCCAGCGCAGTGTGCAGACATTCATTCTCCTCTAGTCTGCTTCCAGTGTCTTGCATGATGTAATCTGCGCAGTGACTGGAGAAGCATAGTGAATTTTGACCTTGACACAGCCATCCTGTTGTGCTCCGTGTGATGAATCTCACAGGTCTGCTCTGCTCACGGATGCCTGTGAATTTGAATCCTTTCCGTCGTACACCAACCTCTGGTATAAACGTTGACGGTGTGTTTACTTCAGGATTTATGATGTTGATTGTTTATTAGGGGCTTGAGTGGGTTCACCTTGAAAAAGTGCCACAAGACATTGTGATGTAATTGTGCCATAGATGAGTGGATTTGAAGGATGCCCTAGAAGCAGTGTCACACAGACACAAGTGACACATTATTGAAGGACTTCATGAAAGAGCCATGTGGAAGAATGCGCAAAGCATAGAATGCATGGAAACATTTTTTAAGAGGCACATGTGACTGAGCAGAATGCCATCTTTGTTGACTTTTTTTTAGTGGACTATGCCAGTAAAATGAGACATTTTCTTGCCAAGCATGAGCACTGCAAGTACTAAAAATGTCAGATTTTCCAGACTCTAGAATCTGTGTCTGTGTAAGGATAGAAAACAGCAGTTTTAACCATCATTGAATGTTAGAGATGCAAGATTGACTTATTATTCTGAAAGTTAAGTGATAACTATTGCATAACGTTTACAGATAAAAGGTGCATTCTGCCCTCTTCATAACTTCACATCACATCTATACATCTTAATGTATAACCCCTGGTGTTATGTAACATCCTGTACTAAAACACTGTATTCCACTCATTTATCATTGTTCCCCTAATATAATACCAAGAATGAGTTGTATGCAAAATTGTCATGCAGTCAGAATCCCTACTGTGCTCTGCTAATCCTGACTGCTTACTGATCTAAAGGATAATACATATACCAATCCTAGCAGTACTGTAACAAGCACAATCTTAGAGGGGAAAAAGAAGAGAAACTAGACTGAAGTAAGACATGTAGAAAGCCTTGCCAACTTTAGCATTAAACACCTTCAAGATGAATCATCAGTAGGGGGGTTTCCTAGTCTTGTGTCTTGGCATGTTTACAAGAGATGTTTTGCCAGGAGTGCCTTTTTACGGTAACATACTTCCTATGTATACATCATATGAACTATTCCGTGACATGTACATTATATGTACTATGCTGTGACAGACAGTATCTTCACTATGTGGACTACATTATGACACATACATGATATGGACTGTACTGTGACACACACTGTATGGACTATACTCAGGGAAATACAGTGTATGGACTATACTATGGCATGTATACTGTATGCTCAGGGACATACACTACATGGGCTATACTGTGGCATTCACCTATAGTCACCACTATGTACTGTGACCTGCACTATATGGACTATACCCTCAGATATATGATATGTAGATTATATGGTGGCATACCCTATATAGACTATAAAGTGGCATATACAATAAATGGACTGTAGTGTGACATACATTATATGGACTGTTGTGTGACTTGCATTATTTGGGCTATACTATATCATTTATAGATTACACAGTGTATATCATGACGTACTACAAGGACTACGCTGTCATATATACGCTATGTGGATTATAATGTGACAGTCTCTTATGGACTACACTGTGGATATACACACGATATTGAATAATAAGCACCCCACCTCATCCTCGACTCCTCAGCTCAATCACTGAAGTATTGCTTGGAGCATCTTCATTCAGAGTACATTCCGTTCCTCTAGCCCATGCATGCACATTAGACAGGATTACAGTCGGTTCCTATTAATCTGCTCCAGAGGGTCATATTCTTTTGGCAGTATTTCTCTACAGAGACTAGACAAACATTGGAACTTCAAGTAGCTGAATGCTGTCATTGTGTGCATCTCGTCACAACTAAATACGACCTCACAACCAGATGACCTCAACATCAACCTAGATCAACTGCATATTTCCAGCCTGACCTCTTCGTGTGTTTAGAGTCCATCCTGTGATGGATGAGCCACCAATGGTTATTTCAGGCTTCAGTTCTTTGCATAACTTGCACTAGTTTTTTCCCTTCCTCTCGAGCTTCTCCCTCTTCAGAGCTGAAAAGGTCACTCTTTTCTTTAATCTTTGGCCTCAGAGAACCTTCCGCTCATCTGCACACTGCCGCTCTGTTCAGAGGTTATTCCCCCAGTTCTCCATATCACGTTGGAGCTACATTTGTGAAGTTTGGCGGCACGGCCTTGAAGAGGTGGACCTTAGAGTTTTTTCTTGGTATGGCATTTCTGTGAGGTCTCTTTGTCTCTTTGTTTGGAGTTTTCAGCAGGGCATTATAGAGTGCCTACACTGTTTATCTAAGAGATAAGAAAAGCACCGTTAGCTGTGGACGCTTCCTGCCTTTCTTTGCCCTCAGCTTTCAAATGGAAGCCTGCTGTTGCAGAGAGCCGGGACAGTTACTCACTGCGACTTTCAAATAGTAGAAGAGTGGAAGTACAATAGCTTGTGTTACTCAGTATTTCAAGAATGTTATGGACAAGAAGTGAATAAAATAAAAATGGAAAATGATGTGTCTACATAGATTTTATCATTATTTTGGTCATAAATTTATCTAAATGTATTATCGTAAAATATACAGCTTAGCTGTCTTATAATATGTGCTACAGACTCAGTCATTCTATAGCTCTGTTCATCGTTCTGGATACTCCTAAAAACAAAAATTATTTGATTAGGGATGGATCATCATATTTTTGTTAAAAAAAAAGCAATCAGCTTTGTTCAGAAGAAGGGGAGATGGTAATGATAGGTGAGGTTCATTTTCTCCTCACCTTGTGCAAATGAGTCTATGTATTAGGCCTAATTTAACTACGTATCTACTGGAAACTAGTTTTAGTAAATAAATCACTTTTCTCTTTTGTTTTGTAGGACTTACATACACAGTTTCTCATTCTCCACGGTTCTCCACCTGAGACGCAGCACATCATTAATGTGGCGGCTGCAGCCTGTAAGTTAAAGGTTACACATCTGACACAAATGTGAGACTCCGACAGAGTAACATTTAGGGCTGCACAATATTTTTTTTGGCATCATCATCATAATAATCATGTTAAATGCTTGCCTACATGTGCATTATTGCCCAAGACCAGAATTATAATAATTCTGTTAAAAAACTATTATTATTTTTATTTTGCCCTCTTTTTGTAAGTTGTCAGTGTACAGTAGAATGTGTTAGAGTTTCAATAATATGTTAATAATACTCAGATTAGGATGAAAATGTGATTGTTTTGGTCATGCTGCTTTGTTTACATTACTCACATGCCTTACTCACAAGTCAGCTGCCCTGCTATTGCGTTTGCCCTGCCCTGCTATTCATGCTCTAAAGTGATCGGGTATCAAAGGTTTCAGATTCTCCTCAGAGCAAAGCCAACTTGTGCTTTTGGACCCTGGAGGATGGCTCTTGTTCAATGTCTTATTTGCTAATGAAGGTTTGCTTTGAGAAGCATGGTTGTCTGCAGGTGTTCAGGGAAACAGAGAGTGGAGTGTTTGTGTGTGTATATGTGTGTTGGCTTAAGGTTTAGAGGATCCACTGTGAGAGCCAGCTTTGGATAAGAGATAAATTTGTCAAAGTAGCAAAGCAGTGGATAATTCTTCATTTAAATGATGGAAAGCACCAAAATGTTATATCATGGATATTTTCACAATGCACAATATTTATTGTGATATTTGCATCAGCAGTAAAAAAACTATTATTCAAATACTCTCCCATAGTACAGTATTTATATTCAACCTTTTCATTAACAATCCTTGCAATTAAACAGGACTGATTACATTCTATGCACTGAAATGTGCAGTGAGCATTGATGATATACACAACATGCTCATAAATTTATATTGTATCACAATAATCTATCAATAAATTGTTGAAAATGTATCACAATATGATTAAAATTGGTAATATTGCCTGTCCCTCATTATCATATGTTTTTTCCTCTGTTTACTGACAATTCTATTGTCAGCTAACAGATGGGCACACAGGCTCGCGTCACTGAGTGACCGTTGTCAGAGAGCAAGACCAGCTGTACTCTCAGGGTCACAAAGGGCTACGGCATCACCAATAATCAATCTCAAAGGGCTATCTTGGCTTGTTTGCACATTTTGTAGCTTGAATGCAAATCTGAAAGCTTGTCTTTTCCTGAGCCTCGCTGCCAACTATATCATTTACTCTGGCTGTCTCATCACCATCAACAACAGTAATAGTACAACCGCTGGGAGCCAACTGCCAAGTTCTAGCACTGGTCCTGTGATGACTTAAACTCTTTTCATTTGAGTAATTGCTGCGACTCAATTGTCATATGTACTGTTGTATGTTGCCTGAGGCTGCGAAATTGAAACCTGTGCTCGCATAAAGGCCTTTAGGCTTTAAAGTGTTCACACGTTCTCAAAGTTCTTGTGTCTTAAATAAATGTATGTATTAATGAATTTTAAATGAGTTCTCTTTACATAAAATACGTTTTGTATGTTAAAAATACAGGCCATATTCCGGATGCATTTTTACATTGTAATGGTGTTTTGTTTTTAATAAGTGATTTATTTTGAGTAGTAATCAGAGTAATATGTTTAACGTGAATATCAGCTGAAGATCTAAAAAGCAATTGCTGATCATTTACATTAAACAGACAACATGAAATATGATAAATGCGACTGAGATCGCATTTGCACCTGGTCACTTCATATCCTGATGAGATTCTAGTCTCATCCATTTACAATTGCATCAGTGCATCATGTGTCAAATGCGCCAGAGTTTGACTGAAATCTGATAACTGCGTGCGGCTAAATTTGCAAATCAGCTCGTTACAATGCAACCATTTGTTCATCCTTTCAGCTTCGTCCTGTACAGCGTTTAAGACAGTTGATGCCTTGAAATTAATAATTTTACAGGCCTTTATGCATTTCTTCAGACGCAGCTGAAGGCAACCACTTCAACAGGCCATGCTGACAAGACAGCTGCTGTTGTACTGCATAGGGAGGAGTTAGGTTGTTAAATGGGTCTTGGAGAGACAGATGTGTTCACAATGCTATAATGTGGCTCAAATGCATCTCAGACCACCTCCTGAAGTGGTTTGAGGGGACAGAGGGGTTGTATTTATTTTATATTCGTCTTGGGTGTGTTTACACTTGCATTATTATGTAGCTTGTCCCTGGTTACAGTGGTACGAAATGTTCACACTATGGTAACATCACAGAAAACATCACAGTTTTATGGTATCACTAAATTTATTTCCCAATATTTTGGGAAATGTGGGAATGTATTCAGAAATGAGTCAGAAATTGGTGACTTTGTATTGTATGGTTGTATTTTTATTGTTTCAGTAGCGATATTATATGAATTCACATGGTATGATTACCATCAATTTTAATACCATGCTATACCTTAAGACAGTGTACCACTGAACCATAATCCTGATACCAAAGACAGATTAAAGTGACCAGGTGTAAATGGGGTTTGAGTGATGTTACTGCAAAGGACACATGACCTTTGTTTTTGCCACAGTCTCTTCTTGCCCCGGGACATTTTCTCACTCCCCATTATTTACGAGCAGTTACAGAACAATTTAGCTGCAAAAAAATGTCTTTGTTTGAAATATTTATTTGTTAATTTTTTTTACTATAAATTGCATAATTTTAAATATCAGGATTAGATTAAATAAATTAATCAGAATCAGAATTACTTTATTAATCTCAAAGGGAAATTGCAAAAAAAAAAAAGATACTATTTGGCTCCAATGCAGATCTATTTTTGGCTGCATATTTCCACATTCAACTTAATTTGGACACACTGCCTTAAAATTCAGTCCAGTTTCTCATTGAGTGGGAATAGCCTGAGGAAAAATAGTCTGTACAGTCAGAGACCTTTTTATTAAAGCCCACACGTAAGTGGGCTTAGAATGGACAGATTAATGTGGTGAATAACTGTCCAAAATGAGCTCACAGCTCAGTTATTTATACACCTGCGGGCTTCTGTCTCCATCAGATTTTACTTCTGTCTTTGGGCAGCGTAGGAGGATGCTTTAGGTGCAAATCTGTCTTCTACTTCTAGAAAATCCCCTAAATCAATATCTATCAAATATCCCCAATAACAATGAGGTCAAAAATCAGGTCACTGCCTCAGTTGACTGTCAAATCATTCTCTGACAAATTAGATGCAAAGTCACCTGCAAATGCCTATATGTAAATACTTGCTTGTGGTGACAAACAAGGTTACCATTTAAATTAAGCTATTTCAGCCTCTGTGCTCCTGTGTGTTTCTGATTTTAGGAATTTTATGTAATGAGGTTGTGTCTGTGTAGGTTTCATTGATGCCGTTATTTAGTTAACAAAGGAAGTCTTCAAAGGAATAGAGGATAAGAAGAAGCCATGTCTTCCAGTTTTTGGAGGTGCTCTTTTCGCCTATGGGACATTGGTGTGTTGTCGGGTGGCTAAATAGTAAGGCTGCAGTGATGGAGCTGGGATGCGCCTTGCAGTTTTGCTGAGTAAGCTGGAGAAGCGGCCTGCAGTGCCGAGGGAGGAGTCTTGAAGTCGTATTTTAAATTGGAGCCCCAGAACACACCAGTATCAGGCCATAGCAAGAATATAATGAGGTGGTTGCAGAGTCCCGAGCCAAGAATTGGGGATTTTGTGATAGCAGCCAAGAATGGTTTAAGCTGGCACCTCACTGCATTTCTTCTAATGGCTGTTTCCTTTTTAGCACATTGAGCTTCTCTTTTCCACTTCCTAATACACTCACACAGACACAGGCTTGAAGGTGGAGAAAATGAGAACCCATGAGGGAGAATAATACGGAGAAAGAAAGAAAGAGAAGAGGGAAGAAATGCAGTTGCTATTTCCCTCGAACTGCACATAAACAACAAGTATTTTTACAGCTTCCAAAAAAAAAGACAGACATGATAACTGTGTGGTTTGCATAGCTCTGGGCTGGGATGTTTATATTAACGTGTGTGTGTGTGTAGTCTTCATTCTGGGTAGATTTGTGGGTAGTCTGTGTGTTGGCAAATGCTATATCTAATCTAAAGCACCTCGTTTTGACAGACGCCACATATACACACTCCTAACGTCACCAGTCAGCATGTTTTCCACTTAGTTCTGCACATATCACACTTTCAGACACTCAGACTCTGTCTCCTTCTCTTTGACTCCTTTCCAGAATCAGTTTAATCTTCCCACTTCACATTTTCCACTGCCTGCAGAGTGGACCACTGCTGCTGACCCCTTTGCCCTCCTGCCTGCTGGGCACTGTGTGATGCTTTGTGAAAGGTGGCTGGCGAGACAGAAATAGCACACTCTTTAGAGCAGTTGGATGTTCGAGTCCTTCATAGATTGTCACAGTCAGAGCAGAGCTTCCAGCTACATAACGCTGGAGATAGTCACTCAGTGTGGAAGTCATTCCTACTGCTCCATCAGGTCTTCTACCATGTCTCGCATTAAAGGTACTGTGTGTCCTGTACATTTTATAAAATGTTTCTTTATGGTTTGCTAGCGCTCCCTTCTGTTTAAATGAAGTGGCTCAGACAGAGAAACGCAACGTTATTCCAGCCAATCAGCAACAGAGCTTGTGCTTGTGTATGGGGAAAGGGGAGGGGCAAGACAGTAGGTACATGTTAAACTACATGCTTTGTCAAAAGGTGGATGAATAACAGCCAAAAAGGATCTGAAAAACAAAAGGTGAACAACATTTCTAAGTTCAAGTAAGGGTGAAGACATTGTACAGTGATTGGCAGTGGAGAGACCTCTGAACATTGAAAAGCATGAAAAGGGATTAAGATGTTTGCTCACAAAAGGTCAGACGTTGATATACTCTGACTTGTCTGAAGGGCAATCGACAGGCCTAAATCAGGCCTAGAGTCTGAGCCCATAACACACTACTGTCAACTCCAACTGATGGAAAAATCTGCAAACTAGAGCCAACCAGCCAGGCTGAGAATTGGGGTAAATACTGTGTAGCGTAATCCCAGTTGAACTGGACAAAAATGTGGCAATCAGCAACCAGAAGGCATCAGATGAATCTGCACTGCAGAAGCCGAACACGATGAAGTGAGGATCTTATCTATAACGGTCTCAATTTTTGTTCAGAGGATGCCCCTGAAGTTGTTTGAAGTGACCCGAGACCAGTGACCACTCTGGAGAGGTCTTAGAATAGCGGAAGGAGTGATTAGGGCCAGTGAAAGTAGTGGGGAGGTGATGAGTAAGTAGTTCTGTTCAACAAGTCACTTGAGTTCACTGTAACGATTTGGCCTAAAAGACTGTGTTTGACTTTGAAGCTGTGTACATTGTAGATTTATCACAGCACTCTGATAGCAGTTAGTAATTAATAGTTCACTTCAGTTTAGATTTGTTGACACAGTGCTAAGCAACTCACAGTTACCGTGACTGTTGTAATAGGTAGGGAGATTTATTGGCCACTTTGATGAAAACTTCATTAGTCTTCTTGCCTGTTCACTTATCATGGACCACAGTACTTCAGCCACGTAACCACCATTCTGGTTAGACCAACGTATTATAAAGTGAAATAATATAAAGTTTACAGTTCAGTGTTTCTCATGCTGTTTGATGGGTGATGTAGTTTTTTTTTTTTGTAGGGCGATGCACTCTGCTCTGTCCTGACGTAAACGGATACAGTGAAACTCATTGAAAAGCACTTTTGGTGCGAGTATAGAATCTCCTACTGTAGGTTTTCTTTTAAAACATCATCCACGTACATATTTAGTCCGAGTTTAATACGCTGCACACACAGCTTGTCTAGTCTCCACAGAGAGGTATTGCTAGTAGAATAGGTCTATTGGAGCAGATAAACATGAAACTCCTAATGCCCGACATGGACTAGTGTGTTACAAAGGCCTCATCATTGAGCTGTAGAGCAGCGGAACTGTGTTCTCTGGAATGATGGCGCTCTAATACTTTTGGAGTATTAGAGGTCGGGTGGTGATCATTCAACATCCTGACTTCACTAATCACTGAATGCAAACCAATCCTCACAGCAATGCCTCAGAGTTTAGTAGAAAGCCTACTCAGGACAGTAGTATTCATTTTTAATACTCTTAATTTCAGAAGTCTCGGAAAGCCTGTAGATCTTAAAAGCCAATCCTAACAACCATGCCGAATTTAGGCACTTATTAGTTCAGTTTGGAGTGATTCAAGTTTGTGAACTTGCATTGTTTTATGAGCCCGAGTGCAAAAATAACATTGAATGGGCATTGAATGTTTTAAAAAGGAAACAAAACCAGTGAGTTAGGTACTGAAACTGGTATGGGCCTAAAATGTAGGTGTACATGATGTTTACCAGTGCATAAGCTTCTCTAAACATGTTTACAATGTGGGGAGGGCGCTGGGTTATGGGCCGTTGTATGTATGTAAGTTATGATAGGATGCGAGTCTGCCCAGTATAGCTCAGCTGTGGTTACGTGCAGTTCAGATACGTGTATGTAACGTTAGCTGACTGTTTCTAAGAGCCAGCAGTGCAAAGGATCTGGTGACCTTTTACCAAGCAAGGAATCACCCTCGGTGTGTGTGATGGAAACACACGATCGCACTCCCACACACATTTCACGCTTGATGAGTGCAGGATACCCTCCACCAACCCTCTCAACACCCCTCCCCCACCACCCTTTGGTGAGAATCAGGTGTCCATGTCATCTCTCTCCTCATCTCCCTCTTAATGCAAACACATGCACACACTCCGAGAGCTGTCCTGTACTGCAGTGTGACTGAAAGCGATCCTTCTTCATTAAAAATGGACTGGAGTTTGTGTTGGGTTTCACCTCGCAAGCTACAAGCTCACAAAATGGAGGTGTATGCTTGGGGCTGGGCAGGATCAGTAAAAGTGTTGTCCTTGTTTCAGATGGATTGACTGGATCTTCATGCAAGAACATCAGCTCTTCCAAAGGATGCAACATTCCGAAAGTGCCCCTCTCTTATAAAGAGTGTTCAGTGTGACACTCGCGTAACCACTAAAATGGTCACATGAACCATTTAAACGTTTCATTTATGTTAATTTGTTTTTAACCAACGAAACAAATCTCCATTTCACTGAGTGGACCAGACATAGCAATGCTGCTGGAGTGTTTAAACATTGTGACTCACTCGTTAGACACTCCTACCTAGTTTCTCCACCTAGTAGGTGTAAAGTCACAGCAAGCTGCTTCCTGGATATTTCTGGTTGCAGTGACATTGACGGGTTTAAACACTCCAGTAGCACTGCTGCGTGTGATCCAATCGTACCAGTGCAACACACACTTACACACCACCACATGTCACTGCAGTGCTGAGAATGACCCACAATAATACCTGCTCTGTGGCAGTCCAGTGCGGTCTTGACTATTGAAGTAGAGGTAGGAAGGAGGCTAACAGTGTATGCAGAGGAACAAATGCACTACAGTCTGTAATTATAAAAGTACAAAGGGCATTTATACGAATAGGAAGTGTAGAGGCATGGACGTGATCATAATGTTATGGTTATGCCATAAAGGAGAGGAGAACTAATATTGTGTAGGATCCCCTGCATTTGCAAACCTTAGCAAGACATTACTGTTTTCTTTGCATGCTTTACACACATCATACAGGTTCACAGCTTCTGGAAACGTGGCTGTTGAGCTGGTTGAATGTGTGTGCTGTAGACGGATATCACACCTGTACCAAAACCATGTACATGATAGAGTGTGTAATTTAGCAAACCCCCCACCGCTTCAGACCTCAGTCTAAACAGAAATAATAGTTTTGAATGGTCTTGATCTATGAGATGAATGTATGAAGCTTTGAAGTATGATTAAAATCATCACAACCTTTGAAATCCATGTCTTCCATCTCAAACTCAATGGAGGGAAAATACTTTTATTTTTGTATTATTAGTTGTAGTAGTTGCAATCGCTGTCGCTGTATTATTCTTATCTATCTGAACAAATCGTCACATGTTTCTGGAAGCACCAACCAATGTCCTTACTGTACTATCAGAGATGGTAATAAACTGTCTTCTCAATGTCTTCTAGCTCCTGCTGGAGGATCTCCAAGCACTCCAAAAGATAGCCGAGATACATGATCCCTCCAGTCTGGGTTTTCCCCTAGTGTTTCCTCTCAGTTAGTCGTACCTGGTACTTCCACTGGCATCCTTATTAAATCCTTATTAATGCCTAAACTGACTCTCGATGTGAAGGAGTCAGTTCTACTCCAAGCCTCCCTTGAATAGCAGAGCTTCTTACTCTATCATGAGGTCTGAACCCAACTACCTGTCGCAGAAAGTTCATTTCTGCTTCTTCTCTCTGTGGTCTTATACTATAGGTCAGGACTCATATTACTCATAGTACTAGGTCAGAATTTTGCTTTATGGCTCAGCTCTACAGTTGATCAATTGATCTCATGATCCGTCTTTACGAGGGATTGGAATGGTAATACTAGATGGATTAGATGCAGGTACAAACATAGTTTTGTCTGAGTTGGAGCTTCATCGTTGTTGACAAATAGGTAAAAATGTCAACTAACGAGATCATTGCTTTCTTTGTTGGTGTGCTGTGCGTTGGCGTGCGATGTGGGGAGTTCTCTGTGTACGAAAAATTAGCATAGCTGTGGGCAGCAGGATTTTGTACTGATGTGAATTTAAACGTTTTCATAAAAACAATAAATGCTTCAGATCTTGAATGGTTGGCAAGAGATGGCTTTTGACATTTGTAACGTGAACTTCACAAATTAATCATGAATGCAAATTCAGAGTGCAATAAAGTGCAGGTCTGCCAGAATAATACTTGCTTCTTTCGTTTTGAAATTGTAGTCTGAATACGCTTGTATGAACCAACTGTGTAATTCAGAAACTGTTCCGTTGTGTGCCTATGCTACTGCCCCCCCAAAACCACTCATTTTCACATTCTTGCACATTGTGCACCATGATGCTGAAGCAGAATCCTCTGCACAGTGTGTGAGCAAGCAGAAGCATTGATGCGTGGTCTCCTAATGCAGGGGAGTCTTACAGCATCCCTCTCCTCCCTGGTGCACTCAGTGGAGCATTTCGAGCATTTCGTAATGGCTGTTTATGTAATGTTTATTTCTTCTGTTATGTAACAAACACCCCCTCACATCCCCACTCCACGTGTTAATCCTGACAGTACACATTCAGTGCCCTTGCTCTCTCTTCCACACACTCTCTGTCTCTCTTCTTCTCTCTAGGATTATTAGGTAAGCAGTAATCCAGGTTAGTCTGTCAGTATGTTTTGCCTGCCAAGCAGTTTCTCTCTCTCTGTCTGTGGGCTGTTAAATACAGCTGTCTAGTGAGAGAATATTTAGGCTCTCGCTGTTGTAGACGTAGAGCCAAAATGGAGTGAAATGCACCAATATGGGAACTTTACACTGATACCAGTGTTACACATCTGTCAGTGACAATACATGAAAATCTGTTAAATGTAGAATTTGGTACAGTCCACCTAGATCACCATCACTTTTCAGTGTATTCTTCTCAAAATAACTGGGTGAAACCTTGTATATGATTGTTTAAAGCAATACCTATGTAACAAAATGTCATTCTAATATCCAAGTGAGAACGCTCTAGATAGGGATGTTTTTTTGTTTTTTTTTAATGCCATCAATCTGATGTATTGTCTGATTCGTTTAGTGTTTTTAAGATTAGCTTAATTGGTTTTAAGTGAGTGTTCACTATGAAACTTGTTTGACTTATTTGTTCTAAGAGAGCTGTAAATGCAACACAACATTCACCGGTCTGAAGGAGAAGAATTGTTATGCTTAGGCTTGTGTGGCCTGTGGGTTTACTGGACGTGTGTGTATGTGTGTGTGTGTGGGTGTGTGTGTAGGGGTGTGTGTGCTTATTTAATTTATTTATTTGAGCCAGGAGTACACCGATTAACCGTTTACAAGGAGACAGCCATACATTTGTGTTTATAGTGTTAAAATGCTCTCTGGAAACTTGGAAGTGAAGGCGCAAACCTATATATGAATCCTTTTTTCCCTGCCCTAAACCTTGTAAAGCCCTCCCTACTTACCAGAAAAGCCATTTACAATAATTGGTCTCAAGGGGAGCAGCAGGCCATGTGCCTCAGGTGTTGTGCTGACTCACGCTGGGTGCTCAGAGACAGTGATCTGCAGTGACTCGGCCGAGGCTGCGTGGAATTGAGCACTTGTGAAGTGGGTTAGCGGTGTGGGTTTAGACTCATTTCATGGCGTAAAGCTTCCTGCATTGCTGCCTTCTGCCCTACTACTATCTTATGTCTGATGGAGCCACACACAGAGAACCTTCCACACTGACATAGAACCATAATCTAGAAAGAATCCATTGCTTATTCTTAGCTTTTAAGGATCTATGGGTTTCACAGTGCCAGCAGTCCATGATGCAAGCCTGTTTTAAATTCAGGATTGGTTTACAAATGCAGAGCAAAAAGATATATAACTGTGTTTATCGCCTGCATTGAGATTATGAGAATGATAAGGTTTATCTGATATTTTTATCAAAATTGAGTTATATTTATTTCCTCATTCTGTGATTCTCAGTATTATGTGAGGTGTTTTTTTTTTAAGTTGTATGCATTTTAGACTCTATCTAGAAAACATAAAATTTCTATTCAATATCAGTGTCACTGTAAAGATTTTAAGGCTCAGTATCTCAAAACTCAGATTGCAGATAGAACATTTATATTTCCAAGGAGACAAAACAGTATAAATAATCGAATGTGCTGAACAAAGCAGCAGAACAAATCACGCAAACCCTGAGATATCCCAGTACCAGTACCTGTATTCATATAGAGCAGTGGTTCTCAGTCCTGGTCCTGGAGTACAACTGCCCTGCTTGTTTTAGAGTTTTCTTTTCATTTCATCTCAGGAAGGGCTCATCGTTTAGTTCATTAGTTGGATCAGGTAGAACTAGTGAGAACTCTAAAACAAGCAGGGCAGTGGTACTCCAGGAGCAGGATTGAGATCCACTGATATAGAGTAAACACAGCCAATGCTATTAGGGTGAAGGTGGTCATTTAACAAGCCTTCGTATAGAGCTGGGCGATATGAATGAGCGACATATGACACAATTTTGACAAAGTAAAAATGTTTACATGTTTATTTACACACACACACACACACACACACACACACACACACACACACACACACACACACACACACACACACACACACATATATATAACATGTGACAGTTGCTCTCTTGGTATTTCAATGACCCCTCAAACTGCACTTGTTTGAGTAGTGAAATAAAGGTGTCATTCTGCTGCCTTTAATTGTGACGTTTCAATGGAATAATTTTCCCAAGATTGCAGTCTGTTGAGTATCATCCATTTTAAAACCCATGTCCTCTGTTAGATCTAGCTCACGTGCAGTCAAAACCACACCATGGTAACTGAGTACACATTCAAAGTCTTGTCCGACAAACCCAAATAAAAACAGAACTAAAACTAAGCGGAACATAAGGAGTATTTATGCTCGCCTGCACACGAAGAGGACCACGTTCAGAAGTCACGTTACTTACTAGTAGACTGAACAAGATGAAATGCTCAGAAATACAGAACAAAAGCTAGATGTTGTTGTTGCTTGCTGTAGAATACATCAAAGTGAACTTGTTCATCTGGTTCTTAAGTGGAAGTTGACCGGGGCACTTTACCACTGTGGCCTGAGTTAAACATTGGGTTGGAAATGGCTTCTTCTCTTTCTTTTTCTCTGTGCCTTCCACCTCTTTTCAGAAGAGTGCAAATATGGAACATGACTAAGTCCATGAGATCTGACAAGCAGTTGAACTCTTTTGAAGGTGTCCACTGATCAGCCATTCACATTACAGTATTGTTCCAGCTCTGGTTTCATAAGTGTAGTCTGCAGCAACATGGCTGTTTCAGGTGCTGTTAAATATCAGTTGTTGTGGGCTGAGAGTATAATTAAACACCAGTGTTCGTCCACATGATAGCTGATGATTGGAGGATAACTTGCCCTTCTCTTCTGCTGCAGGGAAAAGTAGAATTCCGCAACCCCTTTGTCATCCAGTTATGATCTAGAAGGGCGATTTCTGTCAGTGTGGCAGATTTTGTCGGACACATTTGACACTGATCTGGACAAGCACTCTATAATCATCATCTCCTGCCCCTCCTTCTCCTGCTCCTAGCTTTCCTCCCCAATCTTCAGCTCAGCAGGAGAATAGGAGGATGACAACGAGAGAGAAAGACATGGAGATTAAGTGATTTGGTGGGCTTTTGTTTTGGAGCCGTCTGTCTGCACTGTTGGAGTGGTGAGTGAACCAGGGTGTAACTCACCAAAATAGTATAACCACCCCTTGATACACACACACATGCACACATACGTACACACAGCACTGAGGGTGGGGGATGGGGAGTGTTATTTTGAGCTGAAGCGCCCGCCATATTCCCACTGACGTAGTTTTGGAAATGTTGCTATGGCTGGGTTTCTGTGCCTTGACCCACTTTAGCTGTGTGTGTGTGTCTCTCTGTGTAGGATACTCTGTATCACGCAGGTCTCTCTGTTAAGGTTCCTGAAGGGAGAAGTCACTTTGGCAGTACGGCCAGCATGTGTGTGTGTGTGTGTAGTTCTGTCTTTGTGCATGTGTATGTGTGTGTGTGTGTTTCTTTGTGCGTGTGTGTGTGTTTGCATGTTAGATGATGGTGCTGTTGAAATTTGAGTGCTTTTAATATCTTCAGTTTCAGTGATGCACTGTTATGGGAACTGTGGGCCAATACTGATTGGTGACATTTTTCCTGTACGGTTGTATATAAGAATGTATAAAACACTCCTCTTTAAATGATATGTTTGTGTTTTGTTTTGTTTTCTTTGTCACTGTAAATAAGTGTAAATAAGTTCACATCCTCTAGACAGACTCATGTCTGCAAGGGGTTGACAGGAATTACAGTGTTTTATTGTATTGTGATAAAGTTCAGGAGCATATCATGGATATCGTCAGTGCTTACAGAGTACTGTAACACCTGCACCTTTCATTACAGTGTAATTAGTGCTGTTTATCACAGATTTGTGATATTTTGATGACAATTATAAATATACTCGTTCTAAAGCATAATTTTTGTTTATGTGCTTCGTTTAACATATTGGAAGTTACAGTCAATCAAAGTGTGGAATTTATTTTAGAGAGTTTGTTAAATTTAGGAAGTCATTTCTCAAAACATTGAAGAAAACGGCCACTTTTAAGATACATTAAAAGCAAAATGATTCAACATAAGATGTCTTTGTCGGGAGAAAGTTGTGAACTTTTAGGAGATCTCATATTCTAAATGAGAGCCAATGAGGTGTCATTTTAATGGTTTGTATTGGACTTAACCTACTTCAGTCCACTGTGAGACAAATATGAGAAATTCAGTACCGTTGTTACTCACCCTTGGAGTGACTGTCCAGCAAAAATCACTCCAAGGGTGTGGCAAAATCTGAGTGCCCCAGGGTAACATCTAAGGATGTACGGCTCTGCCACATTTAGTAATGTCAGTGTTCAAGAATCCACCATCAAGCAAACGCTTAACACAAACTATATGTATGGAAAAATAGCAAGGAGGAAGAACACTGCTGCCTGAAATGTACTGACCACATGGAAAAAGCCAGAGGCCAGGTGTTTTGTGAAAAGATTACTCCACCGGCGAGACACCACACCATGTAGGAGACTGGGGTTTGATTCCCAGTCTGAGCAACTATGCTGTGCTACACCAATAAGAGTCCTTGAGCATAACTCCTTACACTACTGTGTAACATGAGTGACCTTTTACGTCGCTCTGGATAAGTCAGTATCATGGTCAGGGGCTGCTCTGCTGGTTTGGCTTCAGAACTTCTTATAGATGGACCTATGAGTTCTGGATTGTACATGCAAAATGTACAAGCTCACTTTCAGAGTATTGGTCCATGTACTGGCTTAAGCTTAACCATGAGTGGGTCATGCAGCAAAAATGACCATCATAATCACACAAGTAAGTGTGCAAACAAAGGGTTAAAGCAGGAGAACATTTCTCAAACATGTCCAGACTATAACCCAGTCGAGATTGTGAGGAAGGACCTAAAAAGAGTTCATACACGGAAGCCTATCACAGAGGTGAATCATGTTTTATGAGAGCGAATGGTTGTACAGGTTTGATCACTGATTAACATTTGAGGTTTTTTTCACCCCAGTCATTAAAAAAGTTCACGTGCTTCCTTTCTGACCAAGATATTTATTAAGCTAAAATAGTGATGTGAAGTTAAGACCCAGCTGATTGTTCTGATGTGTAAAGCCAGTTATTCCAGTTTGTGTTGTTGACTTTTTCTGCACGTACTGTTCTTATATGCAGAGCAGACCATGCAGACTCCTGTACTGTACCTGTGTGTACGTTATGGATAGGTGTGTGTATACACCTTAATGCTACGTCTGCATACTTACTCTGTATGGTGTCGTTGGAAGCTCTTTATTGTAACTGGTAAGACTGGAAGCCTTGGACGTTTTACTGGTTGTATTCTGTTTCACAGCACATAAACCTCCTACCGTGTGAACATCTTATCGCAGATACATCTCTAAAGCCTAAATGGCAGTGGGAAAACTGCTGACATTGACATGCAGCTACAGAAGATCTACGACCATTCAGTGATGTCACTCTGTTGACACTGTTATATAGGGGTGGGTAATATGATAAAAATAGAATAACACTATATGGAAAGACATTTTTCGTACAGCTGGTATTATTGCAATTATTGCACAGATAAATGATTTAATGGCATAAAACTGTTAAATTTAAATAATAATTCAATAATGCAAAATATTGTCCAGTCCTACTATTACATGTATTTGATATATTTCGACATTTTTGATGTATTTACCTTTGAGCAGATGGATTTGACTAAAGGAGAATGTACACTTGGTCAAAATGCTTGGTCAGAAACGAGGCAGTTTGGGTGATTTCTGTGCTGATTTACTGTATAATATATAGCTATAGCTCAAGGCTTTTTTATTGTCATTACAACCGAGTACAGGTACACAGTGCAATGAAATTGCGTTCCTCCGGAACCAAGGTGCAACATGGAACAGCAATACGATAAGATGACATAAAGTGCAAACACTACAATAAATACAATAAATACAGTAAACAAGAGACGGTTTAACAGACAGGACAGGACAGTACAATACCGAGTGGTACAATGAAGTGAAATGTGTGTGGTGGGAATAATGTGCAAGAGATATGTAACATACTGTACATATAGATGTGCATGATAACAGCAGTTACTGAGGTAGAAAGTTATAGTTCTTAGTGGGCAGCAAATATTGCTGATAAGGATGAGGATGACCCAGTCTCTGTGTGCTGAGTGCACGTGTTTGTATAGTGCTGGGTGGTTACAGTCCAGTCTTTTGTGTTGGTGCGGTCTTTGTGGTGTGAGGAGTGGTGTGGGGTTCAAGTTTCAGTCCCAGTTCAGTCCCTTTATGAATGTGGGTGTGAGGAGTGGTGTGGGGTTCAAGTTTCAGTCCCAGTTCAGTCCCTGTATGAATGTGGGTGTGAGGAGTGGTGGGATTCAGCTCAGTGTCCGTGAGTCTGACTGCCTGGTGGACAAAGCTGTTGCAGAGTCTGGTGGTGGAGGCTCGGATGCTCCAGTATCTTCTGCCAGACGGCATCAGAGTGAAGAGACTGTGTGAGGGGTGGGTTGGGTCACCCACAATGCTGGTGGCTTTGCGGATGCAGCGAGAGGTGTAGGTGTCATTGATGGAGGGGAGAGGGGAAGATCTTTTCCGCTGTCCTCACTATCCGCTGTAGGGTCTTGCGATCCGTGATGGTGCAGTTCCCAAACCAGACGGTAATGCAGGTGCTCAAGATGCTCTGTATAGTCCCTCTATAGAACATGGTGAGGATGGGTGGTGCTATATATATATATATATATATATATATATATATATATATATATATATATATATATATATATATATATATGATATAGCTAACCTGACATACTGAATCGAAATATTTACTTAGGTTAAGGTACCTTGAGTTTGGATTGTTTTTAAAGGTGCCATAAAGCATTTATTGAGTATTTTCGAGGTAATTGTTATTGTTGTGACTTTAAAAATGCTCATATGCGGTTTTACAAGCCTGTTATTTTGTTTCGGAATCAACCTCCCTAACGTATATAGACGTTTGTGGGGATCAAACAAAAGATGATCGAGTTGGCGAGTTTACATCACAATGACTTCTCATAGTCGCCTAGTCTAGTCTTGCCTATAGTAGCATAGATTAGAACTGCAATAACATATTGTAATTGTAACATATTGTGTTGTAATTGTTCTCTGACTTACTGTGCATTGTTCTGTTTTTCCGGGTCCTTTCAGTGTCTTCTTGGCATGATGTGTGGCTAGTTAGCTGAAGAGATTATAGCCAGACGGTCTAGTGTTAGCTTTTCAACGTCTTGGTGGCTCCAGAGCTTCCACACACTGAATAACAGCTAATGTTCTTGTTTCAATTGATCTAGTTTTAGCATTTGTCCTTTTTGGCCCTTCAAATCCTCATCGGTCACATTTAAGAATTGCAGGAAACACAGTTTATGAATTTTACAGGAACTAAAACACATTGATTCATTTTATTTAAATGGTGAAACATCCAGATTTTGTAGAAGGTTACCCTGTCAGTTGCTCACGTCAACTTTAAGTGTTTCTTCAGACCCGTCAGGGCTGAGAATAAACAGACTCAGAGGAATAGATTTGCCTATTACATAGTCATAAAGGAAACTCATCTATTTACTCTGATTTGCGTAAGAACTATTCATTCATTTTACGTTTTCTTGCATTTTAATGATATAATGGTCTTAGATATAAAGGCATCTGCTTACTGGGCTGAATAATGCAGCTTCAGAAGTCCATTTTAATATTCAAATGAACATTTTCACAGATTTCTCACTTTTTTATATCTAGAAAGCATATCAGCGCACAAGATGCCTGCAGCTGCAATTTCTCAAACTGATATTGTTTCTAATTTTCTTTGTGACACAAATTTATTTATTGTGCATTTATATTAAGGTTTATATGTTTGTAGTTTGAACACAATTGTTCTCTTGATTATATATCTTTCTCCATATATGCTTTTATTATTTAAAGTATCGTTACTAGCCCAGTATGGTCTCCCCCAGAGGATGGGCTGGAGGACCTCTAGCAGTGCTTCATGACCCACTGGTGGTCCGTGCCACACAGGTTGAGAAACCATGCAGTAAAGTAGAGAAGATCTCTGAGAGAGATTTCGGTACCTGAAGCTGGTGAACTCTCTTGAGGATGGTGAACTGAAAGCTTCAGTGGAAACAAACAAACACACACACACACACACACACATTTTTTTTATCTCACTTTCATTTGATGTACAGCCCCATCTTCCTTTCTTCCTTCACCTCTCTCATATTTCACTTATTTTTATTCACTCTCACGCCATTCCCCCACCCACTCTTTTCCTCACTTCCCATGTCCTCCTCTCCCTCATTGCTTTTCATACTCTCTCTCTCTTTCTCTCTCTCTCTCTCTCTCTCTCTCTCTCTCTCTCTCTCTCTCAGCATGATACAAAGCAGCACAGGTGGACCAAAGGCCTGTTTCTTTCATGTCATGGCCAGTTGGTGTGTGTGTGTGTGTCTGTGTGTGTTGCAGAGCTTAGTTCAAAGTGAGATGATTGTGGCCTTTCTCTCCAGAGTCCTCATCAAAGGGAAAAAGGAAAAAAAACATATGTTTCCTGTCCCTGAAAATAGTGTCCAGTGAGAAATTGTGCAACCATGTTCCTTCCTCTGTGATGGAGGAGTGTGCATGTGTGTTTGCGTATACTTGGGAGCGGTGACGCTCCTCAGGGTGAGGCCATATGCTGCCTGTCAGAACCTGTCTCTCAAAGAGAATGGCAGGTTGCCTGGTGCTGCAGTGCCTTGCAAAAGTATTCACCCCTTTGGCTTTTTTCTTGTATGCTACCTCACAACCTGGAATTAAAATGGATTTTTTGAGGGTTTGCATCACGGATTTCATTTCATTTACAGAACAAAATTTACATCTACAAATTTTTTTTTATTGTGAAGTAAACAACAATAGGAAAAAAAACAAAAGACTTCAGTGTGTATAACTATTCTCCCCATTTAAAGTCCTTTGTAGAGCCCAATTTTGTGGCAATTAAAGCTGCAAGTTGCTTTGGATAAGTCTCTAAGAGCTTGCCACATCTTGCCACTGGCATTTTTGCCCCTTCCTCAAGGCATAACTGCTTCAGCTCCTTCAAGTTAGATGGTTTCTGCTGGTAAAAAGCAATCTTCAAGTCTGACAACAGATTCTCAATTGGATTAAGGTCTGGGCTTTGACCTGGCCATTCCAATACATTTACACATTTCCCCTTAAACCACTCGAGTGTTCCTTTAGCAGTATGCTTTGGGTCATTGTCTTGTTGAAAGCTGAAATTCCATCCCAGGCTCAAATCACAGACAGGCTAAAACAGGTTTTGCATAAGAATATCCCTGTATTTAGCACCATCCATATTCCCCTTGATTCTGACCAGTTTCCCAGTCCCTGCTACTGGGAACGTCCACATAGCATGATGCTGCCACCACCATGTTTCACTGTGGCGATGGTGTTCTTGGGGTGATGAGGTGTTGGTTTTGCACCACAAATAGAGCTTTCCTTGATGGCTCATCTGACCAGAGCACCTTCCTCCATAAATTTTTGGAGTCTCCCACATGCTTTTTGGCAAACTCAACATGAGCCTTCCTATTTAGATTGTTTTTTAATAACCCAACTATGAATTCATCATTTTAGTTTTTTTTTATTGTTTTATTTATGTCTTTTTGTCATTTCACTTCACCAAGTTTGAGTATTTTGTGCAGTGGCATCACATACAATACGTAGCTACTTTATAACCACAAACAGCCATAGAGCTGTTATTGCTGCTAGATGGTGGTAAAGCCATGCTCTTTTCAGGTGTGACTGTATTTAACATACCAATGACCTCATGTGGTGTCAAGACACTTTATATCTGTGTGTTATATTTCCGCACTGTCAGTTGTAACATCTCGCCATTTTACTGGTCCTGAGATGATCTCCAGCTCTTGGCTCTGCAGGGATTCTAAAGTAATGACAGATGAGTATAAATGCCGTTTTATTTCTTGAAAACAGTTGACAATTTCAGCCTATGCTTTATATAATTACATGCAATCACATTTACACCAAATTCAATAACATGTTTTCTCGTGTTTGGATTTTGAAGACTCAACCAGATATTCATCATCTTTCTTAGTCACCAAAATACACATTCTGCTTATTGTCTGGGTTACGCCAGTTTCACCACCAATCCATGAGTCACTTCATGTGGACTGTGTATGTCACGAAAATGCCCAAACATTAACAGTAAGTTGAGAGTCAGTGTGTTTTGTTTTCTGTATATTTTTTATTCCTATAAAAGCCTATGTGAACTTCCAACACCTGAATGTCTGGTTAATCAACACACCATCAGTGTGCAAGTCTCAGCTGAATGTTTCTCACTGAAATAGATCTATGAATTGTAGCTTTGTTTAGATCTGAAAGCTAAACCTGTGATTAACATGTTTGTCACGCCAAACTGTTTTGCATTGATTAGCTGTTGTAGTGCATATTGGCTGGTTTTCCAGACAGGGATTAAGCCTAGTCTTGGGCTCCAGACAAATCTGAATGGAGCCTCTCTGGACTAGGCTTAATCTCTGTCTGGGAATCTAGCCCTGTAATGGTCATTGGATCAGGCATTCAGATGGATTAAACACACTGTAAAAAGTAGTCATTAGGGTTTTTATTTTAGTAGTATACTCATCAAAAAATAGTTGCACCCAGAAGGAAGTGTAGGATTATAATGCTATTGAAAAGGAAGATAAAAATTTCCAAGGAACAATGTTATGGCCAATATTGATTGAGATAAACATACAGAGGTAGTGTCTCTCAGTATGGCTTTATGTATAACAAATATCAGGCATCTTGGAATGGAGTATCCTGCGAGAATCCATCTCATGCAGCTTGAACATTCTCTCTCAGTTCCTGCAGATTGCAGTAAGGGTCCAGTAGAATCCCACACATTTTCAACTGGGACTAAATCTGGTGATGAGACAGGCCATGGCATAGTATCTGTGTCTTCAAGGCAAGCTCTTGAGATGGCACCAGTACGCAGACGAGCATAGTCCCGTTGGAATTGCACACCAGTCTGTTTAGAGAGGGTAGGGTCACTGGTTGCAGGAACTCATTAATGTAGTTTCACTGTGAAAGTGCCTGTAATGAAGACTAAAGGTGATCTGGCATTGTACAAAATTGCGCACAATTCCCACACCAGGACACCAGGTTTTCTGGATGTGTGTGTGACAACAAGCCGTTGATCTTGGCACTGATCATGGTGCCTCCACTCTCTGATTTGTTGGTCATTTCCCACAAGAGGAAAATGAGGTTCATCACTGAAGATTACTCATTGCCATTCTGAGTGACTCGTTGACAGTCAGAGTGTAATTTGCAGAACATCTTAATTAAATTGTATGGATGCATTCTTTATAGAAACAAACAAACCAAAAAATCAGATGGAATACGTATAGGCCAAAGGAAGGGAGGACTGGAATGGGACATCTTTAGTAAAATTTTAATTCAGAACTAAATATAACTTATAAGGATTGATCTGGTTAGATCCCTGGAATCTGATCCCTGGAATCGGTGTTTGTATCAGCCACATTGCTTTGGTTTTGGTCAATCCACGAGTCTTTATCACCATGCTTGTGTGATTGAAGTTGCTGAATTGCTGTGTCGATGTGGATTTTCATAATGTGAACTGAGCTATGTATATGCTGTAAGTCTGCAACAGTAAAGCGTGTGTGTGTGTGTGTGTGTGTGTGTGTGTTTGTGAGTGTGTGTGTGTGTGCTTGTTTCCTGTGAGACCTGGTGGTTGGTGTTCTCAGCTGTCATGTTCTATATAGCAGTATTTGGGCATTTCATACACACTTGTTTCAAAAATAAAAAAGGAATGCTCAAACTACACGAGGGCTGTGTACTGGCAAGACACTGGGGATGTGATACCAACCACAATGTGGGTTGTTATAATTTAGCAAATTGCAATATATTGTGATATTCAATGCAGTTCAATGTATTGAGTTTATCTTCAGATTTTGTCAGTACTCTCAGTGTATATATATATATATATACATATATATATAGTATAAACTCTCAGTATAAAAATGCTACATTTGAGTTGAAAAGGCCTAAGACAGAGTACAACCACTGCAGTCTTATAGTCAAGGTTTAAACACAACTCAATATAAACCACTGTTGGCTGCCAATATTTGTATATAAACTAGGGCTTAAGGTGAGAAAATGTTTGTTTGAAATGTTTGCAAATTTGTTCAAAATAATGAAACAAAAAAGCTGTGAATACTTATGTACATGTTATATTTTTGTTTGATTTTTTTTAAGATTTCAAACAATTTTCTTACTTTATGATCAAGCAGCATTGTCTGTAGAATTTTGAGGGGATAAATGATTTGAATCCATTTTAAAACAAGGATGTAACATAAAATGTGCAAAACGTTATAATGTTATATAAAGTTATGTTATTATATAAGTATCTAAAGTATTCATTTAAAGTTGATACTGTTTATGAGAAATAAATTGGAAATTTTATTCTTTTTTTTAATGTATAGCAGTGAGTGTGATGCACAGTTAAAAGGAGTATATATATAGTATATATATATATATATATATATATATATATATATATATATATATATATATTTAAGAACATAAAACAGTGAACAGGGATAAAAGAAATATGATTGCAATCAAAATGAGAAAAAAAATCAAGAGGATGGTATCTGTTTTGGGTGTCAGTATCTGTTTGATTTTGGAATTAAATTCTGGGGGGATAAAAGATGGAATTAATTTACTGGATCCTGAAACGAAGCCAGCTTGAAATGGCACACTCACACGGAGGCTGTTTACACCTGACTTTATTGTGTTTTCAGTGATCAGATTAAATTCAGATTTCAGTTGAGCTCATGAAAAGCCAAGTGTAAACATGCAGTGTTTGTGAATTTGGAGGTGGCCAGACAGCCATTCCAACCACATTTAACACAAGTGTAAACAGAATTATAATGGATACTGCTCTGCACCTCTGATGCATTTTACAGTATAATGTAAATGTATTCTGACCAAGTATATCCAGATATAAAATGCATGCTAACAGCTTCTCTCTGTGGTGGGATGTTAGCTTTGTCTTTCTTTTTGTGGGGTGAAGTAGTGTTTGAGTAGTTTGAAGACTTTGTATGCTATTCTGAAGTGAAGAACTTCTATTTAAGCAACATTATGTAACTTTATCTTCAAGTAACAGCTTCAAAATCATTGTGACGCTCCACTGACTGTAATGGGCAGAATAATGTATGTTGCAACTTCAGGCTCAAAACAGTGTTTGTGAGAACTGTGTAATTCTGCATAACCCAATATATATCCACTGTAATGTCACTCACTGTGTCTGTCCGAATGCTGCTTTCACTTTAAGTGGGGGTTCTGTATCTCTCAGCTTGTCCAGAAATGCATGTGTAGAGTGTATTCTTGTGGGGTGGCTCAAGGTATAAAGTTCATTTTCCGATTATAGGAGCCTAGGAGAAAGAACTTTAATGCTTTAAAACCAGCTCATTTCAAAACCTAAAAGATATATATATATATATTTCTGTTATGGATGATAAATAATTAAGAATATAACATATAACATAGTATAACATATAAAAATATAACATAGTCGCAATGATTCTTTGTTTTGTTCCTGTTCTTTTCTGTTTCTTTTAAAATAACACACAAAAGGAAAGGACAGCACTGCAAATGTTACCAGACCAGATTCCTGTTTTTAATTTGTTTATTTTTTAAAAATTTGAAACTAGCCTTTTAGGTCACTCTGAAACACCCCGAGACATACGTGTTGTTTTTCAGCACTAAAAATTAAACATCAAAATAAGAATAAGAACTTTGTTGTGTGACCCCAATACTGGTGTACTGATGCCGTGCTGATATTTAACCCACCACAAGGTTTCCAGGATAAGTTACACTCTCCAATATAATGAGGTCTTGTGTGTGACGGGGTGTGTTAGACACGCCTACTCAGCAGGTAATAGCCTGGTGTATAAGCTCACTGAGAGCCAGTCTGTCCAGCACACTGACTGATGATCTCCTCTCCTCCCTCTGCACTCCCTTCTCTCTGTTTGCAGCCTAAAATGACCCATGCAGTGACCCTTGATATGTAAATGGCTTCCAAAGTGCGAGATGCTGTGGTGTGGTACCAGAAGAAGGTGAGTCCATTTTGTATATGATTGTGTTTTATGTGTTTTGACTTCAGTGTGCTGTTGCAAGCTGTGTGAATTATTTATTGTGTCACGTGTCTAATGCTTTTGCATGTATAAAAACTGCTCTGTGTGTGTGTGTGTGTGTGTGTAACGGGTTAGGGATCAGTTGAGGATGACTGTAGCTGATCCTCTGTCAGGGCTGTCTTCATCTGTTTGTCCATGTACTTGATAGAGACACTCATTACATAAATGGATCAAAGTGATTGGACAGCAGAACATAATAGAGCCCCTGGTCATTCGTCTTTCAGTAACATCATCCTGTGTAGCAGAAGGCTGCTCATCAAAGGCTGTGTTCATATTACTGCATCAGAAGAAGTAGAAGAGTTATTTTGGGCATAACCCTAGTTTGACTTCTTTGATGCACATGGTTCATTCATGTGACATGATTTGGATGTGTGCATGTAAGTTGCCTCAGGTTCGTCAGTTTGTTCTCACTTTGGACAGAAACCATGTCTGATGACCATCAGGTCAGAAAGATCAGATTGCAGCCTTGTAGTGCGAGCAGGAAAATGATGCTGTTATCTTTCCAAACAGGGTTGAGTGCATTTTATGCTCTGATTTTATGGACTAATAATGTAATATAATAACAATAATAAATATGATCATTGTAAATAATACCACTGCTATTACTAATAATAACATATTAGTATTCCTACTGCTATGCATATCCATGCACTCACGCATAACAACTTAACAGGTGACTTTATACCACTTATTAATTATTCATGTGTATTCATGTGGTCCCCTCTGTGAGTGTTGGTTCCTCTTGAGGTTTCTTTTTCCTTTGAGGGAGAAGTTCCTTGCCACTGTCACCCCTGCCTTGCTCACCTGTTTTAAATGTTGTTTCTATATGATGTTTGGGCTATATAGTGCTATACAGTGCTTTCTAGTCATTTCTATTGTGTACATATTTTTTTTTGCACTAACCATATGTTAGAATGATTGCACAATGAGAGTTTAAATAAAAATGCAGTCATTCAGTGATATCGTAGTAGCAGTAGATGAATAATGACCCATGACTAATGAAAGCTTAATCAGAGGCTAATTTGCCTGTAGAGCATGGTGTTCATGTTGGAGATCTCTTTTATAGACTCTGTCTCTGCTGTTAACATGATTTAGAGCTTTGCCCCCTGTGTGTAAGGAATGTTTGTTTGGCTAATATACAAGTCCATATACAAGTGTTCATTGAAGGTGATGTATGTAATGTAATGTGTGGACTGTCTAGACAGTGGTTTCACAGTGCTAAAAAACTCTTTTGGCTGAAATGTTTGATTGCTGGAGTGATTTTGAGCAGATGTGACATTAGTTGTTCCAAAAGAAGTCTTTATTCTGCACTCTTGGATGACTTTGGGTTGGCAAGTGCCTGCGGATTCCTGCTTCACCCGAGCCGTGATCTGCACTCTTGGCTTCAGGCTTCAGATCACTTTCGGGGCTTGAGTTACAGAGTATAGAGAGGGAGCATGGTTCAAGACCTTGAAGTATTTTTATAAGCAGTGGTGAGCTTTGGCACTGCCGCATGTTAAATGTTCCATACCGGACTGCACACAAGGCTCGTTTTATGGATGCTGTTGCTATATTTTGTGAACCTTCACAAATGGCCAGTTTCATTTTCTCTTGATCAATTTTTCCCTGTAATCCACACCTCTAACTCTGATGGACTTTATCCTGTAGTCATCCTCCTGTCCATTACAGATCATTATCCATTTAGGGATCTTCTAAAAGTAGTCTGCATTACTCTGTCAGATGCCTTTTCCTTGTTCTGGGGTGTGTTTATTATGTTAATACCATTTGCTCGAGAGGAAACCCTATTTATGCTATCTTGTTTTTGAAAGGACACCCTTTTAAAGCACACAAGCGTGAAATATATGCCACAAAAGTCTGTATTTCTTCTAGTGGTGTAGTTTATCCTTTACCCGCATAAATCAGGTTCACTGCTTGTGGACAGCCAGCAGAAATCATTTTTCTGCTTCCTCGTTCTGCCCCTTTCCCTGCTCTCAGCGCTTCCTCTACTCTGCTCCAATTCCTGCTCTCATGTACACACCATGGAGGGGGCTTACGACAGAGCATTGCATGAGAATGACTTGGTGTGTTGAAAAAAATGAAGATTAAATTTTAATGTTTAGATTCCATGGGGTGTGCTAATGTTTTCACATTGTATTTTTCACATCATATATTGTCATATCCTTTATATCCATTCAGCTATAATATATATTGAGATATGATTTTGTTTTGTGTATCACCCAGCCCTTCGTCTGTCTCATATCTTGTGTTCTGCCTTTTTTGATGGGTGTGTTTAATAACACTTTACTTCAGAATTAATTTGCTATGATATTTTTATGAAAATGGGATTTCAATCAACCATGCAAGACATGGTACAACACCACTTCTTCCCCCAGATAAATAGCTCTAAAGCTAACTGTTGTTAAAGAGGAGAAAATCATCATATGTTTAGTCTTCTGTGTAATTTTCTGTGGGAATATTTAATAATATAAACATTTTGGAAGTTGCTTAGAAGATTGATCTCTGAAGGAAAGTTGTTCTAGCCTTCCAGCAGAATGCTGGGCAGATGGCACCGTGTTCAGAACAGAACAGAACTTTGGCTTTGCCTCTGGTCAGTCATATATCAGGAGACCAGCCTCTCCTGTTTCTGTCATCTAGTCTGTCCTCAAACATGGACTTAATTTGGGATGGTGACCTTGAGCCAGCTCTGGACGTGCAGGCCACTACAAACTCTAGGGCCAGACCATTAGCTAATGGTCACCTGAGCCTTATTTTTAGGTAGCTGTTCTGGGAGGAACTTTATTCCGCAGTGCTGAACCCAATCACGGTCAAACAGACCACACAGAAGGAACGAGGAAGCCTTGTGAGCCTGGTTGGGGCTTTTATTTCACCTACAAGGAAGCAGGGAGTCTCACACATGCCCAGTATACAGGTGTTTGACTGTGATAAGTGTGTGAAAGTGTGTATGCATGTGTGTGTGTACATGTGCGAAAGTGTTTGTGAGTAACATCAGGTAATACGCCAAAACAGAGCCCCACCTAGACTAACCAGCAACCAGCTATTGGTTTTGCTTTTGTTCAGCCACAGTGAGCACACCCTAGGTTTGCCAACCATGAAAACAAAGGGGGCTTCCAATAAACAGTTCCTGTTACTTTCTGACGACACTGCTCGGAATATTTGATTAGCAGGTTTTCTTCTTGATTGATTGTGTAAACCACAAAAGCCAACAAATGAGACATGAATCTCAGGTACATTAACTTCATTGGTCATTGTGATCAGCTAAAACATCATTTTAAGCTGCCAATCTAAGCACAAAGTCAGTGTAGTACAGGGATCTCGTATTTTTGTTAGTGTTGTTGCTTAATTAAAATGTTATATTTGTTGTGTTGATCACAACAATTCTGTGATTAATCGTGTGTGTGGGGGAGGGGGGTGAAGAGGGAGAGAACAGGGTAGAAGTAGGTAGAAGTTGGAAAATGAGATTTAATCCAGTCTCTTCTGAACTCAACAGTAGCACCATCTTGCCGTCCGTCTGTGATGCCGGTCATGTTTACATTGCTAAATAAAACTGCTGGTACATCTTTGTACAGGAATGAATTATGGTATGAAGTCACGGACAAATCTAATGAAATGTGTTAAGGCATACAACATGAAATGCACATTTTAACACATTAACATTTACTGCACTAATTGTTGTTCATCTTTATATATATATATATATATATATATATATATATATATATATATATATATATATATATATATATATATATATATAATGTATATATATACACACCTTTGTTTATATGTACCCTTATTAGCATATCTTGGAAAACTAAGGTCAGAGGAGTGGGTCAGAGGATCATCCCTGAGCAGATAATTAAGGGTTTTGCTGATGGGCCCTCAAACACTCTGATCAATAACTCAAAACTCAAATGGGTGAAGGCAAATGTCTGAATCAGTTGTATTAGATATTACCCAGACTTTATTCTGCCAGCCCCCCGGTGCAAAGTTTGGGTCTCATAAGCCATTTGTGAAGAGAGCAGGTCATTTTTAAGGAGAATTCACAGTGGATCACGTCATGCTTCCTGCATGCACTACACAGACAACGCCCCTTGCCTAAATCCTGTGGAACATTTCCTGTAGTGAGAATTTATCTGACATGGAAAATCTATACTGCATGGGTGAATAGACAACACCGGATCATGTCCAGACGTAATTCTCCAGTTTGTGAAAACGGCTTATGTTTATCCACAGATACTGTTTGTACACACCAAATATTGTACATCAGCCAGGACTTTTCATATCGGTCCATCCTTGAGCACCCTTTAGTTACTGCGGCCTTGTGTGAGCAGGCCGGACTCTCCACGTCTGAACATGTTTCCGTTTGTTGGCCTGGAACTTCTCGATTGTTCACATTAATGGTGAACAACAGCTCTGTCATGTCAGTCATGTTTTACTAGTGTTATTTTCATAATGTCAGCAAGTTGAGCAGCATTTGTTATCTAGACCACAAAACACGATTAGGGTGTGACTGAGGTGGAGAGCACATTGTGTAGTCTGCCGAGAGTGGGGTGAAGAGAGGTGAGGGAGTGTGTTTATATATGTGAATCTTTATTTTGTCTTTTGGTGATTTTGTACTAAAGGCAGTACTTATGTCATTTAGTTGATAAAAGAAGAGGATGTGGTCTCTTGCTGGGGAATGCAGTCTTGGCTTTAAGGGCCTGATTCCTTCTCCACTCTCCACTCAGTCTGGCTGCATTTAGGCCAATTCAGCAGCACAATGAAAGTCTGTCTTGGGGCACTTCCAATTCTGAACACACACACACACTCACACAGAGTAAACATCACATTTGTTTATTTCTCTTTCTTTTGCTGTCTCTGCCTTGCTTACTCACTCACACATTTGCACAGTCTTTGGGTAGCATCTGATGTCTACTGTAGTTTTTTTTGGTACAGTATGAGGCAAAATGTTTGTAGACACCTTGTTTACTCAAAAAAATCAAGGGTATTAAAAAGGTTTAGGTCCCCCTTGGCAGCACTAACTGTCTCCATTTTTCCAGAAAGGCTTTCCACTGTGTTTTGCAACATTGCTGTTAGGATTTGACTGATTTCAGGCAAAAAAAAAAAAAAGCTTTTGTTTCCCGGTATATTTTAACTGATTGGCAATATATATGATATTTGATACATGATACACAAGACACAATATCTTCTTCTTCTTCTTTCGGCTGCTCCCTTTAGGGGTCGCCACAGCGGATCATCTGCCTCCAGTCCGGTATGGCAGTCATATTTATGATCCGCGTTATAGTTTGGCACAAGTTTTACACAGGATGCCCTTCCTGAAGGAACCCTCACCATTTATCCGGGCTTGTACATTATACAGTATGATAAATAATGTGAGAAAAATTAGGACACCTTCCATCTTTCTTTTTTTTTGTTGCTATATTTATATTTCTTCTTTGTGTACACTCTTATGCCCCTCCATGGTGTTATACTTGAGAGCCCAAATGGGGATGGAAGGAGCAGAGTAGAGGAGGAGCTCCAAGCAGGGTTTGGAACAGAGAAAGTTTTCCACAAGATTGAAACAGAACATTTTAAAAAAAAAATGTAAAAGTTGATATTAATGAAATTGACTCTGCATAACTTACTCTGATTATATCCCAATATAGATTTTTACATTTACATTCACAGTATTTAGCAGACGCTCTTATCCAGAGAGACTTACAAGGTTACTCACCTTATTACACATTAGAGTAGTATTAGGAATCTTCTGGGACTCGAACCCTAGTCTCCAACATGGTGTGGTGGCTTGCTGGGGCTGTTATTTCTGTTGCGTCACACAGTCCAAGCACTGATTTTAGATGATTAGTTTTGAATCACAAGTGTCACTCCAGCTAATCCCCTGTCTATTAGATGAACTCAGTCACTCATCATCCTGCCATTCTAGGTGCCGTTCTCACTAGGCTAGGACTGTGCACCGGTTTTGAACATGCAAATTTCCATCCATCATATTCTACATATCTGCTTAACTTCTGCTGCAGAGGGCTGCTGTAGACAGCTGTAATCATCTGCTGAACTGGATCAGGGACTGATTAATGTGTCAGCAAATCAGTTCTTAATATCCCAGTGCTTAATATTAAACCAGTAAAGGTTGATTTACTGTCTCTCTCTGCCGAGCTTATACCACATACTGACGTGGGTGTCTGTTCATTGCATAACCCAGAACTCGTTCCCTCAGAATCACTAAAGCTGTTACCTCACCGTTAAGCATAGCTGTCCTCAGTTTGGAAGAGAGCAGTTAGGAAGTGATTATCTAAGAGTTCAGTCAGGAAAGGTGAGCACAGTAAGATGGGCTTTGAGGACGTGTTTGTTAGAATCTAAGTATGGCAGGTCTAGTACATGCTCACCCCCATCTGTCTGATCACTTTCACTATGAATAGAAAATGATCAGCCATTATTTTAGCTGCACACAGAGGCTGTTGAGGCAAGGCCATAGTAACCAGTGCATGTGATTTAGCAGGAGATTATTGCAGCAGCTTTGCTGATCTGTGTATGAGTAGTTTGACCAGAGCAGGATGGGTCCCACTTGTGAGCCTGATTCCTTCCAAGGTTTCTTCCTCCAGCTCTGAGGATTTGTTCTTTGCCACTGTTGCCCTTTGGCTTGCTCACCGGGAGGTCTTTGTCTTTATCCTTTTTTTCATGTGTTATTTGCCTTTTATTTTTGATTTCTGTAAAGCTGCTCTGTGACATCAGTTGTAAAAAGTGTTATACAAATAAATTGATTGACTGATTGATTGGTCAATCTGTTTAAGGTGTGTGCGATTAAACAAATAACCTGATGAGCTACAGGATGATGAAGCCAAATCCGGGATTCACTTGTTATGGTTTCAGGTTGGGATGTAAGAAAACCCTAATATTGAAATATTGTGGTTGAAGTTTGCTATACAGTATCAGCAACTTCCTGGTTTGAAGAAATGGAGGATTTGCCACAGTGTCAAAGTGAAACGACACAAAGCTTAAAGAAACCAAGACTACCAGTGCTTTTTACAGTGAATGCATTCTCATTGATAAGCCCAGCTGGCAGACATTGGAACTCCTTAACTATGTCACGCGTCATGTTACTAGGTCTTCAGGAACAGACCTTTTGTGCATGTGCCTCAGTTTAGCAGATTAAACTGTTCAGACAAATGTTGGATATAGGTCATATTGCAAAGTTTTGGATTTGATTCAGATTGGGTGAGAAATGAGATTTGGGCCACTGTACCCGCTATGTGAATGTAGCTTTACTTTAACCAGCCCAGTGAGGCCATGGGAACCATGAAGAGGTTAGAGGGGGCTTGAAGTGTAGATGGTGGTGCTTGTTGCACTGGTGGCTATGATTATTCCACTTCTGTTCTTTAACTCTCTAATCTCAGAGCTGGTGGGGTATTTGGGGAAAACGTGCCCTTTTAATTGTTAGCGGTTGGGTTGAAACCCCTTATAACTTCAGAGTGAGTGGGTGGGGCTAAACTGCGATAGGTTGACTGCAAGGTTATATAGAATTGTGCTATTTTTCTTGACATCACAAAAGCAATGACAATAAACATAAGTTGCCCTCAAAGTAAGTGTGTGTGTATGTGTGTATGTGTGTATGTGTGTGAGAGAGCACCACTGTGGTGCTGGTGCTGCATGTTTGATGAAGGTTAGGAGGGAGCTCATGAATGATGCATACTTTTCCATTCCTGTGTACAAGTGTGCAAACGACACCCCAGAACACCACTGATCCACACACACACACACACACACACACACACACACACGTGCACCAAATCACCAACTGCCCCAATGAGCCTGCCGCCGCAGCTGCTGGCCATTTGTGTACACACACACACACACACACACACACACACACACACACACACACACACACACACACACACACACACACTCACACACACACACTCTCACCAGGTCACTTCCTGTACAGAGAAGACGAGGACATGACATGAAGTCCACTGGTGGAGAGAAACCCTAACCCGAGCTAATCCACTCCACTCTGATGAACTTTTCAACAGTGCATTTATCTGACACTCAAAACTTTTACGACTCTCCCAGAATAAACCTGCTGGCCTTCTGGGAGCTCCATTTGCCTCTTTTATTGTCTCCTTAAAGATTTAGAGAGGAGTGACGCAGAACAGGTGCTTAAAAGTGAAGTATAAGAAGAAGAGGGATAACCAGTGTCCAGACACAAGTTTTTTTTGTAAACTGGATGTGGCTAAATGTTTTCTAAGCAGAAGAAAATTTGATTAAGTCCAGATGGGATAAGAGTGACTCATATGGGCTTACTGTGTGTTAAAGGGACTCCTGTGAAGCCAGAAAGAAGGCCTCGTTCTTCCCAAATACAAGCTCAGAGATCATTCTGTTCCGCACCCTGTGAGTCTGCAGCCTGTGAAGGTCTAAATCTCTCTTAAGCCCCGGAGCTGAAAACTGCTTTCTGTGGCCTTAACGCTGAAACCAGCAATTCAGGGGCTGCTTGCAGAATGAGCTTGTTTGTGAACGTGACGCTTTTGAGTTGTTCACTATTCATTATACACTGATGTTGAATTCCATTTTTATGATTAGGTTCATGCTAATGATACATTTAGCTCCTTAAACCCTGTTTGTGGGACCACAATTTAATTCTTCGCTCTAATTACTGCATTACTGTTTCAAAGCTTTCATGGGCCCTAAAATAGAATATTGTGGGGAAAGAAGTATGTTGAACTGAGCAAATACAAATAATTGCAAATAAAGTGTCTGTTATGCTTAATAACTGAATAAAGTTTAAAGATTTAAAAGGTTACTTGATGTAGAGCTTGTACAATTACTTGTGTAGAGCGACTTACATTTAAAACGTATTAGTGTTAGGAGAACTCTTATTGGTGTTGAGTTATTATTATATTCTGCTGCTTATCTAATCTAGTCTGATCTTATAGTCTAACAACTAAAATGTTTTGCAAATATGAAGTTCTTCCTGTCATAAAAACTAATGTATGTGTGTATATATAGGGCTGCACGATACTGAAGGAAAAAAGACATTGTGATATATTCTTCTGAAAGCTGAAATTCGTCCTGTTCCGTGGTGTTTGATCTGTAAGCCAATCAGAAGGGAGCTCATTTACATATATCAGTCTCAAATAACACCTTAAATTTTTGGTACATAAAATCACGTAGGACGACCTCAAAGGAAAGAACATTAGCTATAAGAGAAAATGAAGCTTTTCATGACCAGTTCTTAAGTATCTACTTAAGGAAGACACAATGATTCTTCCAGGACTTTGCCTCCAAGAAGGTAGTTTAACATCTTTATTTTTATAGTATGTTGACTCATGAATGTTTGAGCGTGTGCATGTCTTTCCAAGAGAGGTTAATGACGGATAAGAAGAACGAGTTCGAGAGGAGCATCATGGCATATCTGTCTCACTCACTGTCAGCAGTGTCATGCATCTTTAATGACATTGGTAGTTTCACTGTCTCTAAGGTCACTCTGCACACTCCTCTGATTCTAGTGGGACTGACATAGTTGCAGAGGGTATTTCAGCAGGTTCTTACTGTTTAAATGTCCACCTTTATAAATGAATAGTGTTTGAACAGCACTATTTGGATGAGAGTTGTTTATCGGAGGGCACGTCACTCTTCAGTGATCAAACTATCACATCCTGAAAGCAATGACATTGAGGATGAGCAAGTATGTAGTCCGAATGTTTGTATTACAGTCACAATAATGAAATCCAATCCATTTCATTTCATTTCACCCTTACTCTAGATTTTGTTTTGCAGTTCTGAAACTGTTTAATATGGAAGTTTTCAATTCCTGGAAGATCTCAGATATGTGCCGGGGCAGACTAAGTGGTGAAGAAATGATTTTCCAACGTGAGGAAACATTTGCCTGGAAGAACACAAAAGATGTGGATCCAGACGAAGCTTTTTCGGAGGAGAAAAACAGATCGAGCGAAAATCACAAATGTGAACCCTGTTCACAATAGATTAGTTTATCACAGGGAGCTCTCTTATAAAACTTTTACACATCCCCTAAGTGATAAAACTCACATCCGGCTGGAAATAATATTACGCAAAACTTTGATCTTTGATACATACCCTTGGATCCTACATACAGTGTGTCGCAATGGTCAACATTAGTAAACAGCAGTAATTCTGTCTGTAATTTTCTCAAATAATGGGACAGAAAAACACTGATATTGCCAAGGCCAATAAAATCACAGAGGTTCCCCTGTGAAAGGGAGAATTACCACAGGACTTTAGTGCATTTAAAAAAAGTAGAATATTAGGAAGGTTTTTCATTCAGTTTTATTCAGAAAGGTCAACTGACATATATTTACATTGCTAACAGTTTAAAGAGTGCTGCTTTTTTTGTTTGAACTACAGTTAAATATTGAGAACAGTAAATAAAAGGAGGCACAATATGATAAGTATAAGATGAGATGGGTTATTCTGTATGAAATGATGTACATAATAGAACGTTTAATATTCTAGTTTTTTTAGATGTTTCAGTAAATTTAGATTTAATTATGTCCCAGCATTCAAGACTCAAGAATTTATTACCAGGACATGTAGTACAATCTAGATATTGTTTCTCTCTTCTCTCTCTCTCTCTCTCACATTTATAGTATTTCTAATGTAGAATCTGTAGAGGAGCAGCATGTACTGCCACAGCACAATCGGAACATGATTATTATATTTTAGAATATAAGGGAATAAAAGGGGTCTATATTGTATCAGGCAGTTTGTAGCTTTGTGCTTTGAAGTGGATGTGATCCAACACATGACACATTTATAAGAGGCAACACTGCTCCCAATACCAGGTGTCAGAATCTGTGTCTGCAGAACAGTCTGGATCTCTGTTGTAGAGCTGTTCTAGAAGCAGTTTGAATTGACTGTGAAAATTTGATCAAAGCTGAGTTTGTTCCTGATGTGCTCTTTCTGCACTTAAAGTAGTGGGTTGTTCAAAAATCAAATCCTAAGTTTATACATGGAATGGTCCGCAACACAGAGAAGATGCTGGTGGTGCAGACACTGCATTAGCCTTTTACCCTCTAGTGCAACACAACGTGCACACATTCACACCCACGTGTTGAACAGGAAGTGTGTAAGTATTTTGAGGTGTGAGATGAGCAGAAAGGAAGAGGCTGTGTGCAGGCCTTTGCAGCGTGCTGCACATTTCACATAAACACAGTTTGAAAACATACACGGCTGCCCTGCAAAAACATGCAGGCAATGGCAGAAGGCCAGAGCATACGGTCACGCCTTTTATGCAAGCCAAACTGTCACACAGTGGTTGATCATACTCTCCTATAACCTTCATTTAAACAAACACACACACACACACACACACACACACATATACTGCAACATAATTTTTATAATACATAAAGATGTTCAGACAGACAGACAAAATATGCAAATGTTTGTCCAAGTGATTCACATTTCAAAGACTCCTCAAACCTTGTCACAAGAGTCAGCAGACATGGGCTCCTCTAAGCAACAGCCTAGCACACTGAAAATTAAAATAACCGATGCCCACAAAGCAGGAGAAGACTATAAGATGGCAAAACATTTCAAGTAGCTGTGTTCTTGGTTTGAAATGGTATTTGACAGGACAGTTGAAGGTCAGACTTTCACTTTCACTCAGAAAATCTTCCGGACGATTTTGCAGACTCTGTGACTCTGGTTTAGTCTGCAGTAACATCTGCTCAAATATGAGCTTCATTGAAGAGTCCTTACAAGAAAATATATTTTTGTCCTCATCCTAAAATTCAGCATCGGACGTTTTTAGAGAAACACCTAAACGATCATATGTTGCATTCTGGAAACAAGAAGTGCACATTTAGTATTTGCCGAGCTCTAACTAACAGAAACTTACATTTTAATAACATGCTTTATTGGTTTTGTAAATGAGTAATGACAAGTGTAAAAAATAGACCATGGAACATGGCATGTACAGAAAGGTAATGGCACATTAAGTACGCTCAGCAGGTAAATAGGAATAATGTCTAAAATGTACAGATGACATATTTTTGCTGTCGTTTATGTCTTGCCTTTTATGTTTTGTCTGAAAACAGACAAGTTTACTCACACACTCTCACCCTTGTTCTTACACACCCACACACCCACATGTTCAGCATGACTGATCTCTGAGACTGGTGAACCCTGTCAGGCTTTTGTTGTCCTGCTGGTGGTTTTAATCAGCTTGGCAGTGGCTGATTGACAGGTTCTGCTTCTCTTTGTGGTGTGTGTGTGTGTGTGTGTGTGTGTGTGTGTGTGTGTGTGTGTGTGTGTGTGTGTGTGTGTGTGTGTGTGGAAAGTGTTGAGTGTTTTTGTAAGCCTCATATTCCAGGTGATCGATTCCTTTTGAGTTACTGTTTCTGCCCCCTTCCTACTCAGAGAAGGAAGGGTGAGTTTATTTCTGATGTAGATTATTAAGGCAGAGTTAAGTTTATTAGTGCACAGTAAGTTAAAGCCACTTCTCTCTGGTGTTTGTTGTTTATTTGTTTTGTTTGTTGTTTATTTCTTTTGTATTTTGTAAAGCGTCCTTGAGTGTCCAGAAAGGCGCTTAATAAATAAAATGCATTTCTTCTTCTTCTTCTTCTTCTTCTTCTTCTTCTTCTTCTTCTTCTTCTTCTTCTTCTTCTTCTTCTTCTTCTTCTTCTTCTTATTGTTATTGTTATTGTTATTGTTATTGTTATTGTTATTATTATGTGACAGAGTTATTTTCTCATGGGAGTGTAATTTACTTTTAAAACACTGTCATAAATACAAATCACAAGCCCAAATACAAGCCTTTGACTCCCACTCTTAGTGTTGTACATATGTATATATGCATTTGTTGACAAGCTGATGAATAGAAGAAGAAGAATTTACTCAAATATGACCAGGTTACACAGTGTAAGGCAGTTCTCACGCTCAATGTTCTACCCACTTCACCAAAGTTACATAGTGTAGTTAGCAGTATGCCGAGCCTTGAGTAGCAATTGGGTAAAAATGCTCTAGTATGCTATATTTTGTGGTGCATTCTTTTATGTTTTATTTTTTCTGTATTACTTTAAAATTGTGTTTCTATCTATTTGTATATTTTGAGTGGTTCTGCATCTGTAACTGTAGTTCTCATCATTACCCAATTTGTTCCCTCTCTCTCACTCTCAGATTGGTGCATACGACCAGCAGATTTGGGAGAAGTCTGTGGAACAAAGAGAAATTAAGGTAAAACCATCCATCCCTTCTTTCACTTTTTTAATCACTCTATCAGTGGTGTCCTCTTGGGCCAGGGCTCGAGAGCGGGTGTGAATATTTGTGTGTCAGTGTTGAGATGTGCACTGACTGTGTGCCATCAGCACCCTTTCTGTTTTCAGTTAAACCATTTTCCCTCTTCTTCACCGTTCTGACTCCTCTGAGCAGTTCATTAGGCTGGTGAGTACAGCAGTGGCCTGAGCTAGCCTAACACACCTCCCCCTGGAGAGACTAAAACCTGTAGACGCAACTGTGTGTGGTTTTGCCCCTCCTTGGTCATCCGAACTAGTGCTACATTTTTAACGCACACGAAATTTTGTTTTGGTGTGCTTTGGGTTGAGCATGTGATAGATCTGTGTCTGTGTTTGCGCGTGTGATGGAGAGAGTGGAGAAGACCCAGATATCAGAGGCAAATCAGGAGGGCAAAAGAAATTCCCTCTTTATGCATCTATTCTTGGCTGATTTCCTGGAAGAACAGGTGACTTGGACATTAAAGAGACATTTCATGATTCTCGTTAAAATGCTCTTTGTCTTCTCCTTAACCTCTTACATAATGGTAGACAACAACTCACTGTTTCCTCGTAGAGTCCTGTGTGATTATTAATCTCAAGTTGTTTGCCACATTCAAAATATTAATAAATAAAAGAAAACAACAACAATTTGCCACGTGCTTTATGAAGGACCTGACCCGGACCTGAAGAAAATCACTACTTATAATCACCTCATGAAGGTCTTACTCTTACTGTTAAACACATTCTGGATAGGCTTGGCCTTATTTTCAGTTCCTCTTCCACGGAACCTCAGAATTTGATTGCTGTGGGTGTGTGTGTGTGTGTGTGTTTATCACGTTGAGGACGATAATGCTGCAGTATGCCTGTAAGTGGCCTTGAAAAGATACACTTGTAGTCATTGTAGCTATGGTGCATTGTTCGCATGTATGCAATTAGATGACCCTGATTGTAGCCCAAAGGGTTTGTTAATCATCAGGTCCTCATTTTAACCATATTGAAAAAGTTTGCTTAGAGTGTTTCTGTGTGTGTGTGTGCGTGTGTGTGCCCACGTGTGTGTGTGTGTGTGTGCATGTGTTTCACCCTCTGGGTAATGCAGTGTTCTGTGTATTCTAAAAACTATGGTTCCCACTTATGTAATCTGTCCTGATGGGACACCCGCTCATTTATAGTTTCTTCTAAAGTCAAGGATATTGAAAATGATTTATCCTATTTTTGTTGGAATAACTGTTTCTACTGTCCAGAGAAGACTTTTTTTGCTGCTTGATACAACAGGAAAATTCACACTGATCTCATTTTCCATGACATATCCAGCAGGGGCAGATTATATCTGCCCAATGTAATGTATGTTCTTCCAATGTTGGGCACACAGAGAGTTATTAATAATTACATTTTCAATCATTGAATTCTGGTGAAGTCTGGTAAATATCTTTTTATAAATATCTATATTTATTTTTATATATATAGTTTATAAATATTTATCTTTTTATAAATAAATTTATATCACAGAAGAACAAAAATCATGTGAGGAGGTTTTCATAGAGGTAAATCTATGACATACATTAGACATGTAGCCTTGTGAAACCCACCAGCACACCAGACGTAGTAAGAATATGTTTCCCAGTGTTACTAAAAACTGAATAAACAAACGATACTGGGGATACTGGGGAGTAAACAATTACTGTGTCAGATGTGATTTAATGTGCAGCGCAGGGATAAAGTCAGGCAGTGAGCCAGGGCATCAATATGAGTAGTGTGTTTGTGTGCGTGCGCATGCACACTTGTGTCCATGGTTCTTTGTTGGGAGCAGATCCTGTTTAAGAGCGAAGAAGTCACTGAACTGTCTGATTGACGGTTGATAGCCGCTCTCCACTCATCTGACTTGGGTAGGTTTGTGTCTCCTTAATGCCATTAGACATTTAATCAGGCCTGTGTGTATCTTCTCGCTGATAGAAAGGCCACCAGCAGGAAGCAGTGTGAGTACAAGTAGAACAGACCATTGGAGTGACATTTTAGAGGAAGTGCTCAGTCCAACCTCTGCAGGGAACCCAGCCAGAGAGAGTCGATCCATTTATAACCGGAGGGTTGCCAGTTTCACAGCATTGTGACACATCAATAGAAGAGGCATTGACTTTACCACTCAGAGGCAGCGAGGGTGTAAATATTTGTGGTGAAGCTCATTGCAGTGCCAATGTTGGTGTTATTAAAGCAACAGGGATATCAAAGTCTTTGTGTTCGCTCTGTTGACTTTTTTAGTTTTGAGTTATTATTTTAGTGGTTAAGTGTGTTTTTGTTGTTCAGAGCAAGATGGTGAAGGTTCTTCTGATACTCTATCAGCCTTAGCAACAGGCATATTGCTATTATGTTTGAAATGGTTTGCTAAATTGAGAGTAAACCATTAACTTAATAACTGCATTAAAAACAAAGGAATGGCACATACAAGAGGGATGGTCTAGAATGGGGTCTCCAACCCTGCTCCTGCTCCCAGAGAGCAGCTACCTTCCTGCAGGTTTCAGCTCCAACCCTAATCTAACACCCCTGTTGGGCCAATCATGATCTTCTGACGGCAGTGATTAGTTGGATCAGGTGGGGTGAATTACGGCTGGGCAATATATCGATATTTAAATGTATAGCGGGATATAAACAGAGCAAGATATGGGCTGAAAGCAAAATGTTTATTTAAAAAACAAACACAGGTGAACTCGCACCTGAATGGTTTTGTTACCTTGTGTACATTTGATCTGGTTAGTTTGGTTTCACACTGCAATTTAGTAAGTGCAGCAAAGAACGTCCTGTTGTCATCACCTGCATGGGCTGTATCTCCGCATACTTGATGCCGACTGATTTGTTGAGGGCTGTTGTTGATTCATCGAGTTGCTTTTTTTAGGTGCCAGAATCTGACTCGTGTTCAGTGCCGTCACGTCACCTGATTACTTAACTGATTAAATATAACTTTATCATAACCGTCCCAGAAGTGCTACCTGTTCCAACCAGTTTCACACTGGGTGTGACATTGGGTGAGAGACAGCATAACCATTTTTTACTCCGGTTGCCAGTGGCAGGCAGCATGATCCAGGATTCGAACCTGTAGCTCAGGTGGCACATCAGTAATGATGGTATCAACATTGTTGGCAGAGGGAAAAAGGAATTGCCAGTACTTCAGTATCTTTTGTGATACTTAGTTTTACTAAGTGTTTACCACTGTTTTCAAATGAGTGCTACCCATATCCCAGTGTGTGTGTGTGTGTGTGTGTGTGTGTGACTGAGCACCTGTTGAACATTACCAACACTGTACTTATAACTCCACGTGTGTTCATTGTCTATCAGCGCTTCATCATTTAGGGGGGTCACAGAAATGTGTTGTTTCTGTGACGAATGATTGGCTCACAGTTTTCACAGCTCACAGAGGCTTACAGTGGAATAGCTCTGTCTCATAATGGATTAATGCATGCCTTGGCTCTGACAGGACTGTGTCCTTATATGCTGATGCAGGACTACAGCCAAATGGTCATCCTTTCTTTGGAACACTGCCAAAATTGCCCAAAGTGCCACAGTGTTGAGATTATTAACTGTAAGATCGTGTTCTTGTGTCGTGATGATCTGAGACCTGTGCTGTTTTCCAGCCCCTGTTTAAAGAATCTCTTCCAAAAACTCATAACTGCTCCTCTTCAACAATGTACACAGACAGGCTCTGTGTTGTTTAGTTCTTGTATTGTGATTGTGTGTGTGTGTGTAGTATTGTAATGAGTTGCTTTTAGAAGGTACATTTGAATATCCTGACTCCCCTCATGAGGCAGTCTAATTCACTGACTTTTATGTAGCCTGAGCTGACTTTTACAGATTGTGCACGAACGACAAGCTGCTTAATGTTCAGTTGGTGGTTACACTTCATAACATGGAATATTTTACGATGCAGCGTGCCAGACAGGCTTGTGTTTGTTTGTGTGTGCATGTGTATGAGACTTTCACAAGCACGGATTTACTCTCACAGCCCAGTCTGTTCTTGCCTAATGATAGTGTGGATTATAGTCAGTATCGCACAGCTGTTTGACTGACCACAGGCAGCTTACTTTTGGCATGGGGATTAAGGGATGGGCAATATGATGGTGTTTTATTGTTCTTGTAATCAATTATATTATCAGTATTTAAAGAACCCTGATCAGCTACATCATTAATACTGCATAATTTCTAGGGGTGCATAGTAATATCACATTTTTCCATTTTTATTTGTTTATAATTGAAAATATTATACCTATCAGACATAGCTGATATTTCAAACTAATATTTGATGTGTTTTATTGAACTCCATCAGAGCATAATGTTGATATGATGGTTTGCACAACTACTGTGCTAAAAATGCTGATTCAGGTAGATTTGTTCCAAGAATCTACATTTAGACAAGTTTAACCTGGGCAGGTGGAGAATGTCATATTACTACAGGGCAGCTATAAAAATTATGACAGATTCACAGGAAATCTATGCAAAAATGACTGAGATGGTAGTGGCTACTTGATTCCCACCCCACCCCCCCCACACACACACAAACAAACAAAAAAACAAACAGGCGTAATTCATGGCTTGACCACTGATAAAGCATTAGAGGACGATAACCAATCTGACAACCCACAAGAAATAATGACATTTAATTGTAAAGAATAACTATAATAAACGCAATGTAGGTGATTTGCAGTGCAAACTGTGCTGCAACCTTGTCCACATCCTTGCGCACAGCCCTTGAAACTACCCCAGTGCACTGTGTCTTCCATTCCCAATGGAACTAAATGCCTCCCATGAAACAGAACATATTTTACATGCATGTTGATTCAGCACAGGGTTAGTATAACCTGGGGTTATTTTATGGTTTGTGTTGCAGGAGGTAAAAGAGTCTGGAATTTTTAATGATGTGGGAGAATTCAGTCTGGAGAACCTCTGGACAAAATGAATTTACCACACCTCCCCATGTTAAACTAGTCCTGTCTGAATAGTGCTTTATAAATGTTATTTCAACATGAGCAACATGTGTACACAAAACAATATCCAATTTCATGTCTGTGCAGCTGCTGGGTTCACCTTATTCTATGTAGTTGATGGTTTGTTTGTTTTGTATGAAACATAGACACTGAACCTGAATAGTGTACTCCAGCTGTACTTCGTAATTTACAACAAAACTCACCCAAAATAACAAAAACAAAAATGCAAAAAGTTACCTATTGGGGGGGAAACATGGTAAACAGATTCAACAGCATTTTTATTACAATACTGCCATCACCATGGCAACATATGCCACTATCAGTCTCATACTATGACATTTTGTCCAATGCCAGCATGTTGAATCCAGTTCAATTCAATTGTGAACACTGCAGTATATGAAACGGTTATGTTGTCTAGGATTTTTAGCTTTAAAAGGATGTTGTTTAGTATTTGTGGTTCTATGTTTTATTCTCTAATGATGTGTTGTCATCTTGCAGGGCCTGAGGAACAAACCAAAGAAGACAGGCCATGTGAAGCCCGACCTGATTGACGTGGATCTAGTGAGAGGTAAGGAGAGACCAATAGAGATCACATGTAACTAGAGGAAGGGGGGCCCCATGCTTTGGTTAGATTTTGAATGCTATAACAGTGGAGCTGTGTCATTTGTTGTTCTTTTGTTGTTGTTGTTGTTATTGGAGTTTTGCTGAAACCAAAAAAACTGAAACGGGCACAAGCCCTTAAGCTAATCACAGACGTTTTTGGCTTGGGCCGTGTGTGTTTTCACCAATGAGGCTCTTGTGTAATGGAATAGATATATTTTGGGGTCAAAGTGATGCAGTCCAGTCTTCATCCACATGTAGGGTTTTCCAAATGTACATTATCTATTTTCGTTTTGCGATTATATAGCAATACAATCGCAATATGATGTGTGGTGTTCCTCAGCCCATGTCTGCAGGACCCCTGTGAACTCAGACTGCTGTGGACTGATGCAATCCTGACACTTGCGCTGTCTTTCTATAAATATCTGCCTCTCTGTACACTCTACATTATTCAGCACAGCATGCTGCTCACCTTCCCTCATGGCTTTTTCATGTGCACATCTCTCTCCCCTTCTCTCTCTTTTTCTTTTTCTCTCGCTCTCTCAAGCTCAAACCTCTCACACTTCACCTGTGACATAACACTGTGTTCTGTTCCAGTCTGACCTTCAAGTTGAACTCTTCACTGTGCTGTACTCTGATTTTTGTCTGGGAGTCAGTCAGTATTCATTGGAGCTCACCCGAGCCTCTAAAAGTAGACTTAAATGTGTTGCTTTCACTAAATGATGAAATATTTGTGGACACCCCTTGTAATGAATGCATTCAGCTACATGAATTTGTATCCCATTGCTGACAGATGTGCAAATGCACACACACAGCTTGTCTAGTCTGTAGAGAAATACTGATGATAACCACGAACCAATTGGCACGGTGCCTTATGTCAGGCATGGGCTATGAAGGTGTAAAACCCCCAGCATTGGCAGGTGGAGCAGTGGAACTGTTATTTTGGGATCTTTTGGGATGATGTGGGGAGTTGGGGATGGGGTAGGGTTGTGATTATCTAATATCTTGGCCTCACAGATGCCATCAGCCTTGCTCCAAAATTCCCTGGACTGACTTTTCTATTAGATTTTTTATCATTTGTTTTTTTTCCATTTCTCCACCAACTAGCTTGTACTCCCCTATCACACAGTGCCACCAGTTATGGGAAGGTGAAAGCTAGTATGTGTAGTCACATAAAGCCGGCCAGCAAACCACTGCTAACACATGCCTGCACTGACTCGCATTGTGCTGAGAGGGGAGAAGATGGGCCATCTTACAGAGAGAGGCCAATTGCACCGTCTGGGACTCACAGACACATCTCTTTTGCATCACTGGGGATCGAGCCTGCAATTTCCTTGGTGATGCAGCCAAGACTAAGATAGCTACACCACTCAGTAATGCCTGTACTTCCACGTTCTGAGGTTTCATGCTCTTGTCGAATTTTGGACAGATGTTGGGCAGAAGCTGGCAGTCAGCAGCAGTTTATTTTTAGTCAGCAATGCAGACTGATGTGGTAAACCTGATCACAGTACAGTAATAGTGTAACAAACATTGTGTTATTGGAATACAAACAGGTGATGGCATGCCTTAAAATAGGTGTTAAATGAGATTTCAAATGATCAAACATTGCAAACATTCACACTTACACACCTCATTCCAGTCACGTCATACCACGCATTCTTTGTTCTTTATATTTACGGCATTTAACAGACACCCTTATCCAGAGCAACTTACAAAAGTGCTTTGCTGTTCACTCAGAAAATATACTTAGCTAGTAGATGAGACTAGAAATTAGAAATTCCTCACACTCAGATCCTGTCGAAAAACAAATGTCAGACTGGGGCCTAACAAGATTCAGAATAAATCTTTATGGAGTTAAATACTCTTGCAACAGATGGGTCTTCAGTTTGCGTTTGAACACAGTGAGGGCCTCAGCTGTTTGGACCCCAAGGGGAAGTTCATTCCACCATTTTGGTGCAAGAACAGAAAAGAGTTTGGATGCTTGTCTTCCTTGGGACTTGAGGGTTGGTGGGTCAAGCCGAGCTGTATATGATGCTCGAAGGGCTCTTGGTACAGCTCGAGTTTTTACCATTGCCATCATGTATGGAGGTGCTGGTCCATTTTTGGCTTTGTAGGTCAGCATTAAGGTTTTGAATCTGATGCGGGCAGCTACAGGGAGCCAATGAAAGGAACACAGCAGAGGAGATATATGACTGAATTTGGGGACATTGAATACAAACCGTGCCACTGGATTCTGGATGAGTTACAAGGGTCTGGTGGTCCACATAGGCTGACAAACTAGAAGGGAGTTGCAGTAGTCTAGTCTTGAAATGACAAGAGACTGAACAAGCACCTGAGTGGCCTCTCTAGACAGAAAAGGTCGAACGATAACTGTTCATCCACAACTACACCAAGGCTTCGTGCTTCTGCAGATGGAGTGATTCTTTGGCAGAATATTCAAAAACAGAGCTGTCCAAACTTAATTTTTCTTTAGAAAATTAGAATACTGTGGGAATATGGAATCATGAACCCAGTATTCTGAGTCATGTTGAATTGAAACACCCCTTCGATAAATGTTCGCAGCTAAAGCAGCCAAAAACATGTCAAATATATCCAAACCTTCATGTGAAAGCACATGAAGTAAACAGTAAGAAAAAAAAGGTAATGAATAGAAAGTTCTTAAAAGCAGTTATTTATATTACTAAAGACATAATATGTGATATAATGTGAATTCTTGTCTTCAGTAAAGTACTGCTTAACTACACAGTGGAAGGTTAGCTCTTTATAATCAGTGTCAGTGATGTTTATATTTTATACACACATGTTTTACTGGAGCTCTAGGACTTTAATAATGGCCTGCAATGTAATACGAAATTATATTCTCCATATGCTTACTGTTATTCATGATATTCATCTATTTGAATGTCTGTCTCTCTATTACACATTCAAGGCTCAGCATTTGCCAAGGCCAAGCCGGAGAGCCCATGGACATCTCTAACGCGGAAAGGCATTGTTAGGGTGGTACTCTTCCCATTTTTCTTCAGATGGTGGATCCAGGTGACCTCCAAAGCCATCTTCCTGTTGCTGCTCTCACTCTACCTGCTCCAAGGTGAGTTTTTCTACATATATTGATATTTTTAATATGAATATAAATATGAATTAAATGATACAACTATAATAAGTTCATTTAAACACATGTTAAATTTGAGTCTGATGGACTAAGAAATAAAGTTTTAATGGTGGGAATTTTTGAGCAGAAGATAATTAGTCAAAAATTCCATTGTAGGAGTGACAGTCAGCAGGTCTTCTCTGATGTACCTGTTAAACTGACTGCCTCCAACTTAATATGCAGGCACCCACTTGCCCAGGAATGGTAAGAGGAAACAGGAAACAGGAAACAAGCGTAATAACGCCACAGGCCAAGTAGCACTGATCTTTCTTCTTTTCTGAATTATATTTTATTTAGTCTGGACTGATTTAATGGAATATGAGTCATATATGCCCCTTTTCTGCTCAGTCCTGACTGAAATAGCCTGTTATTTACTGAAGGTGGAAGAGAAGGGACATGACATGCTTGTTTTTTTGGAAGTTTCACTCTAACTGGTGTTGGGCCAGTTGGCTGGCTCTTTGCTTTTCTCACCACTGGAGAAATTCCACTCCCTTCTTACATTCTTGACAAACATTGAGTGTAGAAAAGAGAGCAGTTCTTTGTTCAGCTTGAGCTTGGTTATATTTATATTGGATGCTCCATTTATACTTGTGGTTCAGTACTTCTGTGACGTGTTCCATAACCAACCCAGTCTACACTCCACTTACTGGAAGGTACACTGAGTGCCTGTGTAAAGCAGGGCTGAACGTTGTATCATTTGTTAAGCTTTATAACAATATTAATCTTGGAAATACCAACCTTGGCTATAATATGCAAACAGGCCCTCGGAGCTTAACAATACATCAAACACAGACAAATGTAAATGGTACTCCTTCTATACTGTTCTGCAACATTCAGCCCATTCAATTTGTTTTAAAATCCTAGCTGCACTGTTCTAATACAGTTCTTCTTGTACACATTTTAGAATTCCCTCCACATTTACAGTGTTTTGGAATGTTCTATAATTCACATTGTTCTAAAATTCTTTCTCCACATTCACACTGGCCACGTTTTCATGCAGCCTGATAATCTGTTAATATTCTGACTAGTAGCTCAGTCAGATTAGAATACGTCTGTGTATGTACCTCAAGTGGCATAGACTCATCTAGTATTTGAGACCATTTCAAATATAAAGTTTGTCATCTTTAAAATGAATTGTTAAATTGAAGAATGATAGCCATGTAAACTCCTGTATCCGATTCCATTCCAAGTCAGAAAGTTTAAGTACAGTCTGTCCTTGTGCATTTGCACCAACAAGGCAATAGCAACACGCATTATTACTGGAACAGGGGCTCTTATGGTATGTTATGCTGAGAAGAGACAATCAAATGGAAATGAAAGATTTGCTTCCACTCAAAATCCTTCAAAAGGACTCTCTCCCACCAGTCTTTACTGTGCACTATTATCCAGAGGTTTCCTGTCTTCTGTGGTAGAGCTGGCATCAAGCTTATGTTCCTCAAAATGTTGCAGGACGTGACGTCTTCCTTTCGCCCGTCTTAGAGAAGTTAATTTGAAGACGTTGATTCCTGAGTCCACCAATATTTCAGATCAGTTAAAAAAGCAAACATACCAACTGAAAGCTCAGGTAACACACTCCTGCCCCTCTTATTCTGACGGGACTCACATAATGGTTTTTATCATGGTCACATGCACGCAAAGTGGTACTCTGCAGAGCGCATTTAGGATCGAATTACTAAGCGTGCATGTAAATGTTCTCCTCAGTTCATGTTGCTTGATTTGGTTCCTCAGTTCATTTTTTAAAGAATGGGTTATCTACAAACAAATGTCAGGATTTGATTTTTGGTATTTGTTTATGTCTTTTGGGTCATAGTGGCTGCATATGCAGCTTAGGATCTAATTAGAAGCAGCCGTGGAAGGACTTGAGAGAGAGGAGGTAACTGTGTGTAACTCACTCTTTCCATCTCTGTTGTGTTTTCCAGTGGCTGCGGCGGTGTTGTTTTTCAGCATCTCTAAGCCTCATGACATCCCAGCCACCGAGGTGTTCGGTGCCATCTGGCTGATGCTGCTGCTGGGAACGGTGCACTGCCAGATTGTCTCCACCCGCACACCCAAACCAGCTCCTAACGGCACCGGCAAGAGGAGAAGGTGAGGGGAGGGTGGGCAGGAACGAAGCCTGGGGTTTTCACCTCTGTGTTTTCTTAATGTGTGGGTGTGTTTTAAACTCCTAGTGTGTTTGAATGAGATGTGTTGGCTAACCCTTGTTCTCAGTGCCAGAGGACCTGCCTGCTGCTAGCTGCCTGCCTTTGTGACATGTGACAAGGGTTACCCACTCATTACCTGTGTGGGGTGAGAAGTGAAACAGCTTGTGTAGAAAGAAAGCATGGTTTTCTAAATGCGCCGAGAAAACTGACCCCTGCTTTCTGAGATGGATTAGGAGTGGAGGAGGTGCGAGTTCTGATTGGTAGTCATAAAATTTCATATCACACAGTCTTCCAAATATTCCAGTGCCAGACTAGACTTAATGTACCAGTACATCTTGAGTATTACTTGTCTGTACTAAAGCAGTGTTTTGAAAACCCATTATAGCTTGTTATGATTGGACTGGTTCTGTTTTTCTTTAAATTGTACCAAATGATACAATTACATACTTACACACCACATTTACATTTACACAAAGGTAACTTAGTCTCTTACTATTTATTTAGGTATATTATAAATGAGAAAAGGTTCCCTATGCTTGATTTCACAATAAGTACAGCCATTAACAAATGAGTGAAGAATAAAGTGAGAGAAAAACACCCCAGACACCCGGGCACACAAGACCAAAAGCAGCTTCAAGTAGGGATTACTGAAATTTTAAATGAAGGGTTTTGGTAAACAGACTAACAAATCCAGAGTGACACTTTTGAAAAATTGGGCTCAGGAAGAATGTTTGCAATTAAAAACTGCACAGAAGGGCGTTCTTCCAAAATTTTAAAACCTTTTGAACAAAATAATGCTTAAAAATCTGCACATATGAGATGGCTTAAGGTCAGTTTATCTGGTGTTTTGACATGGGCAAAGTCCACATTTCAATCCCATTGAGAATGTCTGGTCTCACATTAACCACAGATTAACTGGACAAATGTTCCACTGCTGACTAGTTATGGGAGGCCATTAAAACTGAATGGAACAACACTGACATATTCATGTGTAAAAGTGAAAAATGTCTGACTTCACTGTCTGTGAAAAAAAAGATGTTTAAATGTTAACCTGTTATTTTTTTATTCATTACTACATACAATTATTACATGTTGTGCATTTGTGCTTGGCCTATCAGCCCAAAGTGTGTGTAGTTTAAAAAAAGACTTCCAGGATGACCTGATGTATCAGACAAATGACATACAACAGTATCATAATTGTAAAAAAATATTTCAGAAAAGAGGTGAAATATCCAATTAAGGGTATGGAGTAAATGTTCTAGTTTTAAAAATGCATAAGGATGCAGCATGAAGATCTATAATCTATAATGGAAACATGGAAAAATCATGTTTCAGAGTGTTTCAGCTTTGCTATCAACAATTATTTGAATAACAAGCTTATAAAGCTTTGTACATATTTCTTCACAGGGATGTATTAGAATGTATTAGGAGAGTGCAGTCCAGTCTAGCAAATGCAGGCTTTGCCTGAACATGGCCCCTTTTTTGAGTCAGATTTTATCTTGAACTAGCCTAAAATCATTAAAGCCTTCTCAGGTCTTTATTGTATTGTCTGTTTCCTAAGATGTGTACAATTATTTCATCATAGTTTATGACTGTGTGAAAGCAACTCACTACCTCTTAATCATCCGTACTGCTGTATAATCAGTCCTTCATGCTACTGTATAATCAGTCTTTTCCCCCGTGTTTATCTTCAGAACTTCCTTCGGGGAAATCTAGTGAAAAGGTTCTTTATTTAATTTTCTGAAGTGATTCTGTTGGACTTCTCTTTCTAAGCGCTCTACACTTTTAATCTTTCTTGCTAAAGGAAGTTAAGGAAGGCAGCTCACTTGGAGGTGCATAGGGAAGGCGATGGCTCTAGCACTACCGATAACACACAGGAGGGGGCACCACACTCCTCCAGCTCCGCTGCCACTCACAGCCTTGGCGCTTTCTTCAGAGATTTCTGGCATAGTGTCTTTAAATCGGGGTGTGTATTTTTCCCTCTAAGATTACATGTTATGTCTGTATAGCTGCAACATCTCTTTCCCCAGCAGTGATCGCTGTAATTATTCTCATCTTCCCTATAAGTTTTTATTTGACCTTGAAATTTCTTCAGCATATTGGATTATAGATTTTAAGAGCTTGAGTGGAGGAAGACCCTCATTTGCTCAAGTGTCTTCTTTAGACACTTCGATCAGGGGTAAAAGGGGGATTTTGCAGCTACTTCTTCCCAAATTACCTGTTATGAATGTGTGATTCCTTGTCAAATTACTGGGAATGAACACTGGGAATGAAAATGGATTAAACACGTTATATTTCTCTGTAATACTAATTGAAATGGTGTCTTATCCCAATCAGTATATTAAATTAATTAAAAGTATGTATCAGCATCAGTGCATGCTCAAAATAAATATCTACTAACATAAACCCGTACAGCTCTTTGATTGAGATCCTTGTATCCGTACCTGTATTCGTCCACACGCTGTGATGGTGGTCATAAGCTTCCATTATTTGCCCTGTAGCTCCTAATGCTGCAGTCTTCCAAGAACAAACATGTCTTGGATGATTGACGACTTTTGGTAAAAATTGTGTTGTTGTACCTTTTTGCATTGTATCATATCATTTTTAACATCTGATAATCTATGGAAGTCAGGGTGGGGTTTGTTCGTTTCTCAGATGATTTGACAGGAAATGACACAGCTGTTCCAGCTCCAGAGGTTAGCGTAAGCATGAGTCTGGGTGACTACAGACGTGCACAGAACCGCTTTGTTAGCACCTTGACCTTATTAATACAGATGCTTTGCCAATACTGAGCATAGATTATCCCTCTAGTTCTGTATCCTCTAGCTTTCTCTGAGGTTGGGCTTTTCTTCTGAGTGTGATTGCCTGCTTTCTTTGAAGAGGATCCTAGTCTCGCTGACTGAGAATGAAGCCCCATATTGTGCTTTGTTGATCCTCTGCTGCCCAATGTTTTGGTCGAACCTGCTGCATTTCTGCTTATTTCATGCAGATCTAAGAAATCTAAGCTGTCTATTGATAAATCTACGGAGACGGATAATGGCTATGTGTCTCTCGATGGCCGTGTCACCAGTAAGAGCAGTGAAGAGGGGCTTCAGCTGCACTGTGACCTGCTGCGCTCAGAGGAGCCAGGCTGGTGTAGTCCACAGCACAGGAACAACCTGATACTGCCACCTCTCACCAAGGTACACACGCACACTACACAAACCTTAAGGAGTGGATCAGATTCATTCTTTATTTTCCCTCCCATATCCAATCCAGCATGTTCTCCTGGTATCAGCTTGATACTGAAATCAATATGCAGTCTCTAGCTCACGTGTAAGCCTATATGGTAGGTGCCCACAAGCATGCGGTCAAATGAGGGGAGACACATGGTTGGCATCACTTGCACATGTTTTATGGTCAAACCTGGAATATCTGCAATTTAGATTTACTGTCCACCATATATATCCTGTAGTTGACATTTGACATTAGATTTGTCAAATCTAATCTAGACCTGGTTTCAGTAACAAGAAAGCAGGTGTCCTTGAATGCTTTGATCACGACGAATAATATGCAGATCAGATGATGGGGCATTCAGGCACCAGATCTCAACCAAACTGAACACATCTGAAGGATTTTGGACACCACTCTCCACAAAAAACAATGCATTCATTGGTTTTCCATCCTTCCAGTACAGTTTCAGACTAAGTAGAATTTGTTGAAGATGTTGAAGATTTTTTTTTTAATATGTGATCTTGAGTAATATTAATGTACACATGAGATGTACGCTCCAGAATGCACATTAAGGCATCTCTAAATACCGTCGCCCTTTTAGCTAAAGTAAAACTTAAATTACTATCTGAAAGATCTGTGTTGTGTGTTTCTACATTGCAGAACACACAAACCCCAGGAGCATGTTATTAATGTTGTGTGTTTTGTTCAGTGTATACAGGATGTGCCGGGTTTGCACAGTGTGGAGAACATGTCAGATGAAGCATCAAGCGAAGAAGACCCAGAGAACTACAGCACCATTCGTAGGGGTGTGGAGCGCATGAACAGCGATTGCGCACTGCGCAACAGAAAATCCCACCATTACAAAAAACACTATACAGCTGAGGTACACACACACACACACACACACACACACACACACACACACACACACACACACACACACACCCGCACACACACACACACACACGCACACACACACACACACCCACGCACACAGAAACACACAGAAACACACCCACACCCACCCACCCACTCACACACACACACACACACACTTTATTTGGATTCAATATCTACAATACAATTTAATCCTGAGTAATATTTCAGAGTTATTACACAGTTCATGATTACAATCCCAGTGCACATTTCTCACAGATACTGGAAGCAGCATCTTCCCCAAATAAGCAGAGAGCTGAGACAGAGACACTCTTCCCTAAATCCTATAATCTCTAGGCCACGTACACACATAACACATGCTCTAGATTTCCTAACAGCAAAAAACTCACTACATAAAAACAGCAGCAATTAGGATATTCATCAGAGGCTGGTACTTTAAAATATTAGAAGTATAGCGGAGCTCTGTCTGTGCATCAAAACAATGTCCAACTTTCACAAACACAATACTCGATCTTTAATCAAACATAATATAAGCAGGTTAAATGACAGAAACCATTCTGCCTTTACCATTTCATGCACATGAACATGACAGGTGCAAACGCTTTGCTAATATGGTTTAAAATATCCCAGTAATCATTAATTAAAGATGGTGAGATCACAGACAGTTTCACATTTAAAAGATTTGTTTTAATAAAAGATCGAACAGAATTGATCATTTATTATCACGACAGATGCCGTCAGACTGCCAAGACAGGTTTGATATCTGATGTGTACTTCGTCAGTTCTGACTAACAGTGCAGACAAACTGTTGACCGTTAAATGGTTACAGTTTATATATTCTTTCGTTCAAAGCTCCAAAATGGCATAACTTCACACCTTGTAGAACAAATCCACTTTCAAACTGGAAATGTATGGAGTGATACTGTGTACGATACCAAACTGAATGTGGTTCTGAATACTCATCCCGTCCATTAAGCCATGCAGAAGTATGTCTGAATCTCAGTGTTTTTCTGAAACGGTGAAAGTCTGGACGTGTTGTCAGCAGGTTGCAAGATTTTTTGGGTGTGTGTGTGTGTGTGTGTATGCGGATGAGATTGATGACAGTGTTTGTTAACAGTGTTAGTCTAGCATCTCGTGTTCCAAACTAAAGAAGCACATGCCAGGTACAGAACGTGTCTCAGCTGATCATCTAGACTGCATCTAGACTTTACACCACCCAGTGTGCTGACACATGCTTGTGTAAACACCACCCACTTTTTCACTCATCACCTCTTTCTTTTGGTACTGTGCAGGAGACACCCAAGTCAGGTACCAGCTGCAGCTCACGCTGCTCCAGTCTGCGCACACAAGACTCGGAGAGCACTCGGCACGAATCAGAAACAGAGGACGTGCTGTGGGAGGACTTCTTGCACTGTGCAGAGTGCCGCTCCTCCTGCACCAGTGAGACTGAAGGGGAGGGCTCTGCTGTCTGCCCCACCTCCAAAAAAGAGTACCGGGATGACCCTTTCCACCAGGTGGGGACACAGAACTGCAGCAGTTATGCTGTGCCTCATATATGTAGATGGTCTGCAGATATTGAATCTCTTTACTGCATGTTTCACTGGGTGTATAAAGGTTTCTACATATTTTCCTAATAATACCGTATAAAATATAAAATCAGTGAATTTGAACATCTCCTTTGCTCATGTAGGGTCATGCCCCATGGCTGCATAGCTCGAACCCAGGGCTGGAGCGTGTGAGTGCTATCGTTTGGGAGGGAAATGAGTGCAAGAAGGCAGATATGTCAGTGCTGGAGATCAGCGGCATGATCATGAATAGGGTGAGTGGGGTTTTGGAAGTGCTCTTGCAGGTGGCACATCCTACTTTATGATTATTCCACAGAAAATCATAGAAACAATGAATGAAACCCCTAATCCTCTGTCTGTCTCTCTGCCTCTCTCTCTGTGGTCGTGTGGTGTTCAGGTGAATCTGTACACCCCTGGCATTGGCTACCAGATCTTTGGCAATCTGGTGGCTGTGACCCTTGGCCTCACACCCTTTGCATACAGACTTTTCCAGTACAAAGATCTTGAGCAGCTGGCTTCTCTCTCAGCCGGTGAGATGATCTCCATTGCCTTTGGCTCCTCCTCTGACTTTATGGTGATCGCCATGGTGACCGTGAGCTTCATGGTGCGCGTCTGCCTCATCTGGCTCTTCTTCTTTCTGCTAAGTGTTGCCGAGCGGACTTACAAGCAGGTGCGTGAAACAGTACCTGACATATTGTCATGTAACTTGTAGCCTGTGTTATTTATAAACAGTGTAATTAGGAAATGTGTACTTCTACTTTCCTGTCAGTGATTTTAGCATTTGACAGTGGCATGCATAAGTTTGGGTACCCCTGAATGTGTATTTGGGTCAATAGTTAAGTGAATAGAATCAGATTTCCCAAAGGCATAAAGAACAAGCGAGTTTTAAGGAATATTGGTGTATAATTTTAGTTTTGTATAATTTTAGAGTATAAAAGGTGAGGAGCACCATTTAAGTTTCACTGGCATAGTTAAGTAAAACACTTCTTCAGTTGAGGGGTGGAAGCTTTGGGTTTCTGTTACATCCACGGGCACAGGAAACATTTCATTGGTAAAAGGAAGAATGGATTTAGTTTCATATTAGCAAATTCTTAAGGCAAATAAAAATATGTCCTTTATAGCAAGATAATGATCCTAAACACACCTCAAAAACCACAAGGGACTACATCAAGAGATTTAAGCTGTAGGTTGTACCATGACGCTACCAGTCCTTCAAACTAAACGTCATAGAATATCTATTTATAGACCTTAAAAGAATAGTGCATCCAGAAGAGGCCAAGAATCTCGCAGAACTAGAAGCCTTTAGAGAGGAGGGATGGACAAAAACAGCAACAGGATTTGAAAGATGCCTTAGCTAACTAAAAATTGATTTTTGCCTTCAAAGGTGATTCTTAGTTAGTATTACTGGTCATGGAGAATGGAAATTAAAAGGTAATATTGGATTCAATAATACAAAGAACATTTATTGCTCGCTTCACAGTAACAGGATTTGTGAGCAGGATTTCTGTTTTGCATGTATATATAATGACTGCATTATTCAGCACACATTTGCACTATATTACAATCACAGTTACTCAGCAATCTCCAGGGTTGCTCACCATCTGCTGTCTTTAAAGAACCTGAACGTATTCTGTAAAATACACATTACTGCATTGTAAAGAAAATGGTTTGAGAGGCCTAAAGCTGAACTGTTTTTAAACTGGCTGTGTTTTTTTCTTTTATTTGCAGAGGTTGCTCTTTGCGAAGCTCTTTGGTCATCTAACTTCGGCCCGAAGAGCCAGGAAATCTGAGGTGCCTCATTTCCGCCTGAAGAAAGTGCAGAACATTAAAATGTGGCTTTCTCTGCGCTCCTACTTGAAGGTATTAAAGAAATCATATATAATAATATAAAATAAATCTAAAGAAACTGAGAGATTCTGAAGCATCTACATGTTTTAGTTTTCATGTTTTCCTTTGAAATTAAAGGCAGTTCACAATGTTTTGAGTGTCTTAATGATCTAAAAACACAGCAGAATAGTCATCTCAGTTGTGATCTTTGTATGTGTAATCCTTTTATTGTCTGTCATACAGAGACGTGGACCCCAACGTTCTGTGGATGTCATTGTCTCATCTGCCTTCCTTCTTACTCTCTCAGTGGTCTTCATCTGCTGTGCTCAGGTGTGTAGAGGATGTATCAGCAGTTACAGTTACCATCTACCTACTAAATACCAGTGACTGAAGTATGACTGTTGTGGTTTCTAAGTTAGATAGTCTAGAGTTCTTCATTTCTGCAGAACCTTAGTACTGTTCTGTATTATTATAGCTGTAGCTATTAAACTATTAATGACCTTCCCCCTTTCTCTCTTCTGTTACTCTGCAGTTGCTCCACGTGCACGAGACTTTTCTGGAGTTTCATTATAACTGGGAGTTGGTGATTTGGTGCTTGTCTCTGTCGCTCTTCTTGCTGCGCTTTGTTACTCTGGGTTCTGAGACCAGCAAGAAGTACAGCAACACCTCCATTCTACTGACTGAACAGGTACGGCTCACCAAAAAGTGTGCACTAACACACTCAACGTTCAGAGGTCCACACACACAGCTATATATATATATATGTCAGGATTGTTACTGTTTAAGCCATAAGTAGATCCCTCTGATGTCACCTCTTAAGTAGGATTTGTCAGTGTGAGTCAGTGTCTTTGAGCTGAGTATAGGATACTGCTGTGGTCATTTTGAACTAAACCAAACAAAAGATTTAAAAAACCTACAGATTTCTAAACTGTTATACCTGTACTCGTGTGTACGCCCACACAGTATCAAGAAATGTATCAGACACACACTGTAATACTGTGCAGCACAGTATTCAAATTTTGAGCACTTTGATATTTTTATGCAACACTAAAGTCACCTCTCATTTGTAATTCCTTAGTTCTTTTCTCTCCTCTTTTCTCAACCAGATTAATCTGTACTTGAAAATGGAGAAGAAACCAAACAAGAAAGAAGAGCTGACTCTGGTCAACAATGTTCTCAAGCTGGCCACCAAACTGCTGAAGGTGCACATTTCTAATTCTAACTTTTCTCATATAGTGGTCTACAGGTAAAGATGGCTTACCTCAGCCTGTTTGAGGGTAATGGGCTGAATGAACGGATGAACTGTCCATGGTTCTTATGCTAGGCAGTAATAATTCACATAGAATTCACACAGTGTGGATCAGTACTAATGAGGCTGATGTATTTTTATATTTGTCTTCTTTGTCAGGAGTTGGATTCTCCATTCAGGTTATATGGCCTTACCATGAATCCCCTCCTGTACAACATCACGCAGGTTGTCATCCTGTCTGCAGTTTCAGGGGTCATCAGTGACCTGCTGGGCTTCAATGTGAAGGTGAGTTATTGTTTACTGTGGGACATTACAGCTACTTTTTTCATAGTCCCTCCATTTTCACAGGCTCAGAAGTAAAAGCAGATTTGGATCTGGAAATAATGAGAGTGTTCTGGAGTTGATTGCAGTTGTTGAATTAAGCTGTTAGTGGCTGTTTAGGGAACCTGTTAATGAGGGCCAAAGTGTTGTCAGTGTAATTGAAGGTAGCCATCATTAGGGCATAGCAGAAAGGAAATTCTGTACATTTAAATCCTGCTACATTTAAAGAAACGAATGCACAAATTCAGCAGCTCCACAAGTGAAGCAGATGAATGCACAATTCGGTCTTTGGAGAAGAAGTGGGATCTGAAAAATTTATGATGGATTTACACAGGATAAGAAATTTTGTTATAAATGACTGAGATGGGAGTGGCTACTGGATTGATGCATTTCTGTCACCTCCAAAAATATGTGGACTGAACACTAATGGTGTTAGAGGGTGAGGACCCAGCTTATAACCAATTAGAGTAATATTTTAAAATGATTTGTTTGGAAATGATCAGTAATATGTTCATGGGATTCCCTCATCCGTGGCCTCTATTATTATATCACTTAAGCCGCTTCCACAGTAAGTCTGAACTACTTTGCCACTGATTTGAATAATCTGAGATGTCAGTGTCATGCACAATGAAATTAAATGCCTTTTCAAGAACCTCCATCCTTGAGCAAAAACACAAAAGGCTGTATTCGGCCTGCAGACATGCTGGATTTGTTTCTCAAATCAGCTCTGTTGTCATTTCTGTTGATCAGATCTGATTCATGTTTCTGAACATCACTAATCTATCTGCATGGGTTGCTATGGTGACGATATAGGCAGCAATAAGAACATAGCCTAGACAACGATGTGGCTTCCATACACAGAAGCAGGAGAGATAGAGGTGCATTGCCTCATCCTCTGACGCTTACGCCACAACAGTCATTCAGTGATGGAGGAGGCTGGTGTTACACTGCAGTGTTCCATGCTGTACTCATGGCCAGCCTCACTGTGCAGCAAGCGATCTCCATGCTTCTGTCACTCTGGATTTGACATGGTTGATGTGTGTCTAAAGACACGCTGAAATCCAGTTTGAGCAACCAGAGCATAACAAGTGAGACGCATCTGTACAAATTTGATTATAATCACATTTTCACACGGCTCCAAATGTGGTTGGAATCCATACCGTTTCATGTGGGTTTTTCATGTGTGGATTTGAAATGGCAGTGTGAACATAGCCTGAAAATTACCACCACTGGTGACAGTCAAGAACAGAAATGTCAGATTAGATTTGCCTCGTGATCCGAAGCAAACCCCATCATCTGTATAACACGGTGAAAACACTGTGAAACTAAAAACCTAGCAAACATCTCACCAGAGAAATGGGTTCCTGACTTCAGTAAATACTCGTTATATTTATAGTTGTTATTTTGTCCACAAGCCTGCAGAAATAGAGGGACTATATAAAATGGCTATTTTTTGGTCAAACAACTTAAAGATGAAATTCTTCTCTATCACATTTTGATTGCTGAGTTTCAAGTACAGTTCTTTTTATACATCATGAATATCTTCTTTGTTGTATCTCCATGCTTTATTTTTGAATAATCTTCGTAAATCCTTTTCCACCTGCAGCTTTGGAAGATCAAGTCATGACAGTGAGCTGACTACAGGCTCCAGCCTTCTCGGAGTGGACAGCACACAGTTTGACCACGGGAGGGCACAGAGTCCCCCTTGCGAGGGGCCACCTGACAACGGACTTTTGGCCCTTTTCTCCTCTGACATATCAGAGTTCTTATATTTCACTTGTGCAATTCAAATATTTATTTTACCCTCTCAGTGTTTTTTGGAGTTCTCACATGTGTAGCTGTTTTAATTGTTTTAAAGTATTATTTTAGCTGGTGGAATTCCATTGTTACAGGAACAGGAACGGGATATGAGAGGAGGGAGAGATAAGTCCTGATTCAGGGCAGTACTGTATACATACTGGTATGCAGGTGTACTCTGACTGCAAGCATGCCGGCATGATTGAGGAGCAGAGGCGCTCTGGACTGAAATCGATGTTTAGGAGCTAAGACTGGCAATAAGGAGTTCAGTCTTCAGAATCTTGTCTAGTTATTGTTGTAGGTCACTCATAGTAGCAGTCCACCAAAGTTCTGAGCAGGTAACGAACACGCTAGACATCATTCTGTGTTTAGAAGAAAGATGTTTCTGAAGCACTGAACATATTACTGAAACTGACAGACACTCTCACACACTCAGTGGAGCTGCAATGCCCCGAGTGTGGCTGTCTGAGCTGAAGCTCCTTTACTGTTCTGTGAGTGCATAATGACCTGTTACGAGTGGTTTTTGCAACATTCTTCAGTTAGTTGAGGTTAAATTGCCTTGTTCACACCTGTCATTTGTGCAGCATTGGGTTTTGTCTTCTTTTGACGTACAGTTTTATTTTCAGCAGCCGTCTCACTCTGTTCCAAGCAGTGTGTGCTGGTGAGGTCTAAGGAGAGCAGGACTGGGGCCTTGAGAAATTCTTAGAAAAGCTTGTAGTTCGCCTTGAAGACATATAAAAAATTAGAGAACAGTGATGTGTCTGTAGCCCAGATGTGGTCGTTACTTTCATTACCATTAGTCTGTCTCTGAATGTCAACTGTTTAGACTATTGAGACCCAGTGATGAAGTGTATTTAGGTGCGCGTGTGTGTGTGTGTGTGTGTGTGTGTGTGTGTGTGTGTGTGTGTGCGCGCGTGTGTGTGCATTTGTGTGCTCAGCCTCAGTCAGAAATGCCTCAAAATGTGCACTTTAAAGCGAAGAAATTGTTACTCAATGTCAAAAGTTGGTCAGAAGAAGAGCCTTGAAGATGTTTCTGTTTTTGTACTTCTGCATGGGACAGTCAGTGAGGATGACCAAAGTGCTTTTTTTTTTTGGTCTGCTGGAGAAGAATGTATTAGTAGTTCTTGCTTTAAGTGTTCGTTCCTCTGAGAGTTCTTTTAAAAAGGGCTGTGGTCACCTTTTCCTTTTTATCTGTTTCTCCGCATTGTGTTCCTATACTTTCTGTTTGGGTTTTGTTATTAAACTGTCACTCATTAGTTTGCTGATCTTTGATGGAAATATGTGGTGTTTACAAAGAACACTATGTATGAGAAAGAACCGATAAAGAGCTTTGAAAACCAGAAAATTATGTTGTGTGTGCTTTCCAGCTAAGGACCACAGTGGACAAAGTTCTAAGCAAATGGTCAGCTGAGCTGGTTTTCCTTCTGCTGTTCAGACATTCAAGACACTGTAAACATATTAAGGCTGAAGAAGCACCTCATCACCATGAACCAACCATTTTGTAATTAAACATAATGTATAATGTGTTATAAAAAATAAACCTGCAGGTTCCAGCCTTGTGCAAACCAAGGGGTGCCAGGAGATGGTGGCATGGTAAACAGATTGTTTTCATTTGTAGCAGAGATTTAATTACCAATAAAACTAAGATGGTACAGCTGTGTGCCGCACTTCCTGACTCCTCTCTCTACTGGTAGTGTCATCTCTGCTTTAACACACTCGTTTCAACTGAACAGCTGATTAATAAACCCTTACATTTGGTTAAGGTTGATGAGGGGAATTGGGCCTTTGGTTTTGGGCCTTTCTTCAAACAAGTGTCCAGAAAACAGCTCCAATGGTTCTCTCCTCACCTGACAAAAGGTGTGGTTATGCATCTAAACAGCATTTAACCAGCAGATGCTTCCTACTCTCTTCTGCAACCTGAGTTTGAATGGTTTACAGGGGTATAACCACATTAACCACACCACCATAATTGGGATCCTTTAGTAAATTATTCTCAGGAATGGCTCCAACTTGGAACAGAAGGGACTTTCCCAACTCATCAACAGGAACTCAGTCAGCTAGTGTACTGAATGAGCACATTTCTGAATCACTACAGAGACAAGGGGGTGAATTTAACATCAGTATTTAATCCTTATTTTATTATTCATGTTTTTATACAAAATTACAAATAAATAGTCTTGTAGCAATTAGAATATATTAATTTATTATTCTAAAAGGGACCCTTGATTGTCAAAATAGTTTACAAATTTTTTCAGAACAAACACAAAAGTTTCTGTAAAATATTTCAAATTCCACTTTTTCTCAAGATTTCAATATGTATATGTACTTTTTCAAATAATCAATAATTGCTCAGAAAGGAATTACCTAAAAATATAATAGATGAGTTGTCAGGTCTGTTCGTACCTTGTTCCATTTGGTTAGCTAAGCAGAGGTGGTGGAGTGTTTCTTCTTGAACGTTCAAAATAAAAGAAAAAAGTCATGTCAAATTATGTGAAAACCTGAAGCACCTACCATTCCTTGAACCCCTTAAGTCTTACAAACTGTGTAAAAACGTTCCTAAAAACAGGAACAGTTGTGCAATGTTTCTCGGATTGTGGTGAGTTTTAGGCCACGCTCTGCTGCTCACTCTCTCTGCTGAATGTGGAGGAGTCTGAGCAGCGCCGGGGGAATTCTATGAATATTCCCTCTGCGTCCGAGTCCAGAGACTCCAGAATCTGGTCAACTATCGTCTCAGGGCTGGATGAACCACTGGGTAGTGAGGCCTCCTCACCTGGGTCAGAACCAGAATCCCGCAAGCTGCTTGGACCAAAGGGTCCTGGGGAACATTCAGGGCAGATAGAGGGGGAAGTAGGAGGAGAGCTATTATCTGTCTGTCCTGCAGAACCAGACAATGTTGTTTTTTGCTCTAATGAGACGTCGGGCCGGCTAACTGATAGTGGGGATGTGATATCTGTCTCAGGACTGGATGGCACACTGGAGAAGGCAGGCTCTTCCAGGCAGGAAGTCATCTCACAGACAGAGTGACGACGGACCCCCACGCTGCCCACTGAAGCTGTCTCGGTGTCATACTCAACCACAGGTGTCAGCATTGGGATGTTGTAACTCTTTGAGCGAACCACAGGGTTTTTAGCAGGCGAGTCGCCAGGCTTGGGCCAGCGTCGCATCATCCGTTTCTCTGAGAGAAAGAGAAATATATCAAGTTATAATAATAATAATAACAATAACAATGACAATGCAGCATCTAATTTCAGCCTGTTTTCTTCCTAAATGATTAGTAATCCTTCTAATTATTGGCTTATTATTTCAGGTACAACCATTGTAAACATTTACATTTGTCAATCTTGAATTTGCATGGACAGTCACATTGAACATCCCATCTAAGGTGATTTTCAGCATATTTGTCAGATTTTTTTTTTTTTTGCTCTGCTAGAGCTGCCCCAGCCAACTGTAGATGCCAATATGTGGTAGCATTAAAAAGGAACGATGAGCTGTGCAGAATGAGAGCACCAAGTACTGAAGCACAGAGTGCATAAAAACCCCATTAGCAGTACTTCTTGTACTAGACAAGCTGTGTGTGTGCATTTGCACATCTGTGTCAGCAATTGGTGCAACTTTAAGTAGCTGAATCCATTTATTAGAAGGAGTGTCCACAAACATTTGGACATATAAGAGTTAAGCATTCATCTCTAGTTGCAAAAGCTTGATGGGGCCATCATTTGGCCAGACTCCTTTGAGGCAGATTGCAGCCACACTGGCTTGCAGCACAGCTGGAACTGTGTGGATGGAACAATGAATGCTTACCCAGCACACAGGAGCACTGAGCCACAGAGCCATCGTCTGTGTAGAGACCATGAGTACCCAGATATGGAGACACAACCTTCTGGATCAAAGCCTCCAGCTTTAGGTAGTCTTCACTTACTCCTCGAGATTCATGCACTCCCTGCAACACACAGTGCAGGACAGGAGTTGATCAAACAGTTATGTGCAAAAACAGTTCACTGCCTTTATTTATTTAAAAAACCAAAAAAAAAACCAAAAAAAAAACCCACAAATCACATGTGTAATACACTTCAACATCCACATGATGGCACTTGGCTGATAAGCTTAGTCCTGCAGTGGAGAAATTCACAAGGTTGCAGCAGGGATAGCAAGGCACTACAGTATAGTATCTACAATAATAACACTATAAATAAGAAATAAATGCAGATAAATTAGAGTTAATCACACATGGGGAGATGGAGGAAGCACTGCACATTATGTTGTATTGATAAACTCTAATCGTGTGGAGTTTAAGTGTGTGTGTGTCTATGGTTTGCTGAGAGCAGTGTGGTTGTTTAATATTTTAATAGGAGCACCTGTGATACCTCTCCTTCACACACCTCGGGTGAAGCAACCTGTCACTGAAGGAGCTGCCCAGTGCTGCCAGAGGCTCATGCATGGGGTGGGAGTCGTTCTGCTGAATAGATGCCAGCTTGGCTAACATCCTTCTGTCTCCCACCACATGTACTGGGTCTATCTGGGTCTTATGAGTTTCAGTCTCTTCCTGTCTGCCATTGAAATACTGCTGCCCCAGCAGACCAAACCATAAAAGACGCCACCACTGTGCCACTGTTCTTTGGTCTTCCCCATGTTTATCTGGTAGTGGTCCACAAAGTCATGAATCAGTTCTCTGTGCTCTTCCCAGCTTCAGTCTCATGTTGAGCAAGTGCTCAATGACCTTGCAGAGCTGATCTGCACAGGACTTGAGGAGCCTGGTGCTGATGCCAGCTTTCCTCTTGATTTTCCTTCACTCATTCCTCACCTGGACAGACTGGAGTCTGGAGTCAGGACCGGCTGGGTGCTGGAGTGTGTGAATGGCAGATGGGAGCTGCCAACCAACAGACAGCTATTGAGAAGGGGGGGGCAGCATGCAGGTAGTGTCCCGGAGTGAGGGTTCAGCAGGGATGTCTGTGTGGGCTGGGGGGAGGTGAGTGATCAAATCTATTGAAAAATAGATTGAGGTTCACCCACTTCTGCCCCCTCAACAAGCATTTTTTGCAGTACGTGAGTGTTTTTGCAGACGTGGAGGTGTGGCCTTCTTGGGGATGACTTGGTGAATTTCCACTGTGAGTCAGAAAATCTTCCATACAAGCACAGCGAGGGAGACTGACAGTATTCCCTACCAGCAGAGGAAAGAGCCAGACCACCCACAAACAATAAACAGACACGTAAACACACTCAGCTTCCTCCTGTCAGCTCAAGTACACAAAAGTGTAATCCTTAAGAAAGAAGGGGGAGGGAAGGATTGTGAAAGTGTGAGAAAGTTTATGTGCACTGAACGGTGAGTGACTGTCTATATTAGCTCTACAGCTAGTAGCTGTGAGGGTAGTGAATCTAATGTTAGTTTCACTCCGGCCCACTCATTGGCTCACAACAAATCACAAACAAAATCCTGCCTCTACCGAACACCTGTTAAGATCAATAAAATGAGTACCGACCACTCTTGTCTGTCTTCCTACACATGCACGCACAGAGAGCACAGTGGTATCCTGGACTGTTCTACATGTAGACACACATTTGCATCAAAGGCTTTAGTTCAACAGTTTCCACAGTGTCACCTGCTTCCTCCTACATCATCTGATTTATTCTGCATATGTGAAACCCCAACGAAAATCCATATATTACTCATTACTAGTAAATAATCATTCCTTAAAATAGTAGATATTAGACAAAGTTATTTATGTATTTCAGCAACTACAGTCACATTCTTCCAAAAAAAAGTGAAACGATCCATAAAAAAGTCCAACATACTCTTTTGCATTTAAACAATATTTGTTTCTTTATTTAGAAAATAATTGAAATCCTGGTTAATAGAAACAAGGACTATTCATGATATTGGAATCAAAACAAATTAATTTGGCATCCTGATCATCAGAAATTATGTTAATGATTTCAATATAAGATATACATATTTATTCATGTTTAGGATTAACAGAATCTTTAACTCACCTAATCCAAACAGAATTCCTACATTTATGAATGTTCATGTGTCCATGAATTTTGTACTTGTAAACAGAGATGACGCATTATGTGGGCAGAGCTTAAGTGGTGGCAGAAAGTCACAGCTTGCATTGTGGTGTCAAGTGTAGGAAAATGAGAACGTGGATCGTCTGTACACTTTCTCCAGTTGTCAGCAAACAGACAGGCTGTACTACCACAACAAGCTAACTTGAGCTTGGGGTGGGCAATGGCGAGTATGCATTGTCTTGTTTGATGGATTAAGAACCCAACTGGCTGGTAACCATGGCTGGACTTCTTCATCTATATTGTAAAACCCAGTGTGTACACAAAAGACACCCCTTGAGGCATACAAATCTCTCAATGTCTACTATTTTGTACTTTGCAGTCATGTCCAGGACCTTGACAAATAAGACCACCAAGCACTGCCCAGCTTGTGACAAGCGAATACAGAATAACACAGCTGTTACCAACAAGCCAAGCAGCTATGTACTGACAGTGAACTGCACCTGCACAGCTGGATTATTATTCCCTTTTTCATTGGTTAATATTAATGTTATAACAGTGTAAATCACTAGCTACCAGTACCTAGATGTGTGTAAAATATTTCTAGTTGTTGGTATAAATATTATGTCATGCTGGAAGACTAATGTGGGGCTTATATAGTTATATAAAATGAGCCCTGAAGAGACAAGAATTCAGGGTCATTTCATCGGTCCAGTCTGTCTGTTTAATAGCTCATAACTAGATCATTTTGTGTTTTGCGTCTTTGACGATAATGTTCTTTAAAAAGACAATTTAATCATTATTAAGTACATCTGCCACCACAATGCTTGGATTACACCACAAAGCTGCCAGTGACACAAGTGTGATGTACTTCCCAAAATGGTCTATTGGCATCACATCAGCCCACAGTTCTCATATTGGTGCATCATTAACATAAACACTCCTCCAGGCCCCTAAACCCATTACATTAACATAATGAATGCACTTATTACATTATATTAAATTATATATTTTGTATTAAGCACATCTACACAAATCCATGTACACACCGTTTCTGTGCTGCTACACACTTAACAATAAAGCTGCGACAAAAGGTTCTTTTAGCAGTACCAGAGAGTCTAAAGAACCATTTTTAAAATCTAAGGAACCTTTTTAAAGCTTCTTTACCAATTTAAAGGTTCTTCACACTCAACACGAACATGGTTCTTTATGGAGACAAAAGTGTTCCTTCCACGGAATTCCATTTTTAAGAGTGTAGGAATGAACAGCAAGAAGCTGGAAAAGCTCAAGAAACAGGAAACCCTAATTGCCACCTATTTCTGGGCAGCTACTTATAACTTCTTATCTGACTTCCGTTCTGTTGATCCCTCTGATTTTAAGGCTGCAGAGTAGAAGGCATGGAAATGTGCCAGCTGTCAGAAAAGATAAAATGAATGCACATTCATTAAACTGTTAACAGAAACTGTTACTGTTCTCAAAACTGACTGAAATCTCCAGAATGGTGACTCCCTATCTGTTCTGCACTTCTATGAACAATCAGCATCCAGAATCTAGGAATGTGCAGAGCAGAAGAGAGATAGAGGCCCAAACGTGTGTATTTATAGCAGCATTTCCCCCTGAGTATGCGGGTTAAGGCAGCCTGAGGACAGGAATGAATGGAGAAAGGGAACCAGCTTTAGTAGAGAGCACAGGAGGCACTGCACCTTTAGATAACAATTCCCACACTTGATACACAAACATGGCTGATGGTAGAAGACTTTCAGCACTGCTCATCGGCTCTTTCACACTTTCACAAGTTGCACCCTAAAAAACTTACCAAGGGAAGTACTTTAGGAATTGTAGTGGATTTATTTCATTGACATTCTGACCCTTTTCCATTTTATTGCAACTCATGAAATATGTGAAGATCAAATGAGAATGATATGTCAGAATGCTTCATACACTGCAGGCTGTACCAGCTACCTCAAGGGGACGCTATACCACATGAAGTGGAGCAAACGGTATCTTGCATTAATTTTTTCTATCTGATCAATAGGAGGGCAGATGCATGTGTGTTCTCCTATGATTTGTATTGATACGCAGCAGTCGTGTTCTCAACTAATGAGACTAGAGATAGGAGGAAATTAACTAATGAACAGAAATGGATGTCATAATGAACAGAGTCTGTTCTACATGAAGCACTCTGTCACATTTAATCAATGCATTGTTACGCACTTGATAAAAAGCCAATGAAAATAGTATAAGACAACACCATTACAATAACAGTGATTAAACTGGCACCACAAACAACAACAACAACACATTTTTGGAGTCATACAATCATGCTTCACACTCTAATAGATGTAGCAGCAAAACAGACTAGAACCGTACTTTGTTTTTGTTTATTCATTTGGTAGTTCTGATGACTCTATACTACCCTGTCAAATGGACACAACTCATTTACAACCATGTAAAAAAACAGGAGAATTTTCGCACATGAAAATTCCATTGCATTACAAATGATATATAAAGGACATTTCATCAGTTGTATTTGTATTTGTCACACTTCTCACAACTCTACAGCCCTTTAAAAAGGTACTATATTCACCACAAAGCTCTCTATACTAAAATAAATACACTTTATCCACATCACTGAAATTTAGTCATTTATTGCATTAACTCGACTATCAGTCTCAACAGAAAAATCCCAAATGCCTGTGTGAGTTAACACTGACGTCATTACTACTCATAATGATCTGCACTTGACCTCTAAAAGAAAACACCTGCAAAATGTTTTGTGTCTAACATCTAAGAGCTCCTCTTTTCATTCTCGACTGAAAAATGCTTTACAGACAACATTCCACTATTGTTCAGACACGTCTCAAACAAAAAGCAACAAAATGGATTTTTTCATATTTGATCTTTTCTCATCCTTTCTCAGAGGTGATCCTTATTCCACATGCTAAATCACGGAAATCAGCGATTTGTGTTCCTTGGATATTTGTACATGACCATCCGATGAGCTTCTGAAGTTCCTTTGACAACACTACCCCACAATGCAGCGTTACTAACTCTCACAAACAGACAACATTAGGAACAGATTGTGTGCAGGAGAAAAAATAACGGACAAACATGCTGATACACACTGTGATCACTTCTCCACACCTCTTTCCCACACTGGAAAAGACTTAACCTGTCAAACGACTCTACTTTAGGTCACTTAGGAGACCTGAATGCATGATACATAATATCTGAATACAAGAGATTACCAAGTAAAAATCCCTGAGCTGGAGACATTTCTAAAGACCTTAGAAAAAAGGTTTGATGACTGGAAAGTGGCAGCAAACCCCAACCAGGAAAGTCTGAGAGGAGAACTGGTCCAGTAGCACCCTGCCAAAATCCTGCTAGAAGCTATCAAGCTTCAAATCAGTCATGATGAAACAAAGCACTCAATTCTTTAAAAGTCATCTTCCTGTGTATCTACACATCTACGCACACAAACAATCTATAGCTACTGGAAAGACTGGGCGGTACAAATGATATTTGTTACCACGATACATTCCAACACAGTATGTAGTGATGTGCTCTTAAGACATCCTTAGTCACATATTTCACTAAAGCTGTTTACCCCACACTTAATCCAGCCCTAAATATATCCTCAGTAACCAGAAGGAAATCATTGTATCATCATAAAATCCATCCTAAATCAATCAGTTTAACTCCACAGTGTTCACATTGCTTCTCTTATGTGGGATTTTACCACCTTCTTCTTTCAGCATATGGGATTTAGCTAAGTGAGTCACCTCCTGTTAGACAGACCTTATGACCCAGACGTTTCTTAGAAACACTTCAGTTCAGAGTCACAGTGATGTAGGTTCCTGGCAGCACATGCACACGCACACACACACACACACACACACATTGCTGAACAAATGCCATCTTTGCCGTTGCTCCATGTTACACTGCATAGAAATCTACACTGGTCCGAAACACAGCACGTTCTTCCTCTATTTACTGTCTTACTCACACCCCAGACAGGTCTGACCAATAAGCAGAGAGAACATTCTCACATGGTATGTTGTGACCCATTTTGGTTTCCTTGTTTATAATTGTCACTCCGGGTTTGCACAGTTGTTAACTGATTCGGATCAAAGTTAACAAACTACAGGTGTGAACATGCCCTAAAAATAAGACAAGAAGCCAATTCAAATACAACAACATTCTTGAAGAACTGCTCATATGCCTGTATATCATCCACTGATGTTTAACAGCTGTTCAAGAGGAAGTACAATAAATATGGGTCATTCCAACAAGACTTGTGGGACTGTGCTGGGAAATGTGTGCTGATGAAAAATGGAAACATTGATAGGAGGTCTGTGGTCAGCAGTAGGGAAGGTGTGGGAATCAGTTTGTTTACATTTTGTTTACATTTACCTGCAGAATGAGCAACATCTGAATGATGGAAGGGGGTACTCGGGCACGGGGCCGAGACAGAGCATCCTCCAGTTTCAGATTCAGGGTAATGATGTTCCTGAAGTGCAGCAGAGCCAGCTGCCTCACGGATGGTTCCTTTCCCTACACACACACACACACACACACACACACACACACACACACACACACACACACACGTAAGCAGAGTTACTAGTTTATTAGCTATTCTTAGCATATTATCACTCCCTGTCATATATCAGTCCCGTCTATATCCTGTCTTCTCGCCTCGTCTTTGTTTTGTTTATTTCCCATGTGCTTCTGAGCATGTGTCTTGTTTTGGTCTTGTCTTCCATTCCAGTCTGTGACTCTTTTGTAACCCTGCCCGTCCTTGTGTCCCAGGTGCGTGTTTTTCTGTCCATGTGTTTACGTTCCTGGTTTTCAGTCAGTGTTTGTTAGTCCTTGTTTGTTACTGTGTTTTTGTTTCTGTCAGTGTGGTTCTCTCGTTTGTTTTGAATCGCTGTTGGTGTATTATTAAATCTTCATCTGCTCTGCACACATACAAATCATTACACAGTCAAAAAAAAACAATAACAATTAAATAGCTCCAAAATTACAAGGAATAAAATATTTTAATCTGACTTCCATTAAAAGGTTGTTTGCTTCTCCATGTCAATTTTCATCATGGATATTAAAGAGTTACCCTGCTTTTGTTGCAGTAACTGTCTGTGCATTCCAGTGTAGACTTTCTTCTTTAATTCTGGAGCAATGCTTTAAGATTTTGATCACATTAATTAGTCTATAACACATCACTTTCAAGAACTGACTGTTCAGTTGCTGCCTAATATATTGCACTTGACATACTTGTGTAGGTCTGTTTCTGATGGTTAATGCTATATTCTGACATTATCTGTGACAAGAACTACCCACCACTTCCTTTCGCATATTGCAGTCTGATCATGGGCTGAACATGTTAGGGCGGTCTGACCTGGCCATGTTAGCAATTGAGTCCAAGAGCAATCCAAATGAAATGTCTGCAGTTTAAGACAGCTTACACCAAAGTCTCTCTAATGATGGTCTCATCATTTGCAGCTGATGTGCAGCATGTGATTCTAATTTCAGGCATTTTAAGTAGCTAAATATGGGATGTTCTAACACTTATCCTCCCAAGCAAAATGCATTTATTTTAATCGCATTTTATACATTATTTTATACATTTCTTCAGTTTTGTGTTTAGCGACGAAGCTGCTAAAGGAGACAGTACCTGAACAGGATAGAATATGGCTTGCAGCATGGTGAGAACATCACAAAAGAAGAAGTCCCAGGTTTCAGCCAAAGAATCCAGCAATTTCTGACCTGTTTGGGCAACCAGAAAACCAACGAGATGCCATTACCAATCAGAAGGCCTACAGAACATCTGCTCTACATACAACAACAGAGGACTGTCTTCCTCTTCTGTCTTGTTTTAAAGGTTAAAGGAAGCACAAGACAATACAAGTTAGGCAAGTACCTTCATACTTACCTGGACCTGATGCTTTTTGTGCAGACTATTTTACATCAACAATGACAAAGTCATTCCCATACAGGCTTTTGAAAAGACTGGCACCATACTTGGTCAAAAACAAAGCTTAAACTCACTATCTCATACAGTTGTGATGAAGGATCACTACAGGTGCTAACTGTACTTTGATCTGAGCCATAACAGTCATTCAAAAAATTTTAGAGCCGTTTAATTTCCCCTAAAAGGCTTACCTTCATAGAAGCGAATTTTGTCTCGCAGTATGACCATTCCTTTGGTTAGGAGCTGGTTCTGTGAAAATAAGAGAAGCCTATGTTGTAAGACAAGTCCAACTTCAGCAAAATTAACTAAGCAGTCTTTCACATTTCACATCACTGCACTGAACTAACAGAACAGAATCAGTCCACCTCAAAACCTGTCCATCAACAGGAAATGGACGACTACAGGAGAGGTGGGTAATTCTTAGTGCAGCAACAAGAACAACATGGTCAAACATGTTAGATGTTCCAGATAAAATTGCCAATCAGTGTAGGAACAAGTTAATAATAAATAATGTTGTACATTTACATATATTTAAGCCACTACAGTAGGGTGTGTGTGGCCTGGTGGTTAGGAAACCAGACTTGTGCTTGGATGATTGCCGGTTCAATTCCCTGAACTGGCAGGGCTTGACTGAAGTGCCCCTGAGCAAGGCACTTAACCCCAGTTACACAGGTCCAGAACTGGATTGTAGCTTGCTCTCTTTAGCTGGAGCTCCTGTAAGGAATATCTGGTCTGGAAGCACCTGCCCCCATGCTGACAATGACAATTCCTTCACATTAATGAGTCATGACTTACAACTCGTTGCCCATGACAACACCTGAAAGTTTATAAAAGCAATGACATAGCCAAGTACAAAATGTCCTAGTTGTAAAATAACTCAGGAATTTTTCAATTTGACAAATTTAGCAGGTTCTCACCTGCAGGTACTCAGTAAAGAAGGAGCCCAGCTCAGTCTTCAGCAGCTGCCTGGAACAGAGTATAGGATTGGTGGCATAGAAGAGTGAGTACAGCACTGAGTGAGAGGAACACTAAGAGAACATGTGAGAGTAAGCAAATAATGATGTAATCCAAAAAACAAACAACCAAAAAAAAACACAACTTGATTCCTTCAATATGACTGACAACAGGAGTCCAAACATAAGTGACTTCAGTGCATACAGCTAGACACACGTCCAAACGTCCAAACTCATATTTATGTTTTAACTGCCCGTTCTCTTGTTTTGTAACAGGGATTTCAGGTAGTTTTGTTTATTTTGTAGTTTATTTGAGAGGTTTTGTTAGTTGTATTTTTGTTTCAGCTATTTTCTTTGTTGTTTTGGAACATGCACACACCCCAAAGCCCTTTTTCCACCTTAGTTTCAATACATTTATACTGGTTGATCCATCAGTGTCCAGTGTTTGGTCTGGCAGAGGGTCGAGGGAGGGAGCCCACTCTCATTCTCTGTTACAGTCATAACACATTCACCTTTTTATATCACCCAGGCCCCTTTCAATGAGCTTAAAACTATAGATCAGTCCATGACCATCACCTCACTGCTGTTGCACTGTTGCTTAATGAACCCTCACCTAGTCTGTGGCTTCCTTAACTCATGGCTACTCTGAGATGTCACAGAAACCATACAGCGTGTTTCTTGATCCTCTGATCTTTGCACTAAAGCAGAGTCACACGTAGGTATGTTTTCTGGGCCTAGGGAACAGGTGCTTCCTGTTTCCTGTGCTTTTAAAACTGATGAGGTCACGTCTCTGTGAAGGAACACACATGGGAAATAAGACTCCAAGCCACATAATATTCAGGTTTCCAAGACGACCCTCTGCACACAGGCCAGTCAACGACTCTGCACTTTGTACACTGTAGCTTTCATGGTTTGCTTAGGCAGTTACAGGAATTACACCACAGCCTTTCTTTAGTTTTCATTCATTCATTCTGTCAAACCAGTGGAATACAGGAACAGGGTCTGGTGCTCAGAGTAAAGGCTTGATCTTGTGTTTATTTGCAGAAAGATGAGATCTAAATGATTAGACCCAACACAGTTTCACTACCATTCAGACTTCAATAAAAGTGTCAGAATGAACAGTGTTATAGTATAAATTCTGTTGGTCACTATAAACCTAGTAAAGCTGAAGCTGACAGAATATGACCTGGAAAGATTTTTGACAATTTAATTTCTTCAATTATTTGTAGATGTCCAGTCATGGACTCAATATTTAAGCACAGTATATCCATTTTTATAAGGGTCAGAACCTTTTAACCAAAGGCTATTCCACAGGCTTGTGTGTTAGCTTGTGAGTCTATTCCATAACCAAAATTTGATGTGTGTTTGGGATGAACATCCAACTGTGCGCATGTTCAACTAGCTGATGGTCTATGGCCGAGGTTTTAATGAAAAATACTGGTTCCACTGCTTCATTATACCATCCACTTTGTGCAATGTACCATTTCTTGGGTAGTTCCTAATTGAACCAATTTCTTCTCAGTTGAGGGTGACAGTTTGGGTCTTTTATCCCAAGTGGTAAAACCCTCTACAGCGCACTGTCCATTAATCTGAAGAAACTCATTCATGATTCAAAGAACCCTTTAATCACGCAAAGGAGCGTTCAAAGGAGTGTTCATGGTTCTATATAGATCCTTTTTAAGTGTGAATATTATGAAAAATATTTATACATTCCTGATGATATGTTCAAGAAACACAGGTAACAGGCGTGTTACTTTCATTTTAAACATCTTTTCAGCAGATGAGCAGGTAATTCTATTGGTGAACAAACACCATTATACATTATTTGATATAGCATACAGATGGCTCTCCTTTCAGCATGTTCACATAATCTATAACTATAGCTAAATCAGTGAGACAGAGTTCAAAACTCAGGACTGCTCTGGACATTTCAGGGCATCTGGTCACACTACTGTGGGCAATGAATTCTTCATTCATCCTTTTGACTTTAGTGACTCTCCTGAAACCTGACTCTTTTCTCTGTAAAAAGTAATGAATATACATGACTGACTGGTTGGGAACATACACGCGCACACACACACACCCACACACACACACACACACACACACACACACACACACACACACACACACACACACACACACTAGGAGAAGTTAGGAGTTGGACATCATCTGTCTCAATATATTTTTTATTGTTCTATAAGTACATCTTTGTCTGCGCTACTCGCTGGAGCATCCACACCTTCAAAGTTTTAGAGAATCACCAAATCAAAGTAAGAACCCTTATCTATTCATCAGAAACTTCATGAAACATCAAAAATCTCACCAGCAACTCCTGCACTTTAAACATTAACGAAGCTGCTAGTCTCTCTGGTCTCAAATAAGGTCACCATATGTATAACTCCACAGTAGGGGTGTACGGACACATTCAGCCCATAATTTAATGAATTTCTTCACAATTTGCACCAAAATCTGAATAAATATTGCAAACAAAATCTAAATAAACAAAAAATAGGACATGTATTAACTTTGGCACATAATCTACTAAACCTAGGAGGTGAGAGGAGCTTGGTTGTTGATTGTACTAGAGTGTTACATTAGAGCAATTACATTAGATATCATTAGTTATAATAATCTGTGCATGCTCCGTGATACAGTGTCATATTTTTATTTGGCATATAGCCATTATTGGATGTATTGTTACAATCCTAACTAGCAAAACATTATTATGGATAAGGTTCACTGGGCAGACCAGTTTGAAGTGTAACTTTTTAGACAACACAGTGTCCTTTAAACTGGCTGAATTTCACAACAGGAACACTAGTACAGCATTAAAACAGCATTATGCAAGAATTGGTAGCGAAAGAAGCATGAGGACTGACACGGTAGAGTGATAGTACAAGATTTTACACAAATATGACTTGAGTTATGCAGTAGTAAGCAGTTCTTGCAAACATTGTCCTGCGTGTGTCACCTGCGTAGGCCAGTTAGCCGTGTGCTGAGACTGTAGCAGCAACAGAGATGCTATTCTTCCTATTAGTATAGCATCAGCATGATTCTGAAGCTGTTATGTTAAAACAGTTCCATAATGTTCATTTTAAACATGGTGGTGGTAGGCGCATTATGCTTTATGCTTATGGTATTTACTACATCAGGACCTGGAAGACTGAGATGTAATGTGGCAGGTCCCCAAACATGCAGTTCATGCTCAAAAACAAAATCTTCAATAACTGTTAATTTCTTGATAACTAATATAATCAGTATTTACACCCTTACTGTACATGTTTAAACCGGAATTCAAGTGGTAAATCTATTGCATGCTCCAGCTAGTGCAAAAATATTAGTCTAATCACTCACTGATTTTGAAAATGATACCACTGCAGGTATGAATCATTGCACTGCTATGCCAATGCCACTCAAAGACTCAAAATTTCAAAGTAGGTCAGCTTTCTAGAACTCTTTCACTTTTACTGTTGTCATCCTTGTCTCAGCAGGGCTGTCTAGACTACAAATAAATCTAAGAAACTCCTACAAAAATGTTTTTGTTTTTTTTTGTCATTTTACAATAAGTTACAATAAGAACCTCAACACTTCCAACATCTCCATCAAGCATGATTTTAAATGCAGTGGCTGAAGGTTCTAAATCTATGTTTAAGATGAGCACTCAGGTACACCAGCATGTGCAGAGTTTCAGTATTTCTCTGCACTTAAAGGTGCAAATACAACCTGAAAAATAACAGAGATTACACTAGAATCTCTTTCACCACACTCAGATCAGCTCAGGAAAATCAACATGTGGTTTTGGTTTCTTTGTTTCTGTCATTATCTTCGCGGGGTAGAGTGGGTGTAATGAAGAGTATCAGTTTCCACTACTCAGCAGGAGTATGGTTTTCAATTAGCAAACTCAGTGACATTGTTTGTAAGATGTTTCCTCAGCATATAAATCATTTATACTTTTTGATTGCTCTTCATACTCTACTTTTCTACTTGATAATGCACTTGTTACAGGTTTGTATACAACAATAAAAGTGCATTTAAGTGGACAAGTGTGTAGATGGGCAGTGTTGGAGGATGGAGAGGTGCTGGAGGAATGAATCCCTGCACAAGCTTCTGGAGTTCAGTCTGCTTACCTGACCCCTTCATTCAGCGAGTACAGCTCATTATCTCCCAGGTCTTTCTTCTGGAACACAGCGATTACTGCATTATGGATGCTGCAGATGAAAACACACACACACACACACACACACACACACACACACAGACACACACACACACACACAGACACACACACACACACACACAGACACACACACACACACACACACACACACACACACACACACACACACACACACACACACACACACAATTTCACCAGCTGCAGCACCCCAATTTAACCCCAATTTAATGGCTGAACAAAAAAGGAATGACAAACATTATTCAGTAATTTCTAAAAGAAATATAAGGTTTAAGGAGTTACAGACACATTAATTAGTCAAACTAGGTCAATTTCATTGTTATCAAGAAATAACAAATGGACACATTTCCAATATGAATCTGGTAAAGAAAACGAGTATAAAGTAGGGATTTTATTTTAGAAATAAGTTTGGTTTTTTTTATCTTTTGAGGCTAAAAAGAGACTTGTTGATGCTACCAGTATTTGATTATGGAGACTTTATTTATATGCATGCACCTTTCATTACACATTCATTAAACACAGTTTTTCACAGTACCTTAAGGTTATTACAAATATTACAAATCATTACCTGCTTACTCAAGGCCTATTACCCTCTTATTTATGTAATTTAACTCTCAAAATGAAATGGAGATTATAGTCTTTGCTCTGAGTCAGGAAAACAAGCTTTTAGTGTTGCTGTAAAAGAGATCTCAGTGAGATTCTCCTGGTTAGATACAGCGTAGAGGTAGGCAAAATAATCATATTGTTTTTGTGATGCACAATATGCTATT
>CM067501.1:14513334-14570834 GCA_034509495.1 Acestrorhynchus altus
ACCCTGGCCTGTACTTTGACTATGCTTACTGGTTAAAGCCTTCCTATTCAAGCCTCATGTCATTTTTACTGTGAGCATCTGTGACATCACATTCATGTTCTGACAAAAAGTGCCAAAAACAGAGAGTTTTCGCACAACAGCAGACAAGCAAAGATAGTTTTATAAAAAATATATATATATATATTCAGTGGTTAAATTAACAAATCCTCACACTTCCCCACATCTTACTGCACACTGGCTTTAACACATACTTTTTTTCACTGACTTTTATTATTATATTGGGAGGGAAATAATTTGTTTATGGCCCATTTAATACATTATGTTGTAACTGTTTACAAATATGCTATTCAGTAAATAAAAAGGAAGATTTTCAGGCCACACAGATGCTTATAAAGAAGCAGCTGAGTCTGTCCCACACCCCAAAAAGTCTTGTCTTTAGTAGTTATCATTCATTTATCCCATATGTGCTTTGGTTTAATCCCTTAAACCACAGGACCATTTTTAATTCAGTATTGAGGCTTTTAAAGACATTTAAAACACACATGCCAACATTTTTACAGCAGTTCTATTAACATTGGTAATTCAATTCATTTCTGTCTGACAAAAATGGTTTATAAACTTAGTAGTGGAATACTTTTATAATCTCAGTAGTAAAATCTAAACTAAATAATTGACACCTGCAGAGATATCACTCAGGTGTGATTGGAGGGCAGAGTTATATTAGCATGAGGTGTGGGAGTCTCATATGGACACAGACTGTACTCCCTATACACTAGTCATAGGCCTGATCTCCAATGACAATGAAGAAGCCCACAGAAAGGAGGTCAGCATCCTATCACCCAGGTATCAGGACAACAACCTCTCTTTAAACGTCAGCAAGACCAAGAAGCTGATAGTGGATAGGAAGCAGGAGAGAAAGCATCCCCCTGTCTCCATCAGTGGGACCACTGTGGAGAGAGTCAACAGCATCAAGTTCCTTGGTGCTTACATCTAAGAGGAGCTTACATGTGTCAGAACACACCACACAGATGGTGAAAAAGGCACAACAGTGCTCTTTAACAGGAGGCTGAAGAGCTTTCGTTTGAATCCTCGCATCCTGAGGATGTTCTACAATCTGATGGTGAGCATCAGGGAAAGCAATCTGATGGGTGGCATCACTCTTGAGAGGAAAAATATGCAGAGGGTGATGCACACCGCACAAAACATCACCGGGGTTCAGCTCCCAAACCTTCTGGATTTATACACCAGCCAAGGAAAAACAGGAAGATGATAATGGGTCCCCACCCACCCAAGCCACTGTCTGTTCTCAAAGCTGCCCAGTAGTAGGATGTACAGAAGCACAAGGACTAGAACCAGCTGGTTCTAAGACAACTTCTTCTCCCAGTCCACCAGGCTGCTTAACAATATCAATAGCCCACTGTTCCAGTCCACAACCAGTCACAACCCATCTCACCTGTCTAATCACACCATCACACCTTCACAGAAGCATGAGGACCAGAACCAGACAATTCTGGGACAGCTTTCTCCCCAGGCCACCAGGCTGCTAAACAGTCAGTAGCCCAGTGTTTCAGTCAAAACCCATCTCACCTGTCTCATCACACCCTCACACCATATAAACTCTTTCATGAACTGTTTCTACACCTGCACTTTACTCACTACTAGAGCAGCAACTAGCAGCTCAGTTACACTACCCCCAACAAAGACCCTCCCACTGCACCCACCAAAGACTTTTTTCCACTGCATCCATTAAAGACCCACTACCTTCTCACACTAATCTAATTCTATACCCAGTGCTCGTGTAAATATAATGCAAACATTCTTTTTTATAGTTTCAACATAGAAACGTCTACAGTGCAATAATGTATATTTCAGTGCAATAATGTACGTATAATGTTTAAGTTTAAGTTAAGCTAAATAATCTATATTATATATATATATATATATATATATATATATATATATATATATATATATATAGATATATATATATATATATATATATATATATAGTTCTATTCTTATTATATATAGTTCTATCTTTATTTTTTCTTTATTGTTTTATGCATCCTTCACTCACCCTTCCACCTCTGTAATGTGATGTGACAGTAAACTTGATTTGAGTGTAAAAAGGAAAACTCTAAAAGCAAGTCAACCTCAGAACAATGAACATTATTATTCATTTTCAGTGTGGAACAGAGTGATAAAAACAGAGAGAGAGAATCACCCCAGTACATGACAAACATACCACATTAATATAAAAGTCACAAATACATCCGAAGCAGTAACTCAGTATACTTTCAACCTGAAAGCCAAAATTACGCCCATTTGTCTTTTAAGTCAAACCGAAAAAATGATCCAACCCATGACTCAAAAACGCAACCCTGGCACACTTCCAGACCAGAGATGTGTTTGCTACTGCAGCCTCAGTCGAGTGGCAAACAGAGGAGTCAGGAGGATCTGCTGCATACTCTAGGTATATAGGTCAGACAATCAAAGATATAAAGACAGACAGGTATATAAGCAGAGGTTTGTTACCAATCATGCCAACAGTCTCTCAGTGCGGGTCTGTATGATAACAACGATGCCTTTTCTGCTGTTTGCTGTTGCAGAAACAGTGACCCACATCTGGCACATCTAAAGCTAATCTATGGGGACATGCAGTAAAGCCCCCATGACCCAGACCATCTCTCAGTGTAGGCCACTGCGTTCACATTAACCTTTCGCATTCTTCTCATCGAACAGGCATCGAGAAGGCATGAATGTGGACATGTGTCTTGTTTTGAGTCCTCTGTTCCCGTTTGTTCTCTGACTCGTTTTTCCTCTTGCTCCCTCTTTTCGTCACTCTTTCATCTCTCTTTCATTCAGGCAGGAAGTGCCTTAACAGCAGGAGGATGTGCTGAGGCCCTTTCAGGCATGCAAGAGCTATGTCTTTTAAGTAATTGTTTAAGACCTTACACTTTGTGCAACTGAGGCTACAGACTAAGTAAATGAAGTACAAAGCTCGTTGATGAGGCTGCACCCTAATAAGGTACAATAAAGTGCATTTCAGTGAAAATCATCAAAAAACTGTGTTTTTGTAACAGTTAAGGTACTATTATGTACCAAAAGTACAATATTGTTCTTTAGGGCAGCCATGGACTGGTGTTTAGGGAACCAGCTTGTGACTGGAAGGTTGCTGGTTTCATTCCCTGAACTTTTTTCATTGTACATCAGGCACATTTCAGTTATTCCTCTTCCATTACATAAAACATAGCCCCCAGCTTCTCAGAAGACCACTTAGAGAAACGTCAGACAAACTTACACACAATAAACATGGTGTCCAATGCTTTATAATACCTCAGGCTAAACGAGTGTAAATGAGATCACAAAGTCAGTGTTACACCGCTACAGTCCTTATTCAATGTACCACAGTTCATAAAACATTCATATAACTTATTAATATTAAAGACAAATAAGTTACCATGCGCAGACTCATTATTTTTCACTTAGTTCATCAACAATATATAGTGAACAATTTATAGGCTAACACTATACATGCCAATATAAAAAATCTCATCTTTTAGCAAAATTTGATAAATGATCTTACATATCTTACATATATATATATATATATATACACACCCCATGCACTTCTGAAAGGAGGTGCTAATGAAGTGATTCGTTGAATCAGGTATGTTGGGAGCATGGAAAGCTCTAAAATATGTAGACCTCTAGGACCAGAGCTAGGAAACACTGAACTAGACAGCACACTGCCAACACCAACAATGTCCCTGTCCAGATAATATACATTTACGCCTGGTCAGACCAATTTAAGTGTGATTTTAAATGGCCAAGATTATCCTGTAATGTGGGCTGTCAATGATCCAAACATACTCCTCTGATCTTCACCCAGTGCAATCTTGGCCTCCCTATTATGAATCATAGATATGGAACATATTGGATATTTATGGCTAAATATCCACTGACTATAACACTCAACAGGCTTACCATACAACACAAGTCCTACCCTTCAACACAAAAAAAACAATCAGCTTGCTGCTTAATGCCTGTCAGCACTGCAAAAATGACAAACGTGCCAGTGTGGAGGAAACAAAAAAGATGAAACACACAGAAATAATCTTCCTTTGGTTAACCATGTACATTTTTAAGTAAACTCCTTACCAGTCTGTGAGAGTACTGGTGAAATTATTATAACTTATATAATTATATAAAGACATGAACAACACAACAAGGTAGCTGTGTTCTTATGTCACATTCCACCTTAAAAGTGCCACACTTCTGGCACACACAGGCATTGAGTCAGGCATATGCTGTGCAATTTTGGAAATCTTGGTGTTAACTCACACTGCACATTTAAATTTGTTTATCCTGTTCGTACAAAGTCTGTGATTTATACGCTAGTGCTGTACAAAGTAGTCTGACTTAACTGACATGCAACACTCACATGCCCTTAAGTTGCACCGTCTCTGAAACCCAAACACAGAGAAAGAGAGAGAGCGAGAGAGAGAGAGATAGAGAGAGAGAGGGGCATTCAAACTGAATGTGAAAAGCAAGAGTTGTTGGCATTTCCAAAACTTCAAAACTAAATGAAACTTCAAGACTAATGAAGGTCACCAGCTGTCTTGCCAGTGATTTTCATGTGCCTGTCTGTCACATTAAGCTCATATAAAAGCTCATACAGGCAGGAATGAAGATGCAAAAGCTCCACTAGACTGGCCTCCAGGTCTTCAGTCTATACAACACATTGCCTCACCATTATTATTTATTGTTGTCATGGGGCAGACTAGTCTAGACCCCATGCAGTGGTTAAATCATGAGCAAGGTTGGTTATGGAGAAAGAAGACAAACTTGTTGATCTGTGTCGTCAATATCACCCACCATCTTTGTTTCGACTTAGTTTGTTCTTGTTCCTGCAAAGTAGCAGTTTGCAAGAAACTCCTGTAAGGTTTTGAAGATCTGAGCCCTCAGTCAGGACTCTTGCATGCACAAATTGAAAGTGTTTGGAGTTTCATTCAGGGCAGATTGTGTAGGGGTGGGGACTTGGATAAGTAAAGCAGTGAAAAAGGCTATTAAGTGTGGGCTTTCTCATGTTGACAACATTGGTTTGGAGTCTTGAAGTCCTGAAGCGCTCAAAGTCCTCAAACTATATAGCTAGCTATATATAGCCAGCAGGGCCAGTCTGCAGGTGAAAAAAGGTCATAATGGATGGATTGTTTGTGCCTATATGTATGCTTGTAGTTCAAAGTTATAATGGATGAATGATGTTACATATGTCACGCCTTTCTAGATACCCAAGGATGCTTAACAATCAACACTCTACAAATCCACACAACAGGGCAATTTGGAGTAGCCAGTTCACTTGACATCCATGGTTCTGGAATGCGTTTGGAGCTCCCTGAGGAAAGACATGCAGAAACAGGAAGAACGTGGAAACTGCACCCAGGGGCCTTGAACCCAAGATGCCAGTGCTGGGATCCAAATGTGTTAACCACCAAGCCACCATATTGCCATGAGTTTTCATGCTTGTTACTACCATGTCAGGTAGTAGGTAGTAGTGTGGGTCAGGTATTAGAAGAATAGATGTGAATCTATAAAACATACATGCCAACTTGGACTAAAAAGTGTAATGCCATGAGCTCACACTTGTACACACCAGCTGCACCTGAGGTTTGTCTAAATTAAGTGGTTCTCTGTTTCATCCTCTCCAGTTGTGCTCTTGTCAGTGTGGGAAAGCCAAAATGAGACCAAGTAATTCACCACAATTCTACCTTCCACCCCGTGTCTGCCTCTTTCTTTCTCCTTCCTGCCACTCTACCAGAGTGTACTCCATTCCCACATTCTTCTGAAAATGCAAAGAGAAAGGAAGAGGGAGAGAAGAGAGACTGCAGTCTGAACTTTTACACTCTTCACATGTAAGCCATTATTGGCTTTCCTGCTCTGGCAATAAAGTGGACTGCTGCAGACCTGGGCGGTCAGTGGGTGCTGTGTGGTCAGGATAGACTTCTGTACTTTAGTGAGGCACAGATGAAGCTCAGATTTATCTGCTGCTCTAGGTTCTCTGGTGTTAATCTTCTATATAAGCATTTATGCTCTCAGCAAGGAACCTCTTGGGAATAAAGTGCAGGCCAGCAGCCGCAGATGCACTTCATTCATGAGAGAAAGGAAATGAAACCTGCTGCTTTATAGAGACATGCAAAAAGCAACCTCACCACTTACAAACCACCATCTGGGTCAATTAGACTCTTGTGGAGTTCTGAAAGATTAAAGCCTATTTCTGTTGAATGGGAAGTGGTTTAAGGAGCTACACTGCTTGTGATGGTACAAAGGCAGCCTGTAACATTAGGCTTGCATACACTGTCAAAATCCAACTAACCAAAGTTAATCAGCCAATGAATATTTGTAAATCACACTATAATCCACAAAAATATTGTGAAATTTTACATATTAATTTACACATTTAAATGACAGATAGACATACTGTATATATCCTTGATGGTGTTTTATTTGGCTTTAGCCACCATGTGCAAAGCAGGGTTTACTTCCCTGACTGGACAAGAACACACTAATGAAGGCCAAGACGTCTAACACTACTCTGGCCCACCTCTGTAATATGAGTAACCTTGTAAGTTGCTCTGGATAAGAGCGTCAGCTAAATGTTATAATGTAAATGTAAACACATCAACTTTAAAACTAAAAAAATGAAATATATCACTTTAAATGCATTATTTTTGAATTAATGTATATTAAGTCACACAAAAACGGTTTGTAAAACTTGTAAAACTTTTTAGGGCTCTAAAAATAGGACAGATTTTACATAGTGCTCACACAAGAGCTTTCCAGTGAGAAGCTTGAACCAAGTTCTTTTACAGGTGGAACGAGTAAACACATTTGTTACTCATTGTTACTCCACTTGTTTATGCTTACTTTTCCAATTTCAGATGTTATCATTGATTTTTGATTGTACTGATGTTTTGCCAATGAAGAATGCACTAATGTCTAATAATCACTAACACTATTTTATAATAAGTCAAATGTAGTTATAGGTATTTCATTATTTTTAGCAGTAAAGGTATTTTTTGTAATTTAGTATTTTTTCCATTTTCTAAAAGAGTTTAGGTAACTTGCTGCACACTTAGTCAGAGACACACTATCCTTAATTAATCCTAATTTTTCTCCTATGATCTTGTAAACCGACAGATTTATTTTAACATTACATTGTTTGCCCGATACCGCGCACACACAAAAACCTACAACCATGCATACACACAACCCTAAGGTGCTGCACCACACCTGGGCCTTGGAGAGTACTTTTGCTCCTAATTAAAATTTCACAAGCATGAAGGAGTATTAAAAATACACTCTGGTGAATAATTGATGAGGCGTTGGGTGGGGAACTGCAGAAAGGTCTGTGCAGAGTGAGTTGGTCCTCACGAGCTGTAAAATGTGCATGAAGAAAACACTGCAATGCTTTCAAACAAATCAAGACACATTAAGATCAGGACAAGGATTCATACTAAAGCAACTTGCTGTGCTTTTCAGAAGTTTCAGAGAAGAGGCCACAGGAAGAGAATTTGAAAGTGTTTCCATTTTGCTTCTGGATACACTGCAGCCTGCATGTGCTCAGTCAAGGACTAGAGTGCTGCTGGGCATCCAAGCTTTTGGATGTCTCTCAGTGGGCAGGCAAAATAGGCAAACAGTAATTCAGTGGTGAAATGCCTCTTATCTGAATCCTGACAGATGGTGCCGTTTCAAAAGTTGTAGCAGAACTGATTCATTACACAGCACAGTTTATTATGGTGAGACCTGTCTGTGATTTCCCTGAACACACATGCTAGACAGCGTGGCTTCAGCTGGCCTCTTCAGTATCTAGTAGGACTGTCACAATCTAAACAAAGCATTTTAATGGATTGAGTATCTATTTTTTATGCTAAGTGCAATTAACAGACATGGTCCTTAGCTGCTGCAGTGAGGAGCTTCTCAGAAGGTAACAGAATAAGTATTTAATAGTACAACATAAAAACTTAACGTGTTATCTGTTCTCTGAGTGATTAAGCCACTCATCCATTATATGTATGTCTATTTTCTGATGCCTTCTTTTACATCCCATCAAAACCACCCAGTGTGGTTGTACTTTGTACTGTGCAATGATACAGATATTCTATTATATTATATGCACTTGGGGAAATATACTCCCATCCTGCCTTTAGTCTGGAATTTGGCACCTTAGAAAGCAAAAGCTCTGTTCTTTGGTTCACATTATGGAGAAAAATAAAAAATGGACAGTAATGAAAATACAACTGTTCTCTCTCTCAGTAAGTTATGATTTGTGCTCTTTTCACATTTTGTTCACAGTGTCCACTCCTGCACGTGAGCTTTGCTGTGGTCCCTCAGCGATGCATGCACACGCAATTTGATGTACTGTTATTTATAAAAGAATATTATAATATAATGTTTATTTATTGACGATGTGATCTGAAGACAGTGTACAGCCCTGTTATCTAGTGCTCAGATTTTTAACACAAAACAAAATTAACAAGTGTGCCAAACTTTTCAATAGACCACAGCCTTCCTTGATGCCTTGGGTGCAATATTAAGGCTGTTTCACCATCTACAGTATATCAGTTTATGTTTGAACATCTCAGAATGGTCACTAATTCACTACATTACTGAGAGCTCACACTGTGTCTGAATCACACTCAGATTAAGCCTGTTATATCAATCCAGTCTTCATCTTTCACATATTAAACAGCTGGCCAGGTTTAAGAACAGTGTGTCTTCAGATACAGCAACAAACTAATCTCACCAAGCAACACATCTCTCCAGAAGTTGGATACTTTTTGACATTTTAGCTTCTCCCTCTGCATTTCTCCCCAGTCTGTGTGCATGCATTGCTGAGAGACCACAGCAAAGCTCACGTGCAAGAGTAGACACTGTGAATCACTTTAATTACTCTTATTTTACATTGGCTTCCATTCAAAGTTAAGAACATTTTTGCTTTCTCCTGCAAAGTCTCCAATTTGAAGATACGTGTTTTTCATTGGATGATATGCTGTATCTGGGGGTACTAACTTTAAATAAATAGTTTATGCTTGTTACCTATTACTCCTCCAGTCTGATAATGATGTCCAACAGAGAAGAAATGAGCTTTGTGTATCTGAGTAAGCTAACTGTTCAAAGTGCCAACATTCAAATACTGAAATCACTGTTCACGTATTTGTTTCATCAAGAGAAAACTGAGATAATAGGCCACATAGTGGCTTCTTCTTTTTCAGGACTAAAACAGGGAAGTTTGATTGCATATGTGAGAAACTGGGGAATTCTGAAATGAGTGCCTAAATGTGAACAAGGTATACTAAGGTGGCTAAGGTATACCTATCATAGCTGTAGCTACTCAAGCTGATATTACTGTTTTAGCAGATCAGATATTTACAAATCTTTCTGATAGGTACAGAAGCAGTACAATATATTTCTTGAACTCATGTTTTGAGCTCATCAAAAATGGTGCTCATCTGACACAAAAACCCAAAAAGCCATTTCCCCCAACGCAAACAGGAGTCAAAACACTCCCTGCTGAAAAACCCTCAGATTGTCAACTTTCCACACAGTCACAGACTGTGGGGTTTTATTGATACCTGATATTTTTCATTAACAATATTACATCATCAGAAATCAGTTTTAAATATTAGTCAAATCTAAACATCTGCCTGAAAACAATATTATTGAAAATTATTTTAAACATCCTACATGTCCTGCAATGTTTTTTGGTGTTTACCTCAGCCCCAATTCCCCAACTCAAGCACCATCATTCCAGAGAACACAGTTCCACTGTTCCACAGCCTTTATAACTTCATACCTTCCCACAAAGTTAACATTATTGCCTAGAAGGTACCCTATTCCACAGCTACCCGATGTCTCCACACTGACTGATCAGGCATCAACATTTTAAAAGCTGCATGTAAAAAAACTACAAACTACACAATGTGGCTTCTCTCACAGGAATTGGTCACGTACTGATGCACTGTGCCTCATTAGGGAAGTATGTGTTTGGGCCCTGACAACTGTCGCCTTTTTATGTTATTATACCAGATCTCCAGGTATGATAGTTGTATGGTTTAATGTGTTATATCAGTTATCATGTATATATGTATTTAAATAACCTATTTTCTAATTAGCTACCCTATTCGGTGTCTAGTTAAAAAAGCAACCCAGACTGAAACAGTCCTTATAAACTCAGTGTGAATGGTTTGGGCTAATCAGCTCAATGTCTGTAGGCTTAAATCTTAAAATGCACAGCTTTTTCTTAAATTACAAAAATCACTTTTTAAACTTTTGGTCAAATTGAAAAGTTTATTGTGATTCTCACAGAACATTTTCATATTTCAACTATGGGCATAAAAGGGTTAAACTGTATTCTTAATATTAAGTGAATAGACAATTATTTGAACAACTTACAGCACACATATGTAATTATGAGTGTGAGCAATGGACGTTGTGTCCAAAGATTTCCTAGAGACCTAGAAGGGAAGTTAAGCCCATACGGAAGCTCTATCCTGTAGTACACTTCAAGTGACTATAACATAATGACTATGTGTCATTGCTCTCAGAAACGTATACTAACTAATACTAACGTAGAGGCCATATTTTAAAGGACTACAGTATTAAAGGGCACTGAACTCTGATGCCGTCTAGTGGCTGAATATATGATTAGCTAAAGATCTGAACTCTGACTAACTGACTAGGTACGCTGGCTTAAATGCAAGCTTGAAGAAACAACTGCAGTCCTCACTCAGTTCAGTCAAGTTCCAAAGCACCTCAGTCTTACATTCAGAACTACTTCAGGGAAAATGGCACTAGAAATGGAAAAAATGGGTTATAACAGCACTATAAGACTGTCAATGCTGGGAAAAAACAGACATTGAAGTGTGATGTGAACAGTAGGACTTCAAGAGGAAGCTACCTTTCCACTGCTCTGTAATAATGCCCTTCTGTTTTTATATTGAACACATAAGTCTATGTTCAATCGGGCAGCCTAAAGTAGATTTATGGCATATCTACATTGTACCCAGGTAGATTTTTGGTAATCGGGACAGCACAAAACTACATGAAATTCACGTTTTGGATCCAAGCCATATTTGGAGGTGGTTTGAAATTCAACTACAATCAGATATGAACAGATATGAATGCTCTGGTTGCTCACATAAGATTCCAAAGCATAACAAAGAATGACCACGGGAGATTTATAGGAGAATTATAGCTTCTATGTACATTCTGAGAGAGAGAGAGAGAGAGAGAGAGAGAGAGAGAGAGAGAGAGAGAGAGAGAGAGAAACATTTTCTGATTTCTAGATAAAGCCAAAAATGTATACAAAATAATAAAATAAAACACCTTCCTTAATGTTAAGATATTGTCATAACATAGGAATATGTAAATAACCCAATTTTGATAAATGTCAGAGGGAACCTAACTCCAAAGGCAGGATATATTAAGCTAGATCCACACCGCTTAAGGATTTATAGTTGTAAATGTCTATAATTCAACCATTGGTGGACAGTAGAGTCAGAAGTTTCATCACTTTAAATGCTGGAAATGTCAACATTAGATTTAAATACTGAAAAATACTGTAAATGCTGGAAGGAAGCAATAAGTATATATACTGCACACACACATACACACACAAACATGCACACACACATACACAAACATGCACACACAAAACATACACACACAAACACACACACACACACACACATACACAAACATGCACACACAAAACATACACACACAAACACACACACACACACACACACTCACACACACACACATACACACACAAATATGCACACACAAAACACACACACAAACATACACACACAAATAAACACACACAAACATACACAAACAAACAAACGCACACACAAACACACACACACACACACACAAAACATACACACACAAACACACACACACAAACACTCACACACACAAACATACACACACACACACACACACACACACACCTCTTCTCACTGCACTACTGCACACCTGTCTGAGTTCTCGAGACACTTTCTACACCTGCATTCACATTTCATTCGTTTCCCTTAAAACGCAAAGCAAGAGACACCCCCCTCTCCACCGCCCACCATGCTCCAAACTCCTGTTCAGGACCATCACAGCAGAACAGCCCCTCTGACAGACCTGTGCCCTCTCCTGCCTCCAACCCCAAAAGAGCCCCCACACTAGAGCAGCTCGATCTCCAGATGTGGAGCTGAGCCGCCGGGACAGACACGCACCGTGCTCAGGGGACAGCTCCCCGAAACCACTGCCAGCACTCCGGTCTCCTCTTCACACACTCCCTCTGTCCACCAGTCCGCTCCACACGCCGAGCAGTGTGTGTGTGTGTGTGTGTGGGCTGTCCTGATTATATCACCTCGTGTGTGTGTTTTTGTGAGATAGCCAGCTGCTGTCTAGTCTGCCGTTTTATCACACCCGAATATGGACATGCCCCGCCCACTCCCCGCCCAGATCCCGCCTTCCCCGCTGGATGATTGGCACGTGGTGTCCCGCATCCACCACCGCGGTTAACTATTTGCTGACGGACGTCCTTTGATGTGATGAATTTGCCAATCCAAGCGCAGCAGGGCGGGGCAAACAGCCCGTCTGGTCTCGCAGCGCGTCGTGAGCGTCTTTTCTGCTCTACAGCCTGAAACTCCAGTTCTGTCAGAGTGCAGAGGCGTCTCTCTGCACAGCCCTGCGTTTCAGGCGTTTCAAGCACAGAAAGAGGAAGCTGATGTTTAATGATCTGAATCTAATCAAATGTATGTGTGTGCCACTTTTTACACGCTGATGACGTCACAAAGCAACTTGACAGAAATCAAATAGAATAGAATAGAATAGAACTTTATTGATCCCTTGGGAGGGTTCCTCCGATGATCAACAATCAATGATACATAAAGGATAAAGACAAAGACCTCAGCTGAGCCGAAGGACCACAGTAGCAAGATAAAGCCCCCCAGAGCTGGAGGAAGACACCTTGGGAACAACCAGCCTAACAAAGGGGGGGTCCCTCCTCCTGTGGTCAAATTACTCTGCTGTATTGATAAGGGCACACTGGAGCACCACATGTCTGCTGTAATACTCTGATGGTTTGATGGTGGTTGTAATAGAAACAACAGATAAATAGGGTCCATGTATAATTCTACATAGTCAGTGATGGCAGGTGGGAAACTAGTTCAGGAGCCAGAAAGTAGGCAGTCGTGCTGTGGCAGAGCAGCCCTATAAAGACACTGAAATGGATATAAACTCATTAGATAATCTTTTAAGTGTGATTTATCAATTTGATCTTCATGAACAGGTCTTCACTTTTGGCAAAATCAAAGAAACCACACTCCAGCTTAGAGAGAGTTTTGATCCAACCCTAATCCACCCCACCTGATCCAAATATAAATCGCATTGACCGGATGATTTGGGCTGGAAGGAAAGAATAAATGTCTTTAGGAAGGATGGAGACCACTGAATAATACTATATAAAGGCAAAACAAAGTGTCACTAATGCAAATCTTTTTCTTCATGCCCACATACTCTTGAGATTCCCAGACAGACATCCTGGCATTTTCTTTAGAATTTGCTGGTATATTTCAGAATTCATTGATGGCAATGATGGCAACCGACTGGATCGGTTGAGGCCCGGGATAACAGGGACCGCCTCTGGTGCTGTTGGCCAGCGGAGTGCCGGTGGAAGTCGGACTACTGTAGGTCGAGGACCATCGAAGAGGAGAGGAGGAGGGCGGGTTGGAAGGATGGTTGGTGTGGCAGTGGAAGGGGTGGGGGAACAGACAAGATGGGGGCAGATGAGCTACTGTGGTGAGCAACAGAAAGAAGAAGATTGGTGGAAATGCTGGCAAGGCCTCCTCGGCCACATTTGGCAGAACAGATCCAAACCATGACACTACCACCACCAGGTTTTATGCTGGAATACAATGTTTTCCTTTCTCCAAACACTTCTCATTTAAAACAAAAAGATCTATTTTGGTCTCAATTGTCCACAAAACATTGCTCTAGCTAATGCAAGAAAGATGCATTGAACTATTTCATGCCTTAAACTTGGCATGATCTTTGTTGTTCAGTCACTCCTGAGGAGGGTAATAATGGTCTTGAATTTCCTCCGTTTTGTACACATTTCCAAACTATTTTGAAATGGTTTTGTAACATTTACTAGCCGAATGGCTATTCATTTGAGCTCCTCAGAAATCCCCTTTGTTCGTGCCATGAAACAAACATGTTGACTTTGATAGATGCCAGTTCTTTACATAAAACAGTGTGCATGCTCAAACCTGACTGAAAACACTGGACTCTAATTTCAGCTTCAAATGCTCTGCTAGTCCTAAACATGTTTACCACTCACAGATGTGTAGTATGGGATCATTTTGTAATATGGGTTCATACTTTTAGACTTCTTTTAAAAATATTTATTTTAATGATTCATTAAAAAAACCCTAATCCTCTTAACCGTAATCCTATTTCAAAACTACTGGTAAACAATGTTTCAGGCATCAGCCAACATGTTCTGTTTTTATGTAATAACCTTCTCATAGTTATTAGATGCATTCAACTCACACAGCTGGTTCCACTCTCCGCCACTGCGAACAACTGTGACTCGTTATCTAGAACACAGCATTTAACATCAAACCACTCTGAATGACTCTGTTTGCATCTTACCGATTTCATTATGAGGAATGTTTAGAAAAATCATGGATTCCCCCTTTAGCAATCTGCCTCTGTTTATCTTAAATGCCTCCTACTCAAACACATTTCTCATCCATTTGGATTTGAACAAACCAAAATGGCTCCATTGTGAGAAACAGGTCATGGTAGAACAACACGAGTTCATCAATTAAGCTTTTAACATCATCATCACTGCAGGCGTGGGTGAAGATCTGCCTCTGCTGCTTCATTTTTAATCGAGACAAGAAAGATTTATACAGTTTAAAATGCAGTGATTCCAAAGTCCAACATCCAAGGCTAAAGATATCTCACTTTACAGCTCACAAGAACAATAAAACACATCAATGTATGCACACACACACACACACACACACACACACACACACACACACACACACACACACACACACACACACACAGAGTCAATGAGCTTATAACTTCCTCTTAGACAATCATTAATAGAGCTTTGTACATGCTGTGTTTTAGGAGTGAGAGGGACATTGCCTTATATATAATATCATAAAAGATGTTTGTGAAGGGCACTGAAGCATGGCGAGTTTAATCATGCCCATAGCTAATGTTCTCCTTTCTGTAAACTACCTGGGATGGCAACCAGTTACTCATGCATAGACTACAAACACCAAGAAATGAGTTGATTTACTAAACTTAGCGCTAAAGAAGGCTAAGTATAAACTACGCTGATACTAAATAACATATTACATATTATAGCAACCCTAAGCCAATTTTGTGGGATGTTTTTTAAGTAGTTTGTCCTTTTTTTTCCCCAAACTAAAAACATTTATAGCAGACAGTCAAACATGTTCTTAATTTCAGAAGTAAATACAAACAAAATTTAGATGTGTATATAGTGTATATAATGTGTATAAATTTTACCATTTTTTTGATAAAACAAAAATTGCTTATTTTGCTTTTAAGGACTAAAAACACTTTACATCACAGACATTATGTGGGGAATTGGTCATACAGAGTATTTTTGAAATGCAAGAATTATATGTAATGATCAGATTGACAAGGATATTTGTAATAATAAGCCCTTTATTATTTTTATTATCAGTATTGTTCTTTCTCATGACTTTGATTCTGAGAATTGAATACTATCTAGCAAAGAAAGAGAGCAAACAGCCCCTTCCTTCTCATTTTCCTCTGTAACCCAATATCTGGGTCAGTGATATCATCACTCTTGCTGATCAGTCCACTTGAGGTTAGGGTGGCTCTGAGTGGCGTAGCAGTATAATGGAGGGCTCTGAGTGCCTCAGGATTCTAATGTGTCTAATTGGTTACCACTATGATCTGATGGTCATGCTCCTTACCATTGGGAGCCAGAGTTCTCTTGTATTAGAGCGCAATGGCACAATGAGGGCAGTCACGGCTGCATTGCAATGAAACTACAAAGACAACACTGACTGGTCAAGTAAAATAATGTGTTTGCTAAAAACGTGAATGTATTTTGTTGTAATCCTGCTATTAATATAGAATATAATCAGATGTAATCTTTTTCTGTAACTGTTTCTGATACCTGAATCACTATCATATTTATTTCATCTATTGTGTGTAATGTTTCAAAGTAAACAAAGCAAACAAAGTTGACTTTCTATTATACATTCTACAATGTCCTATAGCTCCAGATTGTATACTGGGTATCTGATTTCAGAACCCAATTTTCTTGCAAAACAATGCCCTCCCAAAATTTACACTGTTTGTGGTTAAACATCACAGACAGACTGGGATGTTTACCCTCAAACATTGTTTGTGCTGGAGGTATTTTGGTATTCTGCAGTAATGCTCTTGGAGTGGGTTTGGGGTGACACCAGAGAGCAGACAACTGTGAGGAAACACTGCATGGATGAGAAAGAGAGGGGGTGAGGATGCACAAGCTGTGTCTTCCCCACATTTGAATTCTAACCAAACACCATGTCCCTCCATCCTTTTAACAGATTAGTGTTTTCCCTATTCGGAAAGTGTGACCTGAGCTCCACAAGTTTCTGATCAAATAAAATAGGAGGGTCACTGCTTTTTAAAGGTTTTGAGGGCTTTTTGCAAGGACAACAGAACTAAAGCAGGAACTCTCTGGCTTCTATGAAAATAGATTCTGAGTCAAACAAACAGGTTCATCTGTCTGTTCCTTTCTAGTTACAGGCACTCATTGCTGACACACATGTGCAAATGCACACAAATGGCTTGTCTACCCCCTGTACAATACAATATGACTCTCTGGACTATCCATTGGCAGTAGGCAGTGTCTAGAATTGAGCTGCGGAGCAGTAAAACTGTGTTCTCTGGAAAGATTGTGCTAATCATCATCACCAGTACTTTTGAAAGAGCTATGTGGGGTACTCTTGTCACTGAATGCAATCAGATCCTCACACCAATGCTCCAAATTATAATAGAAAGTCTTCCCTGGACAGTAGGTACAGTTACTCTAACAAAAGCAGGATAAACTCTGTTTAATACCCCTAATTTCAGAAGGAAATTTGAAAGAGCAGGTGTCCCAATACTTTTGTCCATATAGTGCATGATTAGTGGCAAACGTGCCACATTTATTTATGATTAGTGCAAAATGTGCATAATTCATTTTAGTTATACATTAAGAAATGTTTATGAGGGTACAAATGCACATGGTTTATATGGGGTCTTAACCTTGTTAATACTAACCCTAGAAAGTGGAATCTAAACTTAAGCCTGGCTAGCTCTCATTATGAGCTGTTCATATGCCTTAAAATGAGACTTTGTTAAAGCCACTAAGAGATTAAAACTGCTGAGGCCTAAAGATGAGAGAAGCAGGCTTGGATCAGAAGGTAGCTGGTTTGATCCCCTGGACCAGCAGGAATTACTTTCAGAACCATTTTGCGCACAAGCTACACAAGACTGTGTAATTTCATGGAACTCTCCCAATTTCCTGGCAATCCTGCACTTGGCCGTCTGTGTACAAAACAGTTATCTACCACTATTGGTTGCCACTAATGACTGTACACACACACACACACACACACACACACACACACACACACACACACACATACATTGAGGTCATGCTGTCTCACCAATGATTACCCATGTTCTCAATGATGTAATGTTTCTAAAGCTGATAAACGAAGGTTAATGTTTAAACCTCTGCAATTAAGTAAAAGGTAGATTTGAAACATTGCTGACTTGCTGGAAGACAAATGACGAGTGAAACTGAGAGTGTTTACATTCGCTCAAGGCCCGCAGATGTTTTCCACATTTCTAGAAATGAAGTGAACGTGCTAGACATGCAAAGAGATTCCAGACAGGTGTTAACACTGAAGAATGTTAGAATATTTCAGTTGATTTCAAAGCTCACTGACATTCTTACAATCTGAATTGTACATCTCCTTAACATTTCTATATTATATATTCTCTGTCTATCTATCTATCTATCTATCTATCTATCTATCTATCTATCTATCTATCTATCTATCTATCTATCTATCTATCTATCTATGATCACTGTGTTACGCTTTTCAAAAATATCAATATGAACATGTATCTATAGCAATTCAGCTAGTGTTAAACCAACACTGATTGTGTTAAATGACCACTCTCCATTTAACTCTGGTGAATTTGGTTGCTGGGGTGAGACAGCAAGGTGTTGGCCGGATCTGTTTTGCAGATCTGTCCCAGATATGACCATAGATCCATTCTGAGTCTGAAAGTGATATTTTTTTATTTATTCTTTAGGAGATTCAAATAAATAAATAAATAAATAAATAAATTAGCAGAAAATGGATGGATGGATGGATGGGATCATTCCAAGCACTAAAGTACATTAAACAAAAAAAACCTTTAGGGTCAAGAACAAACATACTTCAATGTACATTTATTTTTGTATATTAGTGTACACAATCTGTACTATAATATTAAATTATAGTTAAATACACATACAAACACATTCAAATGCAGTCAGGTGTGAGATGCACTGATGGTTTCACTTGTTTTTAACATCAAGTAGCATATGTTTTGTCTGTGTACAGTGTGGTCAAATCCTTTTCATATAACTCAGTACCTGCCCCCACACCTTACCGCTCACAGTCTGATCACATTACTGTCTAGGTTAGTAAGCCTAAAACAGCAGAAAGTGTTTGATAAAGGTTAACCTGTCAGTTTATGAGAGAATCTGTATTACACAGCCATACACTACTGTATATCTCTCAAACATTTTTATGCATAATGACAGATGGGATGAAGTTAAATCCTTCATTGTTTTGCAACCTAAACTCTCTCAGGCATGTCTATAGCATATGATGTCCAATAGATTCCCCATATTTTATTGCATCAATGGGATGAGCAATCTTTTACCCAAAAGGTAAGGGTTTGTTGTAGAGAACATGTTCACATGTGGATTTGTTTATTATCTAAAGAGGGACACTGTAAATAGGGAAATAGGCAGATCCGACATGTGCATATCACATGCTTGTGTTCCAAACACATGTGAGATTTCTTATTCTACAGGTATGCTTGTTATTTTTGGGCCAAAGTGCGGACTTTGAGGAAGCCTGTGGGGCTTGGGTTGGTATTAACTAACTTAAGGCCACATTGTGAACATTTAAAATGGAGATATGAAATAAGTAAAGTTTGGGAGAAGGACCAGCCCAAAGCACCAAATGACCACACCTCTCATCTCCTTATACAGTCTTATATGAGTCTATATAAGACTCATACATTATATATATATATATGAGTCTTATTAAGCCACTTCTCTTTTTTAATGGCAATGCTCTGTCCTGTTTGTCGTCAACTGAAGTCTCCAGAATGCTTGCCTTCCTCGTCTCAGCCACTGATTTTCTCTAACATTTTCAGCTCAAAAACTGGATGATACATTTTCAACAGTATTTTTTAAAGTCCTTATAAGCAAAAATGTGCAAGTATTTTTTCTTGTGAAATCCTTGTCTCCTATAAACACTTTTCTAACTTTTTGTCAAATAAAAGAATATCAGACTACAAAAACATCCCACAAAATGGGCCTAGGGTTCTAAAGGTAGATATTTAGTAAAATCACGACTACTGTTCAGGGATGCAATGTGCACAAAAATGTTTCATAGTAAACTTTAAATTGCTTTAAATCCATCCACACAACACACTAGCCAGTCTTTTATAACCCAGGGGTTTCTAGGCATCTGGGGTTATGGATTTGGGCCTTTCTTCTTTCACTGTGAAGAGTTTGGTGGGTTCTACTTGTGTCCAAGGTTTCCTCCCAAAGCACATGGTAGATAGATTGGCTATTCTAAATTGTCCCTAGGTGTGAGCCTTGCTCTCTCAGTGTTTATCAGGATATTCTGGTTTCCTTCCAAAAACATGCATAGTAAGTGAATTAGCTAGCCCCCTAGGTGTAAGTGTGCTACACTACGATAGACTTGCATCCTGTCCTGGGAGTGTTGCTGCCTTGTGCCCAATAATTCTAAGTAAACTCTGTACCCACTGTCACCAGGAAGAAACAGATAAGATGGTTTAAGAGAGAAGTATGTGGTAATTATCAGTGGTAGTGAGAAAGGAGGAGAGGGTAATGTTCATGGAGATGTAGAACAATAACTCTAATACCCAGGAACCCTGGAGGATCTCTGTTTGATCCTGAGTAAAACCTATTAGAATTAGGACATATTAAAACCTAAAAGACATATTGATGTCCCCCATACAGCAGGTATGAATAAGAATGCTTCTATCCTGTCATCATCCAACTGATCTATTCTAGATTCATTGCCTCATAATTACCTCATATTCTAAACAAGGGACATTTTTTTGCTGTTAAACCAGTTAGAAAAATATGAGACTTCCTCCCGCACAGTGAAAAGGGTCTCTGCCTCCCTGTATGTGGTTCTTCAGTGGATCCTGTACCCTTCCGTATCCCCAAAATCAGCCACAGAACTAACAATGAGCTCAACGATGAGCACACATCCTCTTTACATACAGAACAAAAGGCTAAACAGGTTCTCATGACAACCGGGTGCTGTTTGTATGAGGAGATGGGTCTGTTCAAGAAGCCCTTTGGCTTTTTTCTCCCATTTACCATTGCCTCCCACTCCTCCGTGACCAGCTGAAAAGGGCATCTATCCGATACACAGCTAATTGGTCACGACAGGGAGACGACAGTACAGTGGCCTCCACAGAGACGTGCCCCAGTTTTAGAGCCCAGTTTTGATAAATTTGCTCTCATAATTAGGAGTGGTGGATCATAAGTAGTTACACTTACTTGGTTACATGTACAATAAAATGTTGATGGATTTATACTTTTCTAAGTGCTGCCTAATATATTCTAGTATACTTGTAGGGAAAGTAACAATGTACTCATTTGCAGTAAGTAAATTTTTAATTAATGTTGTGCTATTCCATAACATGGAGTAAGATTGGAGTAAGAAAAAATTCCCCCCTGCTCAACCCAGAGTTAAATATTACTAAACACAAATATGTTAAATATAATAAACACACACACACACACACACACACACACACACACACACACACACACACACACACACACAAATATGATATAGAACTACATTGTGTATCTTCTTTTTCAGGGTGTGGTGGGTCCAGAGCCCACTTGAAATCATTGGGTGCGACCCAATGCAATGCACCCTGGAAGGGTGCCAGGGTATACATAGCATAGGTTATACATAGCATAAGGTATACATAGCATAGGGTATACATAGCATGCAAATATTCAAATCAATAGGGTGCCAGTCCTGCCAGCATCATTTATAGCACTATTTCCATGTCATGCTTCACAGGTACACTATTGTTCATTAGTATGTAATAACATGATTGTGGTAGTCCTGGATAACTTTGCAGGTTCCAAGAAATTAATAAATTAATAAATAAGAAATTATTGTAGAAAAAAAATATTGTAAAAGACAAACAGGCCTTAATAATTATATAAACGTGTGATGCATCATTTCAATAATTTATGAATGGTGTATGGTGATAGGTTGTACACCTATCTACGTTTTTATGTTATGTGACACTAAAAGTGATTTGATTTTCTTTTTTGTGAGCTGTGTTGATATCTGAACTGCTCATTTCCCTTTCTCCTACCTGCTCTATGTTTGCTTTGGACTTAGGTATTCACTCTACCCATACAGAGAGGAAGAGATACTTACTTTTATAAGTTCTATCAGGAGAGCACAGACAATTTAAAAACTCGAGTTATTCAATTTCCTTCCTGCACAGTTATGTTTCCTGTAGATTTCATCATTTCCATTTTTGCATTGGTGACCAAAACAGAAAAGGGGTGCTAATCTGCTTCAGAAATTATTGAACAGATATTTCTGTTCTGAGTAGAATCATGTAAACCACTTACATGACCTAAAATCATATCTGCACTTATACTTCCTCACTTTTATCACTACATAACATACGGTGATGCTTTCAAGTTTGTGAACCCTTTTGAATTGTCTATATTTCTGCATAAATTTGACCTAAAATATCACCAGATTTTCACTAAAAGTGAGCAGAGACAGAACCAAATCAAACAAATGACACAAAAATGTTACACTTGCTCATTTATATATTGAAGAGAATAATCCAATTTTCATTATTGTGAACTTTTGCTTTCAGTGTCATAGTCAATACACCATTTGTGGTGCACTAACAGCAAGTAAAGGTTTCCAATAACTATTGACCAGTCCTGCTTGGAGAACTTTTAGCCCATGACTACAGCTACATCTCTGTTATGCTGATGGGTGTCCTCCATGAACAGCTTGCTAACAGTGAGGCCAATGAAACTAGGGTTAGGGTTGCTGAAAACTGAACATAAATGAACTGAACTGAACATGAATATAAAACATATCAGCTTTTGTTTCCAGGTATTTTCATCTGGATCTGATACACAATTCCCATGATAGCACCCTTTTGCCTGTACCACCCATTTTTCTTGTGAGCAAAAGTACTGGATGAATGTAAAATAGATTAAAGTGAATAAGAGTTAATATTTAGTTGGTAACCCTTTGTCAAGCAAGTAACCTAGTGACATCACTAAGCTTCTGCATTATTCTTTAGTAATTGTCACAAATCAGTCCTGTTACCCTGTCTTTCTGTCTTGTCTATGTTTTACTTTCCCAGAAGCACATGTGTTGTTTCTGTTTTGGTCCAGTCTCCGCCTTTGCCACCCATTCCCAGCTGTGTCTCCTTTGTAACCCTGCCCAGTCATCATTGTGTTCCAGGTGTGTGTACTTCTGTCCCTGTATTTAAGACCCTTTGGTTCAGGCAGTCTTTTAGTTTCTGGAGTGATCCTGTCAGTTGATTGTTTGTAAGTCTGTTTCCATTTGGTTCCTTTGTTTGTCTAGGTTCATTGTTAAAGTACCATAGTCTCTGTTTCCATGGTTTTTCTTTAGATTAAAAAATCCTAAACCCCAGCATGTACATCTGCCTTGTTGTCTGTCATTGTTGGCACAGTGTGCAATCATTAGTGATGGCTTTCCAAGCTTTCATTGCAGCCTCTTTCAGTGTTTATTAGGGCTTACTCCCTTCAGTCTTCTCTTTAGCATTTATAAAGCAGCTCTATAGGGTTTAGATTGACTAGGCCAGTCTTACGTAGACCTCTTCCATAACATTCATTGCTGCATAATGAATGATCTAATCAGCTTGGTTGCATCTTTCTTCCGATGTTTCTGTAGCTGTCGGATTTCCTTGTACTGCTGCCATCATGTCACATCAATGGAGATTAATGAGCCTGCCCAGAAGCCATGCAAGCCCAAGCCATGACATTATCTCCACTGTTTTCAGAGGAGCTTAATTAAAGGTTAATATTTCTCGTCAGTCCATAAACCTTTTGTCCAAGAATTTGAGGAATGTCTCTACTTTTTTGGCAAACTCTAGCCTGGCCTTCCTATTGTGGCATCTGTACTTTTGTTCAGGAAGTCTTCCCTGTGAAGAGATTATTTCTCTCCTGCCCTCTGGAGGCTGTTGCTGGTGTCACCAGTGTCTTAAGGGACTTTACAGCACTTTGCTCTCAACTGCTGCAATTTTCCTTGTTCTACCTCTTCAACATCTGTTACCGAGTACACCTGTGATGCTGACCTCCATGACAGTTGTACTGGCTCTGGCCAACACTTGTGCAATGACTCTGATTGTACAGCTTCTCCCAGCTCCACAATGCTTCTTTTTTGCCCATATACAGTTTGGTTAAATTCAATAGCACAAACAAAACCCAACTCAGAAACTGAGCATAGAGATTCAGCACTGTTTACTGTTGATGTGGTGCAACACACCACCAGCACACCATCTCCCCCCCCCCCCCATGTGGGCGACTGCGGTTCAATTCCCAGTCTGGGCAACTATACTGTGCTACACCAAGAAGAGTCCTCTGGCCACCTCTGTGTCACTCTGGATAAGAGCATCAGCTAAATGCCATGAATATTGACTAATCAATGTAACTGGTCACCAAAACACCTCAGGAACATGTGTTCCAGTACATTTACTCACAATAAGAGTGTTGACAGACGTTGTCTTCTGAACAGAGCTGGATGAAAATACCTGGAAATAAAAGCTGAAGTGTCTTTTCTCATCTTTTAATGTCAAACCCAAATGTTTCCAGTCTGCAGCAAAAACAAAGGGATTTGGCTCACTGTTCCAGTGGCTTTAGGGGAATGTACCAGTTACTGAAAGACATTTACCACTAACTTTCACTGAGTTTTAAACGTCTAGTGTTACTGACGCATTGTCCTGAACATAAGTCTCTTCGGTTCGGAGTTTCCCTGTCTGAACTCGGTCATAAACGTATTCCGATAAAGGCCGTGTCCACTCTTCCACGGCTCAGAACTGTGGAAGTCTGAAATGTGTATGTAATGTTTGGTTTTCAGTGTGCTTTTCTCAACGTTGGGTGTTTTTATTCCAGCTATTCGAAGCGATTCTCTGACTGAGTTGTGTTCGACTGTGCAGCGATTCATAATTATTTGATCCGTGAATCTGATCGATCTCAAGATTTGTGATTATTAAAAAAAAAACGTTATTTAAATTCCCCGGAGCCACGCCCTCCCCGCAGAAGCGCCTCCCCAAATAGGCGCATGCGCGTCCCAAACGGTAACGAGACGCACTTCTCGGCCAAATGCCGCCTGCTGGAGGAGTCAGTCCGAGAGCCTTCTTTTTGCCCCTTTTACAGCGACAAGTCTGAATATAAACACTGCATACGGACCGGAGAGCTAGTGGACGGTGAGGAAACGGGCAACTAAGTTTACGAACCGTTTGATGAAATAAAAACCCGCACATTAATTTACCATCATAGTCGCTAATGTGACACTAGCGCCGTTTTCGTACCAACGACCCCAAACTCAGGACTTCCTGAAATGTTTTGAAAGCAGGTTGTTACTCCTACTCATTTCACCATTTAAAGTATTAAATACACGACGTCTGACACCATAAAAAACATTAGATATACCCGATCGGGTTAGAAGCGAATGTGCGGTTCGGAATCTATTGTTCGGAGGAGACCGGGGACGAGGGTGTGTTGTACTACTGTGGGCATTAAAGTAGCACCATGTCCAGACACTCTAATAGTTTAATTTTCCGGTGTATTCGGCTGAATGTGAGCCGGCGTGGCTCGGACGCCAGCTGCAGAACGCGTTTGACCCAGGCCGCGTCTCAAACCACTCCATACTCCCTACAGAGTGCACTGCGTAAGTCACAGGGAATCTGGTTTCTACTAGCAAATCCGCAACTTGTACAGTCCGTGACCTTAAAAACACGTCCTAATATTGGAGATATTCTACTGAATTCGGGTGCAGACCTACACTTTCGTGATCAACAGTGCACTACATAGGGAGTGTGATTTGAGACGAAGCCTCTGGTGAGTGTAGTGGAGGTCAGCTAAGGGTATGTTCTGTTTTAACTAACAGCTCAGTTGTTGTGATGTATGTTAATCGCCTCTCTTTTCCATTTGAAGCTCTGCTTCAACATGAACATGTATGCTTCAGGATCTCCTGCCTTCCGTATTATGTCATGGAGTGTCTTGAGGTCCTCTCTCCAAACCAGACGCACTCCTGCCTCACTCCATCACTTGCCAGAGGTATACTACTGCTCCTCAGCTGTGCCACCCACACACAAGTTTCAGGTAAACTTCAGCCGCCACCCTTGTGAGCACCCTCTCCTGTGCTGCGGCAGATCACTGCTGAATCAGCAGCAAGCCACCTTTTCCCAAGGTCCTGCTCAATCTCCAAACCCTGGCTCATCAGCCCGGATCAAATTGAAATACCGACTGGCTGTGACTCTGCTGTTTGGCAGTGGGTTCGTGGGGGTCTGGTGGTATGTGCGTCGGGAAAAGCAGCAGAAGTTGCACGTGCAGCGGTTGGAGCAGCTGAGGAAGGTGGCTGTGGGCCAGGGAGACTTCTCTTTAATGGACCATACTGGTCAACGCAGAACCAAAAAGGACTATAGGGGCAATTGGGTTCTCATGTACTTTGGCTTCACACACTGCCCAGATATCTGCCCTGATGAGCTGGAAAAGATGACCAGTGTGGTGAATTTGCTGGATGAAGAGGCCAGCCTGCCTCGTGTTCAGCCGCTGTTCATTACTGTTGACCCTGAAAGGGATGACATGGCTGCTCTCGCAAAGTATGTCAAAGATTTTCACCCACGACTTGTTGGATTGACGGGTACACCTGAGGAGGTGAAGGAGGTTAGCCGGGAATACAGAGTGTATGCCAGTGCTGGACCAAAGGATGATGATGGTGATTACATTGTAGACCACACCATCCTTATATACCTCATCAACCCAGACGGACTTTTTCTGGACTACTACAACCGAATGAAAAATGCCACACAGATTGCAGAAAGTGTTCGGAATCACATGAAGAATCATGTTCAGTTATTTCCTGACCAAACATAGTATGCTGTAGTATATTGTGGATGGGTTAAATAAAGTGTACTTGCTTCCCATGTATTGAAAAGGTTTTATTCAGCATGAATCCAAAAGAAGGAAAGCAGTTTTCTCCTTAAATGTTTAATAAAAATTAATTTAATATATTAACTGATTTAGAAACTAACAGTCTAACTCCAGAAGAACTGACCAATAAAATTGTATGCATATTTACTGCATTTATAATACCAAGTACTGATTTGCTGTAGATGGATTAAGCCTAATTCCTGGGATGCCAATCAGTAACCATTAGAACACTCAGCTACACTATCAGGTAGACACAATCCCATTTTTAAATACAATATTTACAAATCCGTTAAGTCTGAGCAAGGATTTTTAAAACCAAATGCTACATGTGTATTTTGTTACTGAAAAATTGTATTCTGCATAACAGGATATTTTCACCATAGTTCCCAGTCCTACAAAATGGTTTTCAAAATAACCCAATAAAAAATAATTTTTTTAATGTTAAAACTGATCAGTCTTGGCTGTCCAAAGTATTCGTTTTAAGAATTATTCAGCCCAGCAGGTATTAACATGACTAACTTTTGAGGGGGGGCATCTTAATAGTTTGAAATAGACAAAAAGAAAACTAATTTTTAAATGTTAACTGTTTCTATTTACTATTTAACACACTCCAAAATACCAACATTAACTCTGCTCTCTTTTTATGAAACATGCCACTGGTCAGTGTTCTAGAAGCACTGATATCCTTTACTATACTCACATGTGTATTATGATGTAATACAGCAACCATACATATCAAATTACCCAACACTACATAGATATTGTGAATGATGTAATTTAAACACAGTAAGTATCTCCATCAACACAGCAACCTAACTTGATTTTACCAACGTTCTGTGTGAACCCATTAGATCATGACAGTTTTATTTTAGCATCCAGAACCACAATATTTGGTACAAGATATATGATGTGTAATACATAAACAGCAATTAAACATTAAAATATTTCACTGACACAGACAATGAAGATAACATTGATAACATAAGCATTTGTATATATAGAATTAGGATTTTCTTAGACGTCTTTATAATATGCCTGGTTTCTGATTAAAAAATCTCCAACAGGTGTTACAAATCCAGTTAAATGTATAGCTAAATCAGATTTTAAAAATGTCCCATTAAAAACATACTTGTGTAATTCAGTAGACTGGACACTGTACAAATGGTTTTACAGTGGTAATCCTTTATCATTTTGGAACGTCTAGCATATGGTGAACCTTTTGGATTGTGCAACAGTAAAAAGTCAAGGAAGATCGTGTCCAGAAGAAGCGCCGTATGTCTTCAGACGTTCATGTGCCCTCTGTTTGCTCAGTAATGTCAGCTGCATGGTATCTACGCTCTCCTCAAGCCCATCTTTCTTGTCGATCTCTACTGTGTAGTCATTGGCCTGGAGCAAAGACATTTTCAGTCTGATTAACACCACCATGTAATGTTTTTTTCTTCTTCACAATGTCCACATTATTAAACATGAGAATCAACAGAAAATCTTCAGATTTACAATTGGGGATTTTATGTGGCTAAATACCAACCTGCCTCTATACTACAACAGTTTCAGAAAACACTAAAAGCTAAATCATTAACACCAGCAAATTTATGCACATGCTCTCTCATAACTCATAATTAACAGTGCTTTTACCAATGGTTTTACAGTTTGCATGAAACCTGGCACTGCTGCTGTTTTTCACTGTTCTGCCATTTAGTGAGTCACATCACAAATGTGAAGCCAATGTGCAGGGTCAGTTTGATTTTTGTACACAATTTGACATATTTAGATGGAGCAAAATAAACGTTTAACTTGAAGGATTTCAGAGCTCATTAATGCTGAATTTAACTTATTTATGAATTTAGTTTATAATGACCAATTTTTGACCAGCAGCATAAAACCAAATAGACTGAGGTGGGATGATTCTACTGCTATTTCATGGAAGACTGAATACTTGCACCATGACTTTAAATAAAACCAATTCCTACTTCTAAGCCCAAACAGTGCATAACTAATCAATTTTGCTGCATTTGGTTAAAGAAAATGAATCCCTGTACACTTCAGAGTTCATTTGGCCAAGGATGTGGTGTGCGATCATGAGCCATTCAAAGCCTCCTCCATACTTTCTTCTTCCCATCATTCTGGTATAGGTTGATCTTAGTTTAATCAACCTATGCTGACCGAGAACTGGGCTGGATTCATATATATATATATATATATATATTTTCATTCCTCCAAACTCTAATTTGAACTTTCTATTTATGAGGCCGATTACTAGTTTGCACATTGTATTGGCTCTCGTGAAATATTCTCTTAATGATAGACACTGATACACCTACTCCTTGAAGAATGTTCTTCACTTGGGTGGATGTTGTGAAGGGGTTTCTCTTCACCATGGGAAGGATTCTGTGATAATTGACCACCGGTGACTTCCGTGGATGTCCAGGACTTTGAGTTACCGAGCTCATCAGCGCACCCCCCCCCCCCCCCCAACCAGAATATAGCAAACTGCTTGGCCACTCCTAACATTTCCACTATCTCTCTGGTGGATCTCTTTGACTGCATGTTGTGGGTTCACAGCAAGTTTCTAAATGCAAATGGCACACACGGAGTCAGCTCTGTGCTGTGTAATTGATGATGAATTAATGAGGGAATGGCCCATGCAGCCTATGAGATAGTTCTTAACCAATTACTTTTAAGCTCCTGAAATGAAGAGGCTCTGTAGAAAAATGGCTGCAATTTCTTAAGGTTTCATAAGATATTTTTGTTCAACCCCTTGAATTAAATCTAAGTCTACACTTCAATTGCATCTGATTCATTGGTTTTCAAATGTGGCATGCAGAGACCAAATTATGATCATTGTGTCACTGTCCAAATATTTATGGGCCTAACTGTATCTGTTCTTAATTTCACAGATAATTTAATAAATATGTATGTAAGCTTACCAACTGAAGTGAAGCTAACATGTATCGACAGGCTTCTGTGTTCTCCATGCCTTTGACGAGGGATGCAAAAGACTGCCTCACTCCAACGGTACCTAAAGCATGGACAATCCTGTCCCCGTAGTCATGGATGTCAAAAACAGGATGGAACTCCTGAACAAAACAGAATACCACTGGTTCATCAGCTGAATACATTATAAAGAAAATATATAAAGAAACCAAACCTATTATATAGTATCACAATTTATAAAACACCTGTTTCATGGGGTTCATGAATCTGGCAATTTTTTAATTATGCAAAATTAAATAGTAAAACATTTATTTTATAGATTCAATTATATTATAATTCAATTACAGATCTATAAGATGGCAAGAACATTTTGTACTAAAAGTACAAAATAACCCACTGCACCATCCTGACTATAAAACTGACCATACTAATGCAAATTATTGGAACAGTTCTGAGGTTGCTACCTGAATGGAGAGCCGAGGGTTGATCTTGTCCTCCCACTCCTTTACCCTGCGGGACAGAGCCGTCTCCTGAGCATATTTTTGGGAGTTCACCAAGAACAGCTCCTATAGCCAGAGATGAACATTCAGAATCACTCCTTCACCAGTGATAAATCACATAAAGCCTATACTCTTCTATCTAGTGCTGGGTAGAGTAATGTAACTATAACTAGTTTATACAAGATATTAAAAAAAAAAAACAACAACAACATATTTGTAATATTACACCTGCTATGCAGATCATGTGTGTAAAATTTTATTCTGAAAAACATGTATGGGTTGTATGTGTGGAATCCAGACTGTTTCTGACACTGACAGAGTACAGCCTTGTGCAAATTATGCTATGGAAACATAGCTTTTGAAGTTAACATTTTAATCTCAAACCTAATCCAGTACAGGGTAACTAAAATACCATGAAGAGTGCAACTGTTTTTAAAAAGTTAAGGTTTTCACCATATTGCTATTTTTTATAGCATATTGAGATAAGAGCTTTTAACTCATATCGTCCAGCCCTACATGCTTCCTGAGAAAAAATAAAGCTGAGCATACCACACTCTTCTTGACCAAGTCCTCATAACTGATCCGGCCCATTTGAGAGTCTGACAGGAAGAAAGTAAAAACGTTTCTGGACATTAGAAATCATGTGATCAAACTATTGTTTTGAACAACTGTTTTATTGTAAAGGTATAAATAATTACCAGTAAAAATTGGATCCTGTTCACCAATGTTCCCATGACCAAGATCTTCATGCAAAATCTCGTTTTCATGATCTGAGAAGTCTTCTCCTGGTTGTGACAAATGGTTATAAAACAGCACATGATAAAGTTAAACCACTCTACAGTGGACTAAAACCAGTTTTTAATGTGTGTTTCTCTCACCATCCATATCTGGATGCCGGAGCACCTCATCTTGGTCCTCCGGTTTGTCTGGCTCTAGGTACGTTTTTTTTAGTACCTCATCAGATATGTACACACCCTTAAAAAATGAATACAAGTTGCAGACATACCACATACCACTCAGATGCATTGACAAGGCTTAGACAAAGCTCAGCTGATGTCTAACTGTTAATCAGTCTGAGTGCTAAAGAATGTTATGTTTTCTGATCCACTCTACTTCCATTGCTACAGTGTTAAATCTAACTGCATTGTCCAGGCTGTGTTAACCTATTTGTCATTGCCTTTTATATATAGGCTTACTGTACATCTGAAAAACAGCCAGAGTTCCAACACACCGTTTTCCTTAGAATTCTCTTCCGTGTTTTCATTCGTTGATTCAGCTTGCTCAGGTAGATGTAATTGAATTCTACAAAAAGACATTTGTTAATTTATTCCATACAAGATGAAGACAGCAATAATACATGACCTTTTTCCACAATATTACCAGGATGGAAGGGTCCATTCTTAAGCTTGCGGTCAGTGTTCTCATCTGCAGAGAGAGTGGAGTAAATGGATTTACACTGTTCTCCATTTTTATGTTCTTAAAGAAAAATCCAACAAGAAATCCAACAAGCATACAAGCTGTGTTCATACAGAATGTTACCAGCAGGCTATAACACACAAATGCATGGCTTCCCTGTTCCCTGACTAATTTTTCATCTATAGAAACAGATCATTGCTCTAATGCAGGGGTTCTTAACCTGGGGGTCGCTAATGTGACACTAATTAAGACGTTTTGTCAGCTAAATGTGGATGAATCAGATTTCAGCGCTAAACCTTGTCACACTTGTCATTCTCAGTCTTGATGGAGTGTCTCGCATGAAGGACATGGTTTGACAAACCACTGTTTCTTAAAATAGAGAATTTTTACAACGTTTTTTCTTTTTCTTTCACTGAATCAAACTGATTCACTCCGACTCTTCGATCTGAATCTTGATTCAGGTTCATGCACACTGTGGCTCGGCACGTCATCCAGGCTGGATTAAAATGGAGCGTTTTTTAGAAAGTCGAATTGGAAGTGGGGACGTAAAACGACGTACGGATGTAAAAACTAGATCGCAACCTGCAGTTCTTTCCTCCTCATACCGCGGGTCCGTGTGGCTCAGAAAATACATTATATTGTATTTAATTGAAATGTCTTTTTGTTGCGTTAATTCTTTTTTCAATTTTCCTTCTAAAAAGGAAGATTATTGTTATCTAAAATTATACTTCTAATTATTATTTTCCGTCGCTCAAAATAAGCGTCACACTTGTGGAAGCCGGTTTACAGCAAAAACCTGGCAGGTGTAAATCAACCTGATCTGGATCCGGATCCGAATCTGAAGCCGGATCTGGATCTGACGGACGTAACTGACAAAGGCATGTGGGTGTCTGAATTCAAACGCTTGACAGAGGATCTTGAAGACGTTGCCCATCAGAAGGTCACTTTTGTTCAGAATCAAAAATGGAGTGATATTGAGAACCTTCCAGGACAAACTTGTGTTTGAAACATGGAATGTCATCCAGACATCTATATAAACATGAAGAAATATGCATTTGAAGTCCTGTTGATCTTCAGATCCACATATATATGTGAGCAGATGTTCTCCACCATGAAATACGTTAAAAACAAACACTGCTCACAGACACAGAGACAGCTTACAGTCCTGCAAAGGTGAAAGTGGCTTCATACAGCCCCGATCTGCAGACGCTCTGCTCAGAGCTTCAGGGGCAGAAGTCCCATTAACCAGCTCAAAGAAATATTTATTCAGATATTTTGCAAATATTTATTTTTCATTGTTTAGTGCTTTTTTCCCCAGTGTATTTTTTAAATTCAGGTCCACTCTCCATTACACACATAAGGGTGACGGCTCACAGCATGTTTTTGCTTTTGTTTGCTACATGAATAATTTAAGTTCAGCTTTTAAATTCATTTGAAAGACCTTCAACATGGCTGGTTGCTTTTTTTCTTCAAAATGTTCAAAAAGAGTTCAGAAATTTGATGAAAAGTACTTGGAATATTTTACGAGTTATAGATACAGTTTTTTCCCGGGGGTAGGAGGGTCGTGAAATTTACTGGCGCCTAAAACGTGTTCGCACAGTGAAAAAGGTTAAGAACCTCTGCTATAATGCAAATGAACTATCTGACAGGCCAACTGTGTGTACTAACAGATACAGTGCGGCTGTAAAGCATTCACAGCTTTATCCCAAAATGGATTAAAATATTTTTTCCCCTCCGAAAGCTACACACAATACCAATGACAAAGTGGGAAAAGTTTGTTTGAAATCTTTGCAAATTTATTAAAAATAAAATCAAAAATATAACGTACATAAATATTCACAGCCTTTGCCATGACACTCAAAATTGAGCTCAGGTGCATCTTGGTCTCATTGATCATCCATATAGCTTGATTGGACATGATGTGGAAAGGCACACACCTGTTTATTTAAGATCCCATAGTAGATTCCCAAAAACAGGTGTGCCAAGCTTGTAGTGTCATTCTGTAAAAAGGCTGTAACTGCTGCCAAAAGTGCTTCAACAAAAGTATTGAGCGAAGGCTGTGAATACGTATTAAAAATTAAGCATGTACATTAATTTGTAAAGATTTCAAACACATTTCTCACCATGTCACTGTGGGGTATTGTGTGTAGAAATTTGAGGGAACAAATGAATTTAATCTATTTTGGAATCAGGCTGTAATCTTTCTGGATGCACTCTATATCAGATGTGGAAAGCAAAAAATAAAAAAAATGATGCCAAACTAAATGCCACACACTTACAAACATGTGTGCACCAGCCCCAGAAGTCCTGTAGTTTGGAGGGGCCTTTTCTTTTTCTTTTGCCCGATTCCTCCAGACCTGCAGGCACATTGCAGCACTTCCCTGAAGAAAGGATGAAATACATTCATTAACGATAGCACAAAATGTGTCCCATTACACATGTTCTTGAAACAAATCTTGAACTCTCACCTGTTTTCAAAGGTTTATCTTCCCCTACATTTTCATACGGGTCAAGCCATTTCCAAGGATCCACAACTTCCTGTAGAATTTAAATGTACTCAGTCATTGTGCAAGACCACCAGGTTTACACTACATAACGTTCTATCAAAAAATAAGTTGCTAATAAATAACCCTCGCTAATGTCTAGGTAATATAACGTTCCACAAAAAGCTAATTAAAAATAGCAGAATAGCATAGCTACAAGGTATTATTAGAATGATGTTATAGAAGAAGCATTTTTGGTAACACACACACACATTGGTAAAGGAATGTGTGTGAAGAACCTAATAAAGGTACATAAATCTTATTTTTCAACTAAAAGGTTCTTCAAACAAACATTTCATTGGTTCTTTATGGAACCAACAGTAGTAGTTGTTTAGCATTGCTTAAAAAACCCTTTGTACCATCTTTATTTTTTTTAAGAGTGAAGACAGTGTTCCTGTCAGAGACCCTTTTAGTCCACATTATTGTTCTTACCATGTATTGAGTTGGGCTGGAGAAAAAAAAATATACAGGCCCCAAGGACAGCTTTAAGAACCACTGAAGATTTCACCTCTGTTCTTTCATTGCAACATGACCATTAATTATTCATTTATATCAATGGTTTGCAGTGGCATATTTTATCTACCTGTAGCTGCTTGGGCTCCTCAGCAGCAAGCTGAACTTGAGGCCTCTCCCTTAGCAATCTCTTCTCACTGGGAGCCTAGAAAGGAATTAATTTGTAAAGTATACTTTTATTTAAACTGAGAAAGTCCCTAAGTGAGAAAACATTACATGCTGATTTTTGGAAGAGTTAAAGAAGAAGGAGAAAGGATTCTTTCACAGATGAAACTTTTGGAGAGCTTCTACATACAGCTTGGATGCACGTTAACTGAGTATGAAATGGTTTGAAAAGATCCTGAACTGGTTATGAATGCAGCTCCATGTCTGAGGAGGAAACAGTGGCTGTTTTAGGCCACAAAACAGTATATTAGCCATTAACCTCTGACTGTCAAAATCATAAAGTGGAATTTGAATGTGATTTTGAGGGCACCGTTATCTCCCACAATTCACTTGTAATTTATAGTAAACATTGTTGTTCACTATATGAATACAGTGTGAGTGACCTGACTGGTTTTTCAATAGTACTGCACAGTACATGTTTTGCTCATTTGCACTATGCTCTTTGCACAGTTGTACAAATCTATTACACTGTTCTCTTTCTGTTTACATCGGCAAAAGAAAGAGTTCTATAATCAATAAGCAATTCTATAATCAATATTTAATATAAATCTACCTCAGAAACATCAGACTCATTATATGCATCTCTCAGCTCCTCTGCTCTTCAGTACTTTTACTTTTAAGTTGTATCCTTTTTCTATTTATTGTACTCCTTCCTAGTGTAATGTTTGTAAATAGTCTGTGAACTCGTTACATGTCATACATGTGTTGCTCTCACCAAGAAAAATTCCTTGTGTGTGTGTGTGTAACATACTTGGCGAAATAAAGAGATTCTGATTCTGATAGTCTCATTACTAAGCAACACAGTGTTGGAGTTGATAACTGCTCATATAGCTGCTAAGTCAGTGACAGTTACGAACTACTGGACGCTATGAAGTTCAGAAGTAATGTTAGTTTCATTAAAGGGAGGTTTGTGTTTGTAAGCATTTCAATGTATTTAATAAACAGAAGTTCTTGCCTCATGTCTTTCAATATGCTCCTCAGGCTCTGGCTCCATTTCAACATGTTCTTCCAATGGAGGAAGGTGTTCACCACCACCATTATCATCGTCAACCTCATCAATCCCAACACCAACCATCTCCTCAGCCCTGCCCTCTGGACACCAAATTACAACAAAGGTAATCAACGAAAACCAGGATATACATTAAACACCTTCTAAAGCAGAGCACATTACAATCCATTCTAGCTCAATGCTCAATGTAACCACCTTGCATTATGAGCTGAAGTCTGGTAGGCGAGACCAGGCCTCCACCTGCCTCTCTCGGGAAGTAAGAGCAAGATGAACTCAAGCCCAAGCGAATGATTCCCAAAGAGTCTAGGGTGAAGTTATTGATCCGGAAATCCTTACAGCTGCCAAGAACCTCTCCCTTAACACTAGAGAAAAACACAAGCATCCATATGCCAGCCAATTTAAACTCTTTAAGACATTACCATATAATTGAAACTCCTAGCACCTGTGTCAATTAAGCGTAATACAAAATTAAAGAAATCTACATTTAACACAGGATTAGATTAAGTACTGAACAAACATGTAGCGATCAGCATTGCCAGGACACCTATTAACACAAATATCTACAGAATATTCTTTATTTCTTGCTTGTCTATGTTTTACATTAAGTATCTGCCTTGTTAGGTGTTAATCTCTATTTGGGTACTGCAGGAATGCCTTGAAGAATTGATTTCCAAATGTCTTTAACTGTTGCTGGCTGTGTTCCTTACCTGAGGAGCGGGAATCTCTGCTTTTCAAGAGCCTCAGCGGGAATCAGAGACTCAGGAGGCAGTCGAACAATCTTCACTGACTGAAGGAATACAGAAGAATTAAGATGTGTGAGAAAATACAAAACATACACACATACACTGCTACACCTTAAGGATTTTAACCCTCATATATATATATAATGTACAAATCACAACATGACAAAACAGTACTGATCTTTACCCTGATCTTATCTACATTAAACATGCAAATGCACAAGGGAATTCCACTGAAAATGTAAAATCAGTATGTAGAAAGGAGGGAAAAAAAGCTCAGTGTTTTACTACTTTGGCTCTCTTTGTATTAAACTGTGCAGTCAATCAGTGTTTTTGAATCCTTTCAAGATGGTGAGTTTTAAATTTTGTTAAAAGCTAATGAACACACATATTAATATGGTAATTATAATGTATAGCTATAATAATGTCCACATGCTTTCAGCCTTTGGGTGAAACAACGCAACACGAAAAAAAAATTACTTTATCATAATGTTCAGTGGAATTTCCCTTTTACAAATTCCCATTCCTGATGATGGCTATGTTTGTACTTGGACACTCACCTCAGTTGGATCATTTTTCATCTGCACACTGTGAGAAGTGGTCTCTTCTTCTGTCACATCAAACTGCATAAAAACAGAGTAATCCTAATCATATGCTTTCAAATCAGAACCAGAGTGAGGATACTTTAGTCACTTTAGAACGTACCTCACAATAATCTAGATCTCTGTTTTCCGTGTTGCCATCTGTGACACCATTTCCCGCTGCAGAGCCCTGTGCGTCACGTCTTTGGGGACAGACAGTGAAGTGTTCTTACATGTATATTTCAGACTACAGTATCAAACAGTATGCTAAGCATCCATAAAAACAAAGTATTTGTGTTCAGTGCAAAAATTACTTTTTGTTTTTGTTTGAGATAGAGTCCAAAGTCTGGAAAACCAAACTATGTAGCAGCTCCACCTGAAAATTAAAAAATTGAACAAATGTTCAACAAAGAAGCAAGCAGTAATTCCAGAATCAATCCAAGATTCAATCTACGTCTGAAATGTCAAGAAAGTCAACATTATCTGACAAACACTTTATCCAACTTCACCTTTCTTCCATAGATACAAGTAGAGCCTTGAATTAACAGTGCTGCTTCAGCAAAGTTCATCATGGTCTTTCCTCCATCAAATGAAATGGTCATTTGGTCCAGCTGCACAAAGATAAACAGTGGCATAAGAGAAGATAACAGATCCACATCAGAATAAATGGAAAGCCTACATGCCAACTACAGACATTGCAATCAATATACTTTTGCTACATCCAGATGTCATGATACATATTTTTAACTTGTAACATTGATCACATGGATGAAGATTCATTTACTCTTAAAACAACATCAAACCTGAAAACAATATACAGTAAATGGCAAACAAATCCCAGAACTACCTGCAATGATGGATCAGAACATCTGCAACCTAAGTGTTTATGCTGTGACTTGAACAACAGAAAGTGCATGTAGTACATGGACAAACGTTGGTTTGGGTTAACTCACCTCTTCTAGGTACTCTCCAAGCTGGGTGGCCAGATCAACATCCCAGTTTTTAGTAAGGTCCCGGATGGGCTGCAACAGGTGGGCAAACCTTGTCTCTGCAGAAGCCATCTTTCGAATGTGGGCTCTAGAAAAAAAAAGCTAAGGTATCAATTTTTTTCTGGCATTCATCATAAAAAACTGCACACACTGTTAACTAAAGCTTTGGAATGACATCTGGACTTCGTTATAGTTCATTTACAACAATTTGTTTTTGAGAAATGTGTCTGTCAGAAAAACAGGCCACTGAAATTTTCAGATCTTGATGATTGTAGCAACATGCCAAAGACATATAAAGTGGCTCATAACGTAATAAATACGATTAGATGAATGAAATGTATTCATGAAATATTCTAAAGCAGGGGTTCTCAACCATTCCCCCATTTGGCACATCTGTTTATGACTACAAAGCATAACGGCTCACAACAAAACAAAACTCAACTTTTTATGTGAAAGTGTTTTTGCCTTTTATTTGATCAGTAGATTAAAGAAACAGCATGTCTTCATGTCCCTCACATGACTAGTAAAGAAGCATTACTACCATTAGATGATATGTGTGATTCTGTATCACTGTCTGACCACATGTCAACAATACATTGACTGACCATCACATCTGATCTGATGTAGTTGCACTAGTGGACAAATGTCATCTTTTTCTGGGGAATTGTCCCCCATTCTTTCTTCATTTAAGACACTGGTTGCTTCAAATCCCCCCCAACCTTCAAGATCCCCAGCAAGAACACTCCCCCTCCAAGACCCCCCTGTGATCACTTGAGGACCACAACAGAGTGCTTCAAGAGCTTCAAGACCCGTCAGGAGCAGTAGAACACTCAGCTCCATCCACCGCAGTGAAGTTCACTAAACAGCTTTTCTTTGAGCAGAAGCTGAACTAAGTCCTGACCTGCTCTCCGGCTGTTGGACAGGTTTGAGCTGGTTTATTTCTGAAACTCGGTCTAAATGACTGTTTATAACGTTTATTCAATTCTACTGTAATAAACTCTCTCCCACGGAAAAATAACCAAATACACACCTCACCGAGAAGCTGCTGCAGAAGCCGTGTGTCAGCTACAAGCCGCTTACTGACAGTACAACCGGCCACATAAACAAAAACCCCGCGATTCTGCCCTTTTCATTTTTACCGCCTCGGCGACGTCACTCCGTCAGAAAACACACCAGCGCCGCCTGTCGGAGCGGAGTGGCAGCACAACAACACGAGCAACGACTGTGTACTAAATATAATATTTAAGATATAAATTAATATTATATATATAACCTGATTATAGTTTGTGTATTATTTAATGCATTATGTAATATTTAATATATAACTTCATATATAAGTTAATATAGTATATAAACGGGATATATTTTATGTATTCTTTAATGTATCTAATATTTAATATGTAAAATATGTAAATATATACTTTATATATGTCAATATATTAATGCACAAAATGACTCATATTAATTCCCCAGGTTATTTCATACTGGCTGGATTTTTCTTTGTTCCATATTTTTAAATAATTTTGTTTTATGATTGAATATTCCAAGAATTCTTTAAATGTCGTTTTTGATTACCACAGATCACTATTTTTATATTACTACTTATAATTTATAAAATGACCCATTCATCCACACTCTAATTCAAGTAGTTACTTTAGCAGTGGGGCCAAGCATTTATTTGCAACATTTGTCATTTTGTCACGCAGGTTTTCAGGGTGGCGGGGTGGGTAGGCCCAAATGCAGATACCATAGACAGAGAGAACAAAGCACCTGACCAAAAAAGGGCACAGGAAAGATCCAAAAACAGAAAATGGAAGAACGAGGCAAATAGTGAAAACAGGAAAGAACAACATGATCTTAAGATTATGACTATGACTAATACAAGACAAGCACGACTACCAGACAAAGACGAGAACAGCAAGACTTACTTTGGAAAACTAATGATGCAACACAGACTGAACAGAAAACAACACTTAAATAGAAACAGACAATGGGATGAGGAACAGGTGAAGAGAGGGAGGAGAATCTCAGGAACAGGTGAAGGTAGGGAGGAGAAGCTCAGGTGAGGAAAGTCAGCAGAGCATGGATTGTTGGGGAAAAAACTAGGAGGTAGGGATGAACAAATTATACAGCAAGACACAGGTGTGGCACAAAACGACAGGTATGAGCAATCAAAAACAAACTGGAAGTAAATATGAAACAGAACACAAGTGGACAACAACTACAAAATAATACAGGAGCTAAATAACAGAACCAAGCTATTGAACTGAATTGTAAACTGGAAAAATGTGACAAAAAAAAACACTCAACAAATAACTAGAGCACAAATTGCTATCTCAATATTTACATTCTTCACAGATGACCACTAAACGTTTGTGCTCCTTTCACACAGGCCTGGTGCACTGGGAACTTTCTCTCTTTGGAAAGAGGGCAGAGAACTCACCTCTTTCTTTTGCCCTCTTCTTGTGTTTTTTTTCTTATTAATTTTAATCATTTTAATTTAAAAGATATTTACTGCAAACTGGAATAGAAAATGATTAATGATTCATTTATCACAAAGATATATAATAGAAACACTCCAAACATGCAGCTATACATTAAAATGAATTTTGTACATTAGAGGGGTAGAGACAAAAAGGGTTTTTATTCAAAAACTCAGAAAGGAAAAATAAATAAGGATGTATGATGATCGTAAAACAAATTAATTGAGGAATACCTTGAACACTGAATGATTAAATTAATTTATTGCAAAGATATAGAAAAGGAATTAAAATCTGCTATTGCTGTTAATTTTTAAGGGATTCATGAGAAATACTAATATGCATGAATCATTGTTTTTGAGACACAAAACAATACAAAGATATAAAAGAAAAGTGAACTCCAGGGAAAATGAGTAATATACAAGACTGGAATAGAACCTGGGTCCTTTGAAACCATTTGACATGGCAGCCTTCAGAGCTGCAGAACCATTTGTGGCCAGGAGATGTAGCTGTGACACAGCTCAAAAAGTGAATGCAGCGGGTTTTACAGATCAGTAGTTCTAGGAAGCTACCAGATCATCAGTCAGGGAATGAGCTGTAGAAGCATATTTACCAAAATATTTTATTGATAAAGTATGTTGTAACTGTCTAATGAGCTGTCTAATGGACAATGATTGAAAAATTATCTAATTCAAACCTGTGATATATTGTATCTATACTGGAACAGCACACACACACACACACACACACACACACACACACACACACACACACACACACACACTGTGTGATCAGATGGTTTTAACTTTTTTTTCTGTGGAAAAGTAGAGTAGTTTGAGGAGTTTGAGTACAATAGTTAGATGCTCATCTAAAGAACATCAAATACATAATTTTATGCTTAGTGTTTTTAAGGAAGGAATGTCAGATTTCCTAAAATGGTGTGTGTTCGGTTTGCCAGATGATAGGCAGATCAGTCAGACCTGCTTTTAACACTGCCATTACTTCAGCAGATTTCATTAAACTGTTTGTCCCAGTACTGCTTATAGGTCAAATGGAATTCTCTGTACTGTTGGAGACATGACTTCATTGCATGTTACTTCTTAAATATTAAAGTTATGCTGATAATTCCAACTTCAGCCATTGCCTTTAAAGCATTAATTCATTGTAGATAGTTTCACAGCTGCGTGAAGGGTAAGGATGAAACCACAGTACACTAAAGCTAAACCAAGATGAATCATGGGCAATTTCAAATGTTTTATGATAACAGTGCTTCAGTACAGTCTTCTCTAACTTACCCTGAATGACAGCCCATAAAGCAAATGATACAGTTTTAATGCATCCAAGCAATCATTTACACTTTGGAGGTAGTGCTTGACCACATACCTACTGACTAATTCAGCTGTAAAACTGTCAATTACTGCCACACAACCAAGTAAATATTGCAGATGACACAGCTTCTTTTTATTCAGAGTAGTGTGAACTTTTAGGTCAATGAGATGAGGCCTTTTTCTGGTTTGTGCCAGCAGACTGTTTGTTTGGAAGGTATGCGAATGAGCTGTTCTCTCCTGTGTTGGCTATTCCCAGGAATAGGGTGTAACTCTAGGTTGAAGATTGGAAGGGATGAACAAGGACATTGTGTGCCAGTCTGGAGGCATGAAGCCATGAGAAAGAAATGGTAAAAGCTATTAGAAACATGCCAAATATTAAAAGTCCAAACTCACAACATACATTCCAACCTAAATATGCAACAGGCTTCAAAGTCTGCTCCATGCACTTTAAAATGCTTACCCATTAGTCTTGGCAACTCTTAAGCTTCCTTATGCCATCCTTGCTGAGGGAGCTTTAAAGTTAAAGCTTGTGTCTCCTGTTCTGGGTGCAGCCAAGTCCTCAGATGTGGGGCATGAATAAAATATTTTAATCTTTTAATATGTATTATAATCAGTATTAGTAATACTCATTACTCATTTATTACACTCGTTTAAAACATAACACACTGGATAAAACTGATGCAACACTGGGTCAAAAGTGCTTCCCCCGCTGCCCTATAAAAAGGCTCTCAGTCTCATATTTGGGGGTGGTGTACCACTTGGTTAAAGTTTGTGGACATACTTCTTAAACGCATTCAAAGACATTTAGCCCATTTGACAGACTTTGTGAGGGGCTAATTTATTGGACTGAGAAAAACAGGATGGTCATTTTATTATGTGTCCTGCTATTGACAGCCAGCCACCTTTGCCCTCATTTGCAATGGTGTCGTGAAGGAGAAAACTAACCTGGTATGGACTTGAGCCATATCATCTTTAGCAAAAAATCCATGTGGGATCCAACAACTGTCGAGTTTGACTATGAAGACCTTCAACCTGGAGCAACGTATTCCTCCAACTGCTGGTGTGATGGTCTGGGGAAACTTTGCATTCGACAGTTGGTTACCTCTAGTAATGGCACAAGGTAAACTAACAGGTCAATGATATGCGCAGGAGATCCTGCAGCCACATGTGTTGCCTCTTATGGAAAGGCTTCCAACTGGCATTTTTCAGCAGGATAATGCTCACACACTCACAACAATGATTTTCCTAATGTCCCTGACAGATTGGAGCACGTTCTTGGCCTTTGTACTATATTGCTTCCTTCCTGTTAGATGTACTAGAATCTAGTAACTAAATGTTTGTGGAGACTGTGGAGGTTTGTTTTGGTAATTTTGCACTGGAGTCAAATACGAAATCTAGATGAGGGTTTCACAATCTGTGGGCTGAGGAGCACTTCAGGTGCATCATCAGGGTGAGGCTTTAAATCATAAATATTAAGTCTAAGTGAAAAATAGTGTACGTAAAAATTGAAAGATCAGTCAAGTGGACGTGGGGTCTGACATACACAGACAGCATTTAAACAAAATTAAAGAAGTGCACATTTTATTACTAGACATGTCTGATGTTAGATCTTTACAGCTCATTCCATGTCCTATCTGATTTTATAGTGAACTACTTATTTAATCTTTAGAATGGTATTTGATCGTGGTTTTATTCTTTGCTTACAAGGCCTCAAAAACACTTCATATCTCAGAAATAGATTTAAAAAAAGCAAGAATGTCGATGAATTATTTGTAGTGATTAGATGAAGAAGTATTTATAATTATTTGTAATAATATGTTCGTCAAAAAATCGACAGTGATCCAAATAACATAAAGAAAATCAACCTGAATGTCCTTTATTATTTCTGTTATTTATGTATCAGTATTATCCCTTCTTGTGACTTTTATTCTGAAATTTACACTTTGAGCAAAAAAAAAAAAAAGAAATCTACCAAACACATTCAATTGGAAATTAATTCAGGGAATTAATTCAGTTGGAAATTAGTGAATTTAGCTGGATTACTCAATTCATCATATAATGGGGAGATCTATCACGCCTGGTGTCTGTCTGATCTTTGGTTATAAGTTAAAATTGTTTTCTGGCTTCCTCTAGCTGCATTTGTACTTCTGCTCATTGTTACACTGGTGAGAGCACACATCCTATTTTATTCACATCTGGCTGTATCACTAGCATTTTTTTTGATGAAAAAAGAGAACTAACAGATATGAGTTCCTGAAAGAATACTGATACTGTATAGAGTCATACAGTTGTTCTTTTGAGAATGGCAAATTTTTGGATTTCACAACGTTTGCTGCCTCAGTTTCAATTTGTATTAACTGTAGATTGTGAAGAGTTATCAGATGAATTGCAATTAATAGCAAAGTCATTCCCTGCCATGAAAAGGACCTTATCACAAAATCATTGCATTCCATCCTCTGCATTTCAGCCCTAAAAATGACCTGCTAACATGATTTCAGTGATGATGTCGTTTGCTTGCTCAGGAGAAAAGTTTAATGATGCACCCCAATCAACCGTTTATCAAATCACCAAGAACTTCAAAGAGAGTGGTTCAATTTCAGTGAAGAAGCAGGCAAGAAAGGCAAGCAAGCATCAGGACCATCTACTAAAGAGGATGCAGCTACAAGATCTGTTCACCACCAAAGCAAGGTTTTCCCAGGAATGGCAAAGGGCAGGTGTGAGTACATCTGAATGCACAGTGAGAAAAAGTTTTTTTGTCGAAGAGCAGCAAAGAAGCCACTTCTCTCCAAGAAAAACATCAAGGGTGCAGAGGAATGGGGCAATGTTATTTTCTCTGATGAAGCCCCTTTCAAACTGTAACATCTGGAAAAATGTCTGGAGAAGAAAAGATTAGCATTACCACAAGTCCTGTGTCATGCCAACAGTGAAACATCCTGAGATAATTCATGTGTCAGGTTGCTTCTCATCCAGTAGGTTTGCTCAATTTTATTTCCTAAGAACAGCCGAGAATAAGGAATAGTAAGAAAACACCATCCAAAAGCAAATTGCCCCAACGATCCAGGAGCAATTTGGAGATGAACTCTGATTTTGTCCCAGCACGATGGAGCACCACGCCACAGGGCAAAAGTGATAACCAAGTGGCTCAGAGAACAAAGCATTGAAATGTTGTGTCCATGGCCACGAAACCCCTCAGATCTCAATCTCATTGAGATACTGTGGTCAATCCTCAAATAGAGGGTGGTCAAACCAAAACACAAATACTCTGATCAACTCCAAACCCTGATTAGGCAAGAATGGGATTTTGTCCAGAAGCTGATGTCCAGCATGCAGAGGCGAACTGCATAAGTCTTAAAGAGGAGGGTTCAACACTGTAAATATAAAAAGTCTTAAACTGGATTTGTGTCGATAAAAAGTAAAAAAGCTTGCAGTTGTACTGCATTGCTCCATATAAAAAGCAAAATGTGAGTCATTCTCAAAGCCTTTGGAAGGGAAGCTCCTTCACAGCTGCTGTAGACACTTAGAGAAAGGGATGAGCTGTGCAGGAGTTCCTCTTCAGGGCAGGTTTGGTATCTGAACTTGCTGGTTTAGTGCTTTTGCACACTTAATGAACTTACTGTCCCCGCACTGACCAGACGTGAACCCGGACTCGCTGAACCTGCGAGTCAAACTACGAGGCTCCACCTTAAGAAGGCGCTCGCGCCCGCGCTCACGTGACTGGCGGTTCCTGGAAAGTTCTGAGAAACTGATCTTTTGTGCTCGGTTTGGTTTAAAGGGAGACACACACATACACACACACACACATACACATACACACACACACACACACACACACACACACACACACACACATACACACACACACACATACACATACACACACACACACACACACACACACACACACACACACACACACACACACACATATTCACCCACCCACACACACATACACACTCTCTCTATCTGTCACACACACTCTCTCTCTCCCCCTCTCTCTCTCTCTCACACACACACACAAACATACTCCCTCTCTCTCTCTCTCTCTCTCTCTCACACACACACACACACATACACATACTCTCTCTCTCTCTCTCTCTCTCTCTCTCTCTCTCTCTCTCACACACACACACACACACACACACACCCCGGGGGTGTTATATCGGTGTGTGTGGACAGTGGGGCTGTAATGTGTCAACACGCCGGGCTGCCCCCTCACCCCCGAGCTCCACACACACACGCACACGAGCGAGCGAGCGCGCGCGCTGGTGTTGGGTCTGAGGAGGAGGGCGCTTTGTTTACTCTCAGTGTGGCTCTAATCTGACAGCGAAACAGCAGGGACAGAGAGGCGGTGTGTCATCCCGCTCTGCCCCTGTGTCAGCCGGGGAGCCGAGCTGAGCACGAGGCGCACAGACTGACTGACTGACTGACTGACAGCAACAACCTCAACCAGAAAGTGACTGAACAGGCGATGTTCGAGCCTTTCTGACAACAGGGTAAGTGTGTGTGTGTGTGTGTGTGTGTGTGTGTGTGTGTGACAGTGTGACAGAGAGAGAGAGAGAGAGAGAGAGAGAGAGAGAGAGAGAGAAACAGTGTGTGTGTGTGTGAGAGAGAGAGAGAGAGAGAGAGTGTGTGTGTGTATGTATGTGTGTGTGTGTATATGTGTTCAGATCAGGCACTCATTCATAACCCCCTTCAGTACCGGTCTGGGAGGATTGTCGCCTCTGAAGGACGCTCAGCTGGATGTGTTCGGGGTTTCTCCAATGACCTGCTACTCCTCCGAGAACACGGAGAGCATCGCGGAGGAGAGGAGAACCGAGCCGGAGAGGAGGAGAACCGAGCCGGAGGAGAGGAGAACCGAGCCCGGGCTGAGTGAACAGGACGCCATCGCTGCAGCCATGAGAGACCTGAAAAACACTGGTACATTTACTACAATCACCAACATTGTACTACTACAACTGTACTACTGTACAATTACTACCATTACCACCACTATATTACTACTACAATCAACAGTGTGCTACTACTGTACTACTGTACTATTACTACAATTACCACCAGTTTATTATTACTACTACAATCACCAACAGTGTACTACTACTACTGTACTACTGTACTACTACTACTATTACCACCATTATATTATTACTACTACAATCACCAACCGTGTACTACTACTGTACTACTGCATTATTACTACCATTACTGCCATTATATTACTACTACAATCACCAACAGTGTACTACTACTGTAGTACTGTACTATTACTACCATTACCACCACTATATTATTACTACTACAATCAACAGTGTACTACTACTGTACTATTGTACTATTACTACCATTACCACCACTATATTATTACTACTACAATCACCAACATTGTACTACTACAACTGTACTACTGTACTATTACTACCATTACCACCACTATATCATTACTACTACAATCACCAACAGTGTACTACTACAACTGTACTACTGCACAACTACTAGCATTACCACTATTATATTATTACTACTGCAATTACCACCAATATACTACTACTGTACTACTACTACCATTACCATCACTATATTATTACTACTACAACCACCAACAGTGTACTACTACTACTACTGTACTACTACTACCATTAATCACCACTTTATTATTACTACTACAATCACCAATAGTGTACTACTACTGTACTATTACTACCATTACCACAACTATATTATTACTACTACAATTACCACCATGATACTACTACTCTACTACTACTACCATTACCACCACTATAGTATTACTACTACAATCACCAACAGTGTGCTACTACTGTACTATTGTACTACTTCTACCATTACCACCACTTTATTACTACTACAATCATCAACAATGTACTACTACAACTGTACTACTCTACTACTACTACAATTACCACTACTTTATTATTACTGCTACAATCACCAACAGTGTACTACTACTGTACTACTACTACAATTACCACCACTATATTGTTACTACTGCAATCACCAACAGTGTACTACTACAACTGTACGACTGTACTGCTACTACCATTACCACCACTATATTATTACTACTACAGTCATTACCAGTGTACTACTTCTGTACTACTATACTACTACTGCTACCATTACCACCAGTTTATTATTACTACTACAATCACCAACAGTGTACTACTACAACTGCACTACTGTACTACTAATACCATTACCACCACTATGTTATTACTACTACAATCATCAACAGTGTACTACTACTGTGCTACTGTACCACTACAACCATTGCCACCACTATATTACTACTACAATCACCAACAGTGTACTTCTACTGTACTACTACTATTACCTACACTATATTATTACTACTACAATTACCACAATATACTACTACTGTACTACTACTACAATTACCACCTCCATAGTATTACTACTACAATCACCAACAGTGTACTACTACTACTACTACTACTACTACTACTACTACTATTACCACCACTATATAATTATTAGTACAATTACCACCAATATACTACTACTGTACTACTACCACCATTACCATCAGTTTATTATTACTACTACAATCACCAACAGTGTACTGCTACTACTGTACTACTGTACTACTACTACCATTACCATCACTGTTATTATTACTACTACAATCACCAACAGTGTACTACTACTGTACTACTACTACAATTACCACCACTATATTATTACTACTGCAATTACCACCAATATACTACTACTACTGTACTACTACTACAATTACCACTACTTTATTATTACTACTACAACCACCAACAGTGTACTACTACTACTGTACTACTGTGCTACTACTACCATTACCACCACAATAGTATTATTATTATTATTATTATTATTATTATTATTATTATTAATATTATTATTATTATTATCATCATCATCATCATCATGATTATTACTGTTTGTTTTGTTGTTCTTGCTTTTATTATTACTTTGTACTTGGTGCACAATGTTGCACAGTATCCACTAGTTTAAGAGGAGAAAGTTGGATGAATCTTATATTAGATTTTAAATTATATTCAGTTTAGTATTGTTTGCTCAGTTCTACTGAAGTTGAGCTCATGATCTGGATTTGTTAATCCTTGGAATCTTGATTTTGAAGCTTGTATCTGTCTGGCGTGTCATTTTATTTGCTGCAGCAGCCAGGGTCCAGTCCAGTACAGTTGTTTCCATGAAACCCCTCTTTTTCTATGACTTGCTCATCTGGTATAGTTTTATTTCATAGAGCTCATTCTGACTTCATTTTGAAAAAAGAAAAACATCTGAAAAAATGACATATTTTTATTCATAATAAAAATGAATGAAGGACATATTTTGTTTGGTTAGAAACCAAGGGGGATAGAGTCTGAAATGAGCCTGTGAGTATGAGGGAGAACACAGAGGTAATTTGTCTGGCTGTGTTGAGATACAGGGTGAGGAGCTCTCAGGTGCACGTTTGTAAATGCAGTGTTCATTATCATCAGTGAGGGAAACCATTTAACAGCATATCTGGAGAGAATGTTTAACGTAGCAGATTTAATTCCACATATGGTCCTTCTCCTTATAGTAACTATTGTACAATAATAGTAAATTGTTACCATTTCTTCAAACAATATTTCTTTTGAACAGTAACATTGTCTGATAAATACAAACATATTTATGGGATTTTGGTTGTGGTGGTGCTGAGATTCAAACCTACAACCTCTAATTGTAATAAGGAATTGTTAATGATTATGTTGTAAATTAGTGTATGTGCAAATATTATGGCTAAAATGGAAACAAAATATGAGCAAAAAGGCTTTCACATAATGCCAAAAACATGCAATTCCACAAAAGCTGAATGACACAAACATTTCTCCAGTTAATATAACAAAATAAATATCTGCAGTGCTGATCCAGATAGTTCTGTTTCTGTAGGTTCATGCATTGGCAAGAGCAGATATAAAAATAGTGTATATCATTTCTCATTTTTGTGCTTATATTGGTTATTGAAATAAAAAAAAAAATTCTCAGATCAGGCCCTAGTCTAACTGAAAGCATTCTGTACATTTGGCTGGTATATGAAGTACATATACTGGGCTGGGCAATAAATTGTAAATATCAATATATTCAGAACTATTTTATACAAGACCACCATATTCATAATATCACACCTGCTATACAGGTTACTATATGTAAATGATTTAATTCCAAAAAAGAACTTAAGTGGGTAATTTGTGTGCAAATGATTGTATTTTTGGAGGGATGATGGATGACACTCCTGTGTAGGTTATGCCATAGAAATGTTGCAGTTAAAGGAGCAGCACGATGACTTTATTTATCTCAAATATCATCATCCACTGTTTTTCTGGGTTTTTTTTACTGAACCCTAATGTCAATTTCTCTCTCTTATAACAACACAATTAACTATTCGTTTCATAGAAGCTGAAATTGATTACTACTGAATACAAACACTGCAATAAGCTTAGAGCTTGATGAGTACCTGGCACAGTAGAATCGCATTAGATTTAACTCACAAAATAGACTTCAGTTTATTGTCAGAGGATGGTTCTAATTGATGTCTCCTCTGTCATCAGGACTCCATTTGACTGACATACAGAAAACTAAGCATAGCCTATATATTCTAGATGGATATGGCTGGCAAAAAACCTCAAATGAGGTTTTTAACTCCTGCTCAGCAAAGCTGAAACACACCGGGATGTATCAATTAGAGACTGCTAAATCCTGCACCTCCTTTAAAGATGAATGTGGTAAATGCAGCTCTTTTCACTCAATGAGTATATTGTCCTGAGGTGTATACACTCAGCAGCACCACCGTAGCAAACTATTTAAATCAGATGATCTGTTTATGTCTGTGTGCAAATGTCTGATGCTGAGAATATGTAGAAGATGAAGTTTGACCATATGGATCTTTTCTGATTTTACCTCCTCTGAGGCAGGCTGGTACTGGGGCCGCCTGACAGCTAACGAAGCCAAAGAGATCCTTCAGGATGCATCAGAGGGGACATTCCTGGTCCGGGATAGCTCCCAAAGAGACTACCTCTTCACCATCTCTGCCATGACCTCTGCTGGACCCACCAACTTGCGGATCGAGTATAAAGATGGCAAGTTCAAGCTGGACTCTGTGGTGCTGGTCAAACCCAAACTCAAACAATTTGACAGTGTGGTCCACCTGGTGGAGCATTATGTCCAGCTGTCCCGGACATCCTGTAAGAGTGGGTCTGCTCCACTGGCTCCATCCAACGGTACAGTACAGCTCCTTCTAACAACTCCTGTGTACACAGCCATACCCTCTCTTCAGCATTTGTGTCGCATTGCCATCAATAAATCCACGCGAGATGTACAGGAGCTCCCACTGCCCAACAGATTGAAGGACTACCTGACAGACTACACATACAATGTATAGAGCAAAGAACTACAGTGACCATATTTGCACATGACCCCAGAGGCCTGAAAAGGCACTAGGTATTCAGAACTCCACCCCAGGAATCTATAAACCAGTATATCAGAGCCTTGAGAAAAAGGGTCGTTGAAAGAAGACTGAATACCTTTGTAATCTCTACAGTTTCTACAGACTGTCCACTGAAGTGTGTTATGTGTAGGATACACTGGTCTACACAGACTGCTGTGGGAAGCCCCTTATTAAAGCATATCATATGCCTTGAGATGTGGTCTTGCACTTCAGAGATCAGAGATACTTTGTCTCCTGTTTGGGTGTCCAACACTGTGTTCACTTCTGTATTTGATGATGTGCTATAATTTGTTCACCATTTATTATATTATTTTTTACTGTAATCATTGAAGAGACTATTCTTGCCTCAGAGGCACTGTAATGTAAAAGGATGTCATGGAATGAACTATAAGCAATATTCAGAGGCTCTAAATTGAATTCATTGAGTTAATTTCTTTCATAATACCCTCTCCTATATGGAATAAAAAAACAAACCATACATTTACTTCCTTGAAAAGGTAGGTTTCTAGCGTATATGCTGTGGTTCTACATGGGACCAAGATCTACTTGGATGCTTAAATTGTTTCTTTAGGAAAAGAACTGTTCTACATAGATCCATGACGTCTCAAAAACATTTGAATGGTTCTTTGCCTGGTAAAATGCTTTTTTATACAAGGAAAATCACAGGGGCATCACTTTTACAAATATATTTTCAGTACTATGTTTGCTTATATGTCTCTCTATAGAAACGTTTAAAAATGGTTCTATGTAGCACTGAAAAGGATTGAGCTGTGCTATATATCATAATTTCATTAAAGGTTCTTTAAAGACACATATATTAAAAGGTGTTTTGTTATCAAGATAAAGAGCCATTTAACCAGTCAATTACACATTTAAATCAACAATGGTTCTATATAGTGAGTATGATACTATATACTGCTTTCAGCAAGCACTAATATCAAGTCAAAACAGAAACAAAAATTAATTCTTAAGTGGTTTAATTCTTCATGGCATAGATTCCGCTATATTTTGGAAACATTCCTTTGAGATTGTGATCTATGTAGACATGATTGTGTCCCACATTTCCTATTGACACATTATCCAGTTCATGAATCCAGCTTGCTGTGTGCTTTATCATGCTTGAAGTAGGCATTATAAGATAAGTAAATTGTGACCATAAAGGAAGGCATATTGTCAGTATGTTCCAATACTAAAAACATTCCCCATAACATTACACCTCCTCAACTAGCCTGAGCTGTTGGCTCTAGGCAGGTTGGGAATGCATTCAAGTGCTTGGTGCCAAACTCTGGCCCTGCCATCTGTATATCTAAGCAGAATTCAAGACTCATTACTTCAAGCTACATTTTTCCAATCTTTAAATGTCCAGTTTTGGTGAGCATGTGCCCACTGCCCTCTCAGCTTTCTGTTCTTGGCTGACAGAATTGAAACCTGACATGATCTTTTGCTAAAGTAACCCATCCGTCTCAAGGTTGGATGTGTCGAGATGTTTTCCTACTCACCATAGTTGTACAATGGTATCTTGGATGGTACTGTAGCGTTTCTGTCAGCATCAATCAGCTGTGTCTTTCGTTGTTGAGCTGTCTCATTAACAACGGGTTTATAACCACAGAACTGCTCTTACTGGGTGTTTTTTCTTGAGTACATTATTGGAAATTAAGTCTAGAGGCAGCTGTGCCAAATCCCAATGACATCATATTTGTTCCCTGTTATGATTGTTGATGTTAACATTACCTGAAGCTGCTGGCCAAGAGCTGCATCATTTCATGCACTGCTGCCACTTGATTGGTTAATTAGATCTGTATGAATGAGTAGTTGGACAGGTGTTCCTGATAAAGTGCTTGGTGAGGGTATATAGCATAGTATTCTCAGTACAATATAGAATCCTGTGCATCCTTTACTGTGATACTTCGGATGACAGAATGACTGTCAATTTGTGGGCACATTTATTTTTATTTTGAATAAAAATAAAGGTGTCAAAAGGGTTATTTTTGCCATGCCATATGGGAACCACCTTTGCTTACCTAAGAAATACTAGATGGATCTTTAAAAATGTTTTCAAAATAAGATGAATGTTAAGAACCTTTTTTAGCTTCATAGTTTACAGACCTCTATAAGATTTTAAAGGCAGTAAGATTTTTAGAAGAACCTTTACATTAGTAGATAACTTACAGTTTGTTTGTTTCTACACATGCTTCTTTTTTAAAATGTGGCAGCCAAAAGTGTTTCTTCTATGGCATTACGCAAGAACCCTTTGTGACCACCTATTTGTGTAATGAGTCTGAAAATTGGTTACTGATCAGCTTGTTAAATGATAACAGAGTATCATTTTGGTCTGTTTTTGGCTGCTTTTTTCCTGTCAGTATGTATGATTTTTGTTTTTCTGGAGATATAGGGAGATTTCCAGTACAGCACTCCCTTGTTTCTCCATCTCATTACTGATAACTGGTGTTGAGTGACTTTGGGCTTTACACATGGCAGTTGGTAGAACTTGCCCTTTCACATTGATCTGTTGCCACTTCATGAACTCTTGAAACCTTGACCTTTACCATTGCTAGAAAACCCCAAAGCCCAGATTAGCAGTAAAGCTGCAGCTTCTACCTGTCATGCTGGGACTCCCAGGGCTTTTTTTCCCTCCTCAACTTGACTTCTTTGAAGAGGTCTAAGTGGAAGACCGTATGTGCATCTCTAGGAACTGAGTCATACATTAGTGCACAGCATCACCTGATCAGACTGCTGTTTGAGCCTCTCTGTCATATTGGTCTTGAAAAATACAACCAACATGATACTGTTGTATACAATGGTGCTGAATTACAAGTAAATGTTATCTTTTTCTCATGAAGTGACAAATAAATGGAAAAACATGCTTTAGTTTCATGGACTCTTTTTTATCTTGAGCTCTATTAAGTATGAGGTTTCGAAATTCCTTGAAAGACAAAGGGGCATTTCTTTTCTCTGAATATCGGTGAGCATGTGTGTGTGAGGAAGACAGACATTCAATGATGGTTTTGTTTGGAGATTGGCTAGAATAGTAGCCCACTCATCCTCCAGTGTAAATGGATCTATGTCAGTTGAACCCAGAGCTCTAAGGCCTGCTGGGAACTGCTTCTAATGTGGCTGGCAACTATCTAGAACAGTGTTAGCACCTTAAGACTGTATGTACTAAGCTTTTCTTTATCATGTCCAATGCACTAAAGGTCTATGCCTGAGCTTGTTGTGGTAGTTACTATGGCTTATATGTAGACTTTTTCAGTATCTGTATAGTAAATGATGGTCTCAGTGGCTACTGCCATCATGCATAATACACACAGTAGTCATTTGTATGCAAAATTTGAGACCAGTCTCTCAACAAAGTCCTGGTTGTTCCTAAAATGGAATCCAACAGCTGTTGAAAGTTATTCAAAGTACACTATGTGTCCAAATGTTTGTGGACACTTCTAATGAATCAATTCAACTACTTTAAGTGGCACCCATTGCTGACTCATGTCCAATACAAACTCAAAACAGCTTGTTTAATCCCGTTAGAGAAGAATGTTCAATGGAATAGGATTATCTTTGAAGCAGATAAACTTGTACTCCATACCTAATACCAAGTATGGGGTAGAGTGGAATCAAGCCCCCCAGCCTTGAGATGTGATGTGGTGGAAATGTGATCTCTGGAATGAACATAAAGGCAGGGTAAAATATTTTACAAGACTATGTTGTTGCAGACATGTCCTTGTGCAGCAAATGTTTGTGCTTGTTTAGTACAAGGAAGTGAACATTACTGCCTTAAATATTGTCATGCTCCTCAGACAACGCTCGGAAAATAGTGCTGTTCTCCTTGTCAGAGAAAAAGTTATCGGAGAGCTCCAGTGCTGTGTGGTCTCAAGGTAATCCAAACCTCATTAAAGCAAATGGGATGTAATTAGTCTCACAAGGGTTCCATTACACCAGATTGATGGCATTTAAAGTTAAGATAGACATACAGGTGTCAGGTTTAAGGACTTTCAGAAACACAGCCCAAATCAGTTCAGTGAAAGTAACTGTGAGCAGGTCACTAAAACCCCATCGAACATCCCTTTCACCCCTCCCCTTGGGTTTGGCTTCGTGAATATTTGATAACTCTGTTATCAGAATGTGCTTCTACCTTGGATATGGTTACTTGTTTTCATGTTATTTTACCTCATTCTTGTTTTTATGCTATTGTTGGACTAAAACCTATTTATTATTTAAACCTATTTATTGCTTTAACCTTTAGAATCCTAGGCCAATGGGATGTAATTTAGCTGTTTTCAGAGATGGATTACTCACTGATTATTATTTTAAATGATTATTTTTCACTTGAATGAACTCTTAGGTTTGTGAGAAATGTCAGTATCATAATGTTAAATTAATTTAGCAGACCAATCTTAAAGCCACTCTAAAAGCTGCAGTATTGTCCTAAAAACATCCAATACAATATGGACTAAATTTTAGTTACAAATCAGCTCAGAAGTCTGGGTCGAGAGCTAGGAGTGACAGAGAAGGATGTTATTGCAAAGCATGGAAGAAAAAATCCATCAGTTGTGATGTAAATTCCCTTGGCTCTGGGGGAACTACTCCATTCGGGAGGTCCAGCTGCCCACTGATCTTCCTTTATATGATAATCACAAAATGCAAAACAGAATAGACTGAAAATTTAAAATTGTGGTTCTTTGTATTGTGGTCTGTAAACACTGTATGTTTACACAGATCCAGGATACAGTTTTATTGAGAAATGTCTATTAATTTAGTGTTATTGATGCCAACAATTGTTATGCAATACATGCTTCAACTAAAGAACATTTTAGATTGCAATAAAATAAAGGCATATTAAAATAAATTACAGGAACATAGTAATGGTTCTGGGGAACAGTAACAAAACAAAACAAAACAAAAAATATAATGACCAAAACAAACTGGCCAAAGTGAACAAAAACTGAAAACATGGATTAAGAAGCATTTGTATGTAACATGACAGATGAGATAATCAAACACTTTGGATTAGTATTAAGAATTCAAATGGTCCATGAGAAACTTTAATCATTAACCATATTTATAAGTATCAAGAATGAATACATCTATAAATCAAATGGTCAGCCAAAGGTGTTATCAAACATCTGTGTAAAATATTCAGTCTTTTCTGTACTTTATGTTAAATTATTAATTATATTTTCTGATATTAATACCTCACTGTATTATAATCAAATTCATCCAACCATCATAACTACTCACCTGATGGTCCACATATATCCTGTATGGAGGAAAATATTCACTTCAAGGTAGTTATTTTCCAAAACACATGAATAAACTATTTTATATAATGTATATCTACTACTAAACCCCTACTGTACTTCACAACCTTTCTAATAATTGGAATTCCTTGAAGACAACCATCACAGAAGAGAAATTGGTTCTGTATGAAATGTGGTTGTGTAATGATAAGCAATACTGGCCATAAAATAAACTACAAATATTAGGAATTATCATTTGAGTTGTTTCTCATTAAATCCAAATAAGAAATAAAACTGTGCAGTGCATGTTGTCCTGGAACAGCAACAGTAAAAATAATGATAAAAATAGAAATTGCATTGCCAGTATTTCTCAAACGTTTGTTTGCAGTGTTTGGAAAAATGGAGAACATGGAGTCAGTGAGAAAACATTTAGGGCTTCAGTCATTGAAAGTATTATGCCTGTCTTAATTTTTACAATACTCCAGTATTATAACAGATACATGAAATAATTGTGAAATATTTTTGAATATTTATATATATTTTGAAATTATTGTGAATATGCTGTATATATATATAAAATGTGTAGAAGTGTGTTCTCTATATTTTGTCAATTACAAGACATTTACTTTAAACAAGGGTGCCCAAACTTTGCATATATCAGTATATGTTGCACTTCAACCTTAACATTCTGTGCCAGTTATGTATGTTAGGCTAATTATGGATGTATTCAAAACACTTGTGCCCAAATAGCAAACTGACTGTAATATACTGTATAATAATAATATACTAATTATCAATTAGCAAAATGACTGTAATATACTGTATACTAATATACTAATAATCAATTAGCAAATTGACTGTAATATGCTGTATACTACTAATATACTAATAATCAATTAGCAAACTGACTGTAATATACTGTATACTAATAATAATGTAA
>CM067501.1:14573334-14708334 GCA_034509495.1 Acestrorhynchus altus
CTATTAAACCTTGTGTTTAACTGTTTGATGAAGTGCTATTTGTTCTGCTGGTTTGTACTCAGGCAGACACATTGTTTTTTAGTATGCACAATATTATCAGATCCATAGCAGAATCAGCACATCATTTATTAAATCAGAATTTTAGATCAGAATTAGGCATAATTAGATTTGGTTGATATTTCAAGCTGTTGTTTGATGTACAGTGTCAGTGGAACTTTGCACTACCCTGGTCTATAAGTGTGTTGCTGTGAATAGTAAGGAATATCTGCGTGTAGGATTTCATTATAAAGAACACCTGTCCAACTGTTAAGCTCTAAGGATTAATTCTGTTTTAGGCTTGTGTTGCAGCCCGCAATTCAAGGAACATTTCATTGGTAGAAGGAAAAATCAACTCTGAAAAAGTTTAGATGAAAAGCAAGTGGCATTTACGTCTTAGATACACCTCAGAATTCACAATAAGGTACCTCAAGTAGACTTGAGCTGAAGGTTTTACCATGGCCTTCAGAGTACCCTGACCTAAACATCATAAATCTGTGGATAGACCTCAAAATAGCAGTGGATGCCAGACAGCCCAAGAGCCTTAAAGAACCTGAAACCTTTTGCAAGGAATAATGGGTGAAAATTCTCTCTCTCTTAACCGTGTGTTTATATTATATATGTCTCTGAAGTCATTTTGTTTGTGCAGCTATTATTCTATAAATTTTGTTAGCAATAAAACAGCAAATAAGACAGTCGTCCAGTGTCCAAAATATGACCCAGCTTCTACTGATTCATAGATGTTATTGGTATGTTTAGATCTATATGAATTCCAGAATAGCACTGAGTTATCTCTGCATTTAAAAATATTCAACTCTGCACTGATGAAAGAATGAAGAATATCATATGCAAACAGCAGATGGAGATACATGCACTCCTCTGGTTATTGTTGTTGGAGTACATTGTATGGGTTTCTTCACAACTCTTATCAGTTCAATTTATTAGTTTGTTCTTTATCAGTTTCTTTGCTGTTAGTCTAACTGCAGCCTTCTATTCTTTCAGCATGATAGTAATATTGGTACGAGCTAAATCCAACGGCGTTCTTATTTTTGTGTGCTCTCTCAGTGCAGTAGGACACATCTGGAACCTAACTGTCCTGATTATTATGTACAGTTAAAATCATAGAACAACAAGCAGCATTACTGAAAAAAATGGTACAGCTTATGAGCACAAACTGAGAAGAGATGGGATATGTCATCCTGTGAACTTGCATCAGTCAGTTTTATTACAGCTCGAGAATACATCACTTTAGTTCAACTGTAATAATAGGGGAGCTATATGACAAAATTTCATTGTATTGTGATACATTTTGTAATTAATCCTGTTTACCTGGATAAAGTGCAGCAATGTTTGAATAATAATCACTGTTCCAATTTAGTTTAAATAGCTGTGGTTAAGAATCTGCTGCTACTGTGTCAAAATATCACCATAAATGTGGTGTATCATGAAAATGTCTTTAAATATCATGATATATTTTACTATATTGGCCACCACTAATTGCATTTCACTTTTTCAGATTCTTTTTTAAATTTCAAGTTTAAGTAAAAACATTCTTCTTGGAAGCCTGAACAATATCTTTGTTGTGTTGTGTGATGCCACTATGTCTTTTAAGGTGATTTAACCCAGAAAGTAATGATCACAGCGAGAAAAAGGGGTGAGAGAGACTGAAAAGGTGTGTGAAAAAGCCCAAGTTGTGTTTTCAGCTTCTCAAGGCCAGGCATGCTGCCCTGGTTTCCATGAAAGCTACATTAATTCCTGGCATCAGCACTGAGGCCCGGCACTCTCGCCCTGCATCCTCATTTCTAGGAAAAATATAGCCTAATCAAAGCCATTTGTTGGCTGTGCTCCCTCTCCTTCCCGTCTCCTGCTTCTGAACTGAAGATTTTATTGACTCGCTGTGGCTCGACTTATAATAAATGGGAAAGGGAGGCCTGCGGATAAAAGAAATGGAAAAAATAAGCTTGCTTCCCTTACTTCTAGGAAATAGAAGGTAAAGGACCAGCTTTACTGTGAGCAATATCTTTGTAGCTGTGATCAAAATGGAACTCACTGGCTTGACTTCAGATAAAGTACTCTAATAAGACTTACAGCTCACCTTATATTTTTTTGTTTATTGGAAGAGTGAAATAATAAATAAAATCCATTGTTTGACTTCACCTCACCTAAGAGCAATGTTTAAAGGCAATGCCTTTCATAAGGTATGATCCATTCCCAAACTCATCACTGTGTAGTTAACAAGCAACAGACAACAAAGCAACAGTACACACTCAAACATGCAGTTCCTGTAGCTGGTGTGGAGAAAGTTTGCCTGGTCTGTGATGAGTGCAGTTTAATTCTACGCATAAATTTAAACTCAATTGAAGATAATTTGGTACTTTCAAGTGGAATCAGCATGGACATTGCATGTATAAAGTCCCTCTTAGAAACATAGCAACATAGTTCCTTGTGGCTTTTTTTCCTGCTGTGCTGCTGCTCAAACTGTGTAAGGAACAGTTTTAATCATGAGCCATTCTTCATTGTCTGTGAAATAATAATGCAATTTCTAGACCTATTTAGCCTTTTTTTAACAATTAAAAAATGTAGATTTGTCTGTAAAATCTGTGGGCAGTAGTAAGCTAATAAGAGATGGCACTGATACAATATCCGGCTGACGTCAATGAAATATGCTGGATCACATATCAGAGGAGCAAGAACAAGGAATTAAATCTGATGCCTCACATTGGCTCTGCACGGTAACAGAAAATTTATGCACACACAACAAGAAACAGTATCATCAAATGTAGCATGTTCACACTGGCTTCTTGTTGGAGTATTCTGTTTAAAAAGGAAAGAAAAGTTTTAGTTCGAAGATGAATAAGAAGCCATCTTTGTTAGCCAAGCTGGCATCCGTGCTGGAGGACGACTCCTACCCCATGCATGAGACTCTGGCAGCACTGAGCAGCTCCTTCAGTGACAGGCTGCTTTACCCTAAGTGTGTGAAGGAGTGGTATCGCAGGTCCTTGTTTTTTGCTGCTGTTAGACTCTACAACCAGCACTGCTCTCAGCAGACCACAGACACACAATCTTAACTCCACACAGTATTGGACTCTTTTATCTTTTCCAATATAACATAACAACAATGTGCAATACTTCTTCCATCTCCCTTATACTTATTCTTCCCCAGATTGGAAATAATCTGCAAATCTATAAATAATATTCTTCAAATTATTTACAATGTTTATATTATATATTGTATATACTGCCATGTATATTAATCTATTATCTATTTTCTTGCTATCCCTTTGCTACAGTAATAAAGTTAGTCCCACTGTGGGACTCATAAGTGATTATCTTATCAAGAAGAGAAAGCAGGGTGGAAGAAAATGGGTATATAAAACAAGAGATCCTCTTTCCCTTCTAACTTCGTGTATTATTAGGAATTTTTACCTAAACCCTGTAAAATACTGAATAATGCAAAGATGTTTTCATTAGTTAAACATAGTTACAGGTAAACATAGTTACAATTGTACTATTAATGTTTAATATTCTTATCGGATTTGCTGCAGGTGGTGACCAATACAATGATTATTAATATGCTGCTAAAATGACTTGGTATGAAATGGTATGAAAAATGTAATTCAATTCTGTGCATTTTAAAAAGAGGTAGTTTTATGCATTAGTTAGGTAGTTTTCTGTATCAGTCTGCCTTGCTCTCCTCTAACCTAGCAATGATCATTTACTCATAGGATTCTTCATCTTGTTCGCTTTTTATGCATAATTTCATTTATAACAAAACTTTAGAAAATTCCTTAAAAGTCCAATATCTCTGTCTGTCTGTCTCGCATGTACTCCTCTCCCTTGCTCCTCCACTCAGTGTGTTCCCACTCCTCCCTAGTGATTTCAGACTGTAGAACAGAACAGAATCAGAATCATAAAATAATAAAATCATAAAATAAAACAAAAAAAATAAAAAATAAATGCAACACCAGCCCCTTCCCATTTTGGTTACTTTCATGTACACTTACAAATGTGCCTCACATTTAAATCTCCATTTCTATTTGGTCAGTCACTATCAGAATTACTTTATTAATCCCAGAGGGAAATATCACCCTAACTAACATGGTGTTTAAACCCAACACGTTTGACGAACGTTTACAGTGATGTTCAGCATGACATTGTTTTTATGCTGTGATATCTGGAACCAGCCATGGTTTCATCATGCCAGTATGATTGATGACTCCTGAGAGTTAAAAAGGAATAGTCAGGTGTGAAATGAGGAGTAAGGAACCCATCGAAAAGAAGGAATGAATAATGAACTAACACCGTGTTCAACAGCAACAATCCCAAACACTCCCTTTACAAATAACAAAGGTCTGCCTCGACATGCTGCCAGCTGCAGAGAGACAGAGACAGCCCATATCTTTGTTTGAGGCGTCACGCTGATGTGCCACCTCAACAAAAACACTGTGGTGAATGCAGATGTCTTTCATCAATGATCTTCAGAGGACCAATTTTGGTACCCTAAAGAACCATTTTTGCTTTATTGATTTGTGAGTTTTAAGAACCGTCACCTGATGAAAGTGTTTTTGTTTTCTATGGCATTACTCAAAGAATGGTGGTGAGGAAATTTTCTTGTTGATCAGTCTTTGTGTTTTTGTTGTCTTGAAATTGAGTAAATATCAACACGGTGTAAAATCACATAATACATTTGAAGTCATGCTATACTGTGGATAAAGCAGAGTCCCCAGTTCCAACACAATGGCTAACAGACACCTGTGCCGAGTGAAGTGGGGAGAGACAGCCAAGATTGCACCAATTGCACTCGCTCACATTCTGGATGCTGATGGCAAGCAGCATGCCCTGGTCCGTGACTCCGTGTGACTTTTCCCAAACCCGAAAATGCCCCTGAATGGGACCACATTTCAGTTCAGAGAAGACATCATGCAGAGTGTGACAGGCCAGCTGCGGTTCATCGCAAAGGAGGTGTTCCAGTGTTGCTTCAGTGGCAGAACCACTGGGAGAAGTGTGTTGCATCCCAAGGGGACTATGAGTATCTGAATACGAGTATTTTTAATGAATAAAGGTTGGACACTTTTTGAACATACCTCGTAAATGGTCTTGTCTGCTATCAGAACAGAGAAGTAGTCTTTTGCCGTCTCTAAATCAACTACAAGGCTATGGCTGTTTGTGGATGGTTCACTATGGAAACATGTCTACTGATTTTTTGAAGGTAATTCATGTTTATTTGTTGTCAGTTGCGTGTGTTTACATTTTATAGGCGTTTTGTTGGGAAAAAGTAGATCTCTGTCATGTCCTTTCTTGTTATCCAGCAAAGCTCTCTAAGAAGACATATATGAATGACAGTTACGTTTGTATCTGTTGTCTTTGCAATAGATGGTGGAATGCTGTTGACATAGAAACAGAGGCAGGCTGTTTTTGAGGATTGTCTTGTATATTATGGGTCCCAAGTCAGAGCACACAGGAGTATTGTCATCTGCATCTTTCTCCTTCTTGCCCCCTTGTGCCCTTGAGAAACTCCTAATGTTGAATTACCACTGGGATTTGATATGGTTTAGGGCCTAATTAGCTGAATTTGGAATGCCTGTCACCGTGTGATTGATCATTTAATCTCGTCATTAAGGACTCTTCTGTGATTCTACATTTTAGTCACTGCACATGATTCAAATTTCCTGCCTCTTTTGTGCCAGACTAGAAAGTGTTCCACTTCAAATGCTATGAGGTTTCTTACCTCATTTTGCCAAAGTAGGAACATTTTCCTCAATCGTTCAGATCTGTTATTACTTCCACACATTTCATTCTGACTTAATCCTTCTTCACAGGTGCTAAACCGTCTTCTCTTTCTATTCCTCTTTCATAGAATAAAGTTGGTCTCAGGGATTTGGCACACGCGTTTCTTTTCTGAGAAATTATATGACCACCTTAAGTGCATAGCCTTCTCTTTCTGTGCCATGCCGCTTACCTCCCCCTCCCCACCACCACTGCAGGGAAGCAGACACATTTAATAATTGGCTCTCAGTGCAGCTCCATTTGTTTTCTTTGGCTCTCTCAGCCCCCACCCCTCTCCTTTGGCGCAGTCTGCTTTCCAGGAATTTTGGAGCGAGAAAAGCTTTGCTGTCAGTGTAGAAACATGCAGTAGGCCGTGCTCCTCCTAACAGCGGTTTAGCTGCAGTCCAGCTGGCTTCTCTTCTCTGACACACTCCCAGCCACGCAGGCTGTATTAAACTTTTATTGAGAGGCCCAAACAGTTGCTCTGGGTTTTGTCAAAGAGAACTGTAGAACGCAGCTGAGGATGCTGCAGGTTTAGCAGTACCAAAATGAGTGTTATAAAAACAGATGTTGAGGGGGGCATGGATCAGTGTAATGTTGGTTAGTGGACTCTTGCTGTGTCAGTCTTTTGGGTGGATTGGGATTGACCGCGCTCACTGTATTTGCTCATATGCTCACTATATTTGCATTTTTATGTTTCGATATTTAGAGGCATATTTAGATGCTTGATGTGTATAGAGCTACCAGCTGTAGGAGAAAGACACCTGTGAATACTGTGCACGTGTGTGGGTGTTTCAGTGAGTTGTTACTTGATGGTTCTAGAGTCCTAAAAAGCTAAAAGTTGTGAGGGGATGCTGAAAACATAGATTTGAATAAATTCTAAGAAAATGGCATTTCGGGTAGTATTTCACTCGCTGTTTAGGTGTCTCACAATGCCTGCCTTCAAGCACCTGGTGTGCTGTGCCGATGTCATTTAGAAAACATCCAGAGTGACCACAGTTCTGCCTCCCATTACCTCGCTCAGCAATTCTAGGTTTTTCCTGGAACTTTCCTTGAAACTTTCAGTATGGCTGCAATTTCTCACTGTTTCATAGAATTGCAAGAACTGTCGTCTCTGTGTTTGTAGCAGCAATGGGAATGGAAATCACTGGCTCAACTTTGTTTAAGCAACTCTGATAAATGTCACAGTTTAGTATGTTTTCTGCGGGTGACCTGGTTATTTTTGTTCCGATACTATGTTAAGCTCTACAAGAGTTTTTTTTTTTCTGGTGTTCAGAAGTGGTGTGCATGACTGGTGTACTGGGGTACTCTTTTTAGATGTCCAGTAAAAACTGTATGTTGTGGTGAAATTACTGACCACTGTACTAGTGCATCTCAAAAAAATTACAATATTGTACAATATTATCATTTAAAGTTACCTTTTTAAGTCTTTTTGTTTTAATATTGAGACTCTCCAATTAGTTTATTATTCATGTATTAACTCTGGATTTATGATCTATGAACCACACTGATCAGAAATAAAACAAAAAACGCTTAAAATGTGTCACATCATGTAATGAATATGAAATGAAAATTTACCTTTTAGAATAAAACTATGAACACAAATGTGATTTTTCAATATTTTCAATTTTTTGAGATCTAATATGACTGACTCAAAGGAAGTGTAACAGATCTGCATTGCTCATTTAAGGCTTCTCTACTCAAAATGAATTGACCAAAACAAACCCCACAGTAGAGCTCATGTAGTCTTATTGGCTGATCCAATATTTTTGTTTATTTTAAATATTTTACACCTAATAATTATTAAAAATCTAAGATAAATGAAATGATGTCTGCACACCATGTAATGAATATCTAACCTTACTGAGCACAGAAACAACTTATCAGTCATTAGTATCGGAGTCCTAAAAGAGGTCGTCACACAAGAAACAGCCACAGATTTTTCATCAACGTTGGTCAACATAAAACACAGTTACCAATAATGTTCATTAGTTGTTTCAACTCCATCAGTTGTTTGTGTTTATTGCTACTGGGGGTCAAGACTGAGCAAACACTGAAACGTAATCCACTACTAACAAAAGAGTGTTCAGATTCAGTGTGGACTTGTCTGCTCCTACATTCTGCTGGTGTCTTTTCTCCAGTGCACCTTAATTGCATACTGATGGGATCAGACTGTTTTGCAAGACTAAACAAGTTTGTCTTCCTGTCTACCTGACCAGCTGGCTTGTTCTCTCAGCCATTAAGCATGCTTCCTTACAAGCCCCTGGTGCTCTTTGTGTATTCCCTCTAGGAGACTGTAACGAACTTGCAATTGTTTCATACAGGTTTAAGTTAGTTATGTTTAAATTAGACTGTATTACTGATACATATGTGGAGGGAGAGAGAGCTTTAGTGACACATGAAAACACCAGTATGGTATTCATATTGTTGTGCTACCATGACTTGTTCATCTTAGGGAATTATAACATTGTGAAAAGGTTTTGTGATACTAATTTAAAAAGTCTTATTTTCTGTTCATTACATGCATTTAAGATATTTTTTGTTTTAATGTTTATTCTGGTTGAAAAGCAATTTATTTTAACTAATTAAAATTTCTAATTTTAGGATTTTTGATTTTCTTTTTTGAGCTTTAAACCATATTGCCAAAAGTTTAAAATGTTATTTTGGATGTAATGAATATACAATTGCAAATTTGATTGAAATTATGATTCACAATATTCTAATTCCTTGAGATGCAGTATTATCTTTTGTCAGTCGTGAATGTGAATGAGTACATTTGTCACAAAGGCAACAGAAAGCAAAGCATATTTGACATTTGCATAGGAGGCACCTATAATGTCCCCATCAGTATGTGCAGGAACATTGCATTGGCATAGATTAAGCTTTTTCTTCTTCTTTTTTTTTCTTTTTTTTTCTTTATTTTTTTTTACCATGGAATGTGTGTGTGTGTGTGTGTGTGTGTGTGTGTGTGTGTGTGTGTGTGTGTGTGTGTTCGTTCTATGATTTCAGGTGACTCTTTTGGTTGTATGGAACTCTATATTTATCATTGCATGTATATTTCTGTAATATTATATTTATAGAGACTTTCCTATAGTATATTTTGTAGCAACTTCAGTGCACAGTCAGTTCTTCAAGTTAATGTGTTGGAAGCAGAGAAAATGATCAAGAATAAAAATCTGAGACAATTCTGATGGCTAAACGACTGGCTACACAAAATGGCAGGTCTTCTGTGATGTTCGGAGTACTTAGCTGCATGTGATCTGTAGGACTTGCTGGATAGCAGCTCAAACTAAGTTTGGCCTCAGTAGTGTTGTTCCCTTATACTATGTCTCCACTGATATTTATAGCCCTATCCTAATTAGGCCAAACCACCAGCAACAAGGCAGAAACCTGCATTACTAACAGAAAATACACATTAATCACACCTCCATTAGACAAGACAGCAGATCAGAGTGCTGAAAACAAAGCTCATTCAGGCTTGCACATTCTCTGAATGGACTTTGGCTACGGATGTTCAGGCCTGCCTGCTGAAAAAATACAGAAAGAAAACAAGAGCGATACTATACTATAAATATACATACACTCATCACACAAAAAATAGCACCCAGAAGGAATCAACTGACAGGAATGAAACCTGGGTAAATTTGACATTGTGAGACATGTAAGTGATTCAAGTTTCACACTCAACCACACATGTGACATAAGCAAGGACAGGCCTTATCACTGTAATTGACTGATTATGTAAGGTTGTTCCGTTGTGGGTGCTTTCCATTCTGACTCGTGCTTTTGTGTTGGCAGCAGCCTGTACAAGTGAAGTATGCCTCGGTGCCAAGTTTTAAAGCTGTTCAAGCTGTTGGAAAAGTTTGAGAGGTGTTGCATTACAGGGTTCCGGGAAGCAGGATGGTCTTCTTGATCTATTGCATGATATTACCTTAGCTCACTGTTGGTAGCAGTGGATAGAAGAAGGCACACACCAGCAACATGAAGGATCTGGGAAACCTACATGAGTGACGGAGAAGGAAAACTGGCAGATTGTCCAACATGCACAAAATCATAGCTACAATTGTGGACCTTCAGCAAGCAGTGATGCCCTCCATGAGTGACCCTGCTAGTGCCAGCATCTTTGGCAGATGGCTGCACGACACAGGACTTCATGCACGCAGGCAGTTATGATGGCTGGCCTTAAGACAGTGTCAATGTTGCCAAAGGCTGCAGTTGCGTCTTACCAGACTGTCAGCAAGTCACACTGAATGGCAGTGGCACATTTTCAGTGACAAGTCACACTTTTGTCTGGGTGGATATAACCATCATATCTGTGTCAGGAGGCACTGTGGTGAGCGGCAAAAAGAAGGCTTTGTTGTCACGCGTCACAGGTCCAGAAGGCCTGGTATCATGGTGTGGGGTGTAATTTTGTACGATGCCAAACCATGTGAGAATAATTGGGCTGCACGAAATGGATTATAGCAGGACACCAGGAACCTCCATAACTCCATGCTATTAAAGAAATGCCATACTGAGAGACTCTCCTTCAGTATGTGTAACTTAATAAATTTAATCTAAATGTTTAATCATTTATTGTTCCAGGTAACACTTTTATCTGGATGCAGCAATCTTTTATATGATGAGCGTATATTATATCCTGTAACTATAACAACAGTGAATTGTCATTTTGACCAAGACTAAGCTTGCCATTGAGCATCCAGATGAACATTGCACATTTAAAGTAGGATGGAGGGATCGGTGGCAAACTGTTGTGAAAGTTTTATTGTCAGCTACTGTGTAAGTGAGTTCTGTAAGCTTTCAGTTTACCACTGATGGCCCAGTGATTCTTTAAATATTAATAGCTTTGCTAAAGCTTTGTAAACTAACGTTTAACAGTTAGATTCTTGTACAGTCTGACTGGGGTCTTATGTTGGTACCATTTTAATACCTGATCTCCTATAATAGATTCAGTTGCTGCCTTTAAAACCAGAGCAACACTCAGTCCCTAGTCCTGGCTAAAAAACACTATTTGAGAGCTTAGAGTGGAGTGTTATATGGATGAATGTAAATGGGGGGAAAAGACAGCCTGAAGGTTTCTTTAAAAAAATCGAAAACCTCCCAGTTTTCTTTCAATGTAGCTGCAAAGTCAGCCAGGAAGCATATTTTGCAGATGTCCAGAAATGGTGACATTCTAATTCTCTTTTTGAAGTCTCTTAATAGAGACCTTTGATGGAACTGGTCCCAGTGTGTTGCCCATGGCAACAGTCTTATATCTTGACACAGGTAACTGTCATTCTGTTTTTACTGGATCTCTGTGCCAGATTCAGCACTGTTGATCACAGTCTACTCATTGATTGCCTTGAGCACTTACTGATCCTCAGGGGGACAGTTTGAGCTGGTGTAAGTACTATGAGCTGGTGTAAGTACTATGTAAGTGTTGCCAACATCAGCTTTGGAGTCTAATACTTTGTAGAATTGTTTTCTTTATATGATGTAGGTTGACTACTATATTAACTAAAGCTTAGGTGTTTTGTGTAAATATATGAAATCTCAAGGAAAGGGCTTTGACCATGACCTTAAACATGACAAATAAATTAATTCTGCTGATAAATGTAGCTTTTTCCAATTTGGAAATATATAAAACAAATCAAGGAACACTCTCTCCTTAGGGTATGGAAAGAGTTATACATGCTTTTAATTTGTTATGGGAGGATTATTGCAGTGTTCTATTTTTGGCTGTAATAATTAGTCTTCTTTGGCTCGCTTACAGCTTGTTCAAAGCGTTACTGCAAAACTGCTTACTGGTGTCAAAAGAGGGGATCATGTAACTTTGGTTTTAGACTCTGGCTTCCCATGAACTACAGTGGGTTGAATGGATTCACACCCTGCTATATCTCTGACTTACTTCATCCTCACTCTGGTTTCAGGTCCCTAAGATCCTTGTGTCAGATGTTCTTGGATGTTCAGTCTCTGCAATACCGAGCTTCTCACTCTATCATGAAGACTAAGCCTTGCTACCTGATGCAGAAGTCTTATTTCTGCCACTTGAATTTGTAGTCTCCTTTTTTTGGTCAGTACTCACACTTCCTGATCATAGGTTATGGTGGGGACATAGATCTACTCTACTCTTCTCTAACCCTGCAGTCTGGTAGAGTGACCACATTATTGCAGCAATGGCACCTAACCTATGATTGATCTAACAGTCCCTTATCCCATCTCTTATGAACAAGACTCAGAGATATTTAAACTTCTATGCTTAACATCCCCTATCTGGAAGGTGCATACCATCATTTTCCTGGACACTACCATGGTCTCAGATTTGGAGATGCTGATTCTCATACCAACCACATTACAGTAGTCCCTTAAACTGCTTAATTAATTGATGCTGCTGTAGTAGCATCTCTTAGCATGTTATGTGCGTGACCTTGTAAGTTGCTCTGGATAAATGCCCATCTGTAGCCCATCTGCATCAAGGCTTGTGTTGTGCATTCTGAGATGATTTTCTGTTCTATTCAGTTGTACAGAGTGGTTATCGGAGCCCTTCTTTCAGTACAAATTGACATTCTCTGTTGACTTTTGCCATCAATAAAGCATTTCTGTGCCCAGAACTGCCTCTCACTGGAGTTTGCGTATGTCACTGTTGAAGGCTTTTTTTTATTGGCTTATTGTTGTAACTCCTGCCTTAGTTTGTGGCGTGTCATTACAGTGCATATAAGGGTAAATTGGGTGTGATAAATCATTTGCAAGTGATATATAAATAAGGAGCATATGCACTTTTTTGCTTGCAGTCCATTCATCAGTTGAGCTTGAATCACCTCTTGTGTGGATGTCATTCAACAGCTTAATGAATCAGATGTGGAGTAATTTGTACACAATTCTTAGTGCTTCAGTCTGTTGTTGTTTTTATTCAACATTGATGAATAAGGGCCAATGTTCCGAAACAAAACAGAGCATTGTAAATGTTCTAATTCATATTAGACTGCGCCTCAAGTCACACATTTTCCAAAAAGACCCAGTTGTAGCGTACAGCTTGCCCTCATTACCAGGCAAATCGGTCTAGCTACTGAGAAGTAAAGCTAATGAGCTTGTCTTTTTCCACTTTGTTTGATTGAAAGAATTATTACAGGGAACCTCCTCTCTCATTGCCATCGATCACCTCACTTATATTATGAGGAAGGTACGGTGGAAAGAAAAACTTTGTTGCCTTCTTCTCTATTGTTTTTCTGCTCTCCAGTGTTTACTTTAGTCCTCATCTACTTCAGCAATGTTCAGATACAGAGAGTTTGGATGTGTCCAGTTTAACTGATCCCAGGTTTCAGTTACATTTGGTTAATTGTTTTATTAAGCAGTTCAGGGGACGGCTGCTTCACACAGGAGCCATTGCTGCTGGATAAACCTTTTCTTTTTATTTCATTCATTTAATAAGTGTTGTCACTGGCTGTCTTGCAACCCCAAAGCATTACAGATCCACTCATGTTTATCAGCTGGTAATTCTTTACATCTAATGTGGTCCTTACAACTTTTAGCTTTTTAGTCCACAGCATTTATTTTTAAGATGACTCTGGGAATTTGAAGCATATGTGAGTGTATTGAGTAGATCTAATTCAAAACAGTACTGGATTAACCCATTTTTTCCTGTTAAGGGGTGTTTCTACACAAGCAAGGTTTGGAACATACAAAAATGCAAATCAGATTGCAGTGAAATTGAATACTGGACTGCAGGGATAACAGTAGTTGTAACATTATCTACTTTTTCAGAATGAGAAACACCATGTCCCTGTAGGAGAAAACAAGAATTTAATGTATAATAATGTTATGTTTTACTTTGGGCATCCAAAATGTACAGATGCCCACACAGATTAATTCAGTGCTGCTGAAAGTTCCAAGAACAATGTTTCTTTATTGCATGTGATCATGATTGACAGCACTCATTGAACAACATTTTTTGAACAATCAATTGAACAACAGATTGTCATTCTGAGTTAATTATTACTCAAAAAGTATAAATACCATATCATATTGAGCACATGCAACCACCATCATAGGGAAGACTTTTGACCTTACATCTAAAGTAATATTATGTCATATTACATGATAAAATATACATGCACAAAGTACTATATGAACTATTCTGACACAAATTCATATGTGATTCATCTTTTCTGAGCTGAAAGCAGTGTTTATGGCATGACGTGATGGAGGAACCCATCTCTAGATTTTCACGTAAATTCCCTTTAAGGTTTGAACCCACTGATTTATGACCACACACCAGAATCGAGTCTTAGGAGTATAAAGGATATAAATGAAGTAATATCTCAGTTATCAATGATATCTCAATTTATTTATCTAAGTGATATTTAGATATCATCGATAACTTTATACAGGACTGTATGACAGCAGTAGTTTAACTGCATTTTTAAAGCACTGGTGCCATAGGACACATTCATTGAAGCAATGCCTTTTCTGATCTGGCAGTTGTCTTCACTGGATTAAATCCATATTACACCTTCAAAACACAGCCTTCTCTTCCAGCCAAGAGCTCCTCAGGCCTAAACAGAGAGAAGCTGATTTGTTTTCAAAGCACTGACGTGACCACTGTCATCACCCAGCAGAAATCAATGACTGTCCTTGATTCTGTGAGGCGTTTAAAAACACTCTCAAAGCAAACTGCCGATCTGAACTTTGTTCATTTTGTCCCCACTGTTTAAACAAAACACATCTCTATCCTGTTCTGAAAAAAACAAATGTAAGTGATTTGATATCACATAGCAATGAGACTGGCACTGGCACTGCTGTGTTGTAGCAGTGTAGTGAAAAATTTGAAGATGTGCTTTTAAGCTGTTTTGGTCTCATGAGTGAGAATCACACCAATCACAGTTGACCATTTGCAGAGTGGTTCGGTTTTGAGACTGTGGCACATTGGATTCTTTCAGCAGGATCTTGAATAACTTGAATGTTTTACGATAGAGTCTCTCATTACTGTCATGCTTTTTGTTATTTGTGGAATATAAAATATTTACATATCGTTCTGCCAGGAAACAGTCATCCAAAAGCGGAATAGGCATTTGGAGACCATGCACTGTTAACTACAATGAGGACACATTTTTCTTAAATTGTTTACAGAGACCACAAGATTAATTTTTTTTAATAATTTGCATCAATAATACAGCTGCACTGTAAATGTCAGATCAAATACTCTTTTTGTGTAGTACAGGAGGGACAAACAACATATAGAAGATTTTACACACATTGTAAACATAGTCCAGACATTGTCTTTCAGGCAGGTCTTGTGGCGTGTTCTTGATATGCAGTGGTCAGAACCAAAAGTGGTCCAAGAAAGGTCAACCAGTGAACCAGTGACTGGGTCATGGGCACCTAATGTTCATCGATGCTCACAACCTACAAGACATATCTGCTGCTAATGTTTTGGTGCCAGATAGCATAAATCTTGTGGATTCCATGCTTCATTGGGTCATAGCTGTTGTGGCAGTACAAGGGGATCTACTAATTATCAGGCAGGTGGTGTGAATGTTATGACAGATCTGTCTAATTAGAAAGTAATACATGGATTATAGCCCAACTGATATATTGTTTGCCTGGTAATATCAGCTGATATTGTGTTCCTGAGGTTTATCAGCAACAACAAAATAATGCTCTGCATTATTATTAAATTACATTAATTAATGTTAATTGTATTATAGCAGTATAATACAGGCCAAGTGGGGGGAAAAAAGGTAGTATAAACATGTGAAAGTCGTTTACAGCTAATGTTTACCATGAAGAAATCAAGTTGGCTTAGGAAGAGCTTATGAAAGGTAAAAAAAATATGAGCAAATGAACAAACAAACAAGATAGGAAGAGTTGAATATAGTCAGTGGGCTGAGGAGGCTGGAATTAGTTGGTCCAGTCAATTTTGTCCCTGTCCTTGGCAGTGGGTTCAATTGTTGTGCTGTTCTGGGGTGAAAGCTGTTGACGAACCTGTCTTGGGGTCATGACGTTCTCTTATCAATGACACTGAAAGTTATGTTTGGTCTCTCGCCAAATGAACAGATTGTGACCCAGATAGTGGGAGTCTCTGAGGATAATGCCTGCAGGAGTTGAGTTTCTCTATAGCTGTATTGGCAGTTCTGTTCCAGTAATCTACTGAGGTTTTGTGTTTTTTGGTGACTCTGCCAAACTAGGCAGCAATATCTCCAGTCAAGATTCTTTGTTGCCTCAGTAGAAATTAAACCCATTTGGTATATCAAGCAAATTTTTCTATACAGTTAAAATTTTGCTCTGTGTGCCAGAATTTCAGCTGGTGGTGGGATAGCAAAGTCGAATTCCAAAACAAAACCAATTTGGATGTCTTTTATAAGGTGAAACCAGTGTGAGTTCTGATTCAGTGAGAAACTGCTCCAGCTTATCGATCTGTTAAATGTTTTTACTGTGATGCACAAACTAAGAGTCACACACTTGTTCACTTGTTTCACAATGTGTCAAAGTTAATAATGTAACTTGAACCATGCATGAACAGGTTTACTGGGACATGTTACATTGATGTTGTGATGGAGGCTGCAACCAAGAACATTATTTTCAAAAGAGGGAGGCACAATGGCAGGTTTTCTAATAAAAGTCATATGCAACCATTGTCAGTTTGGTTCAGTTTCTGTGATGGATGGAAGCTTTTCATCTAAAGTCATTTTGACCTGCCTTTAATAGCTTTGCAGTAAACACATAGACCTACATTGATTACAATGAGCAATAGTGGAACAGTAGCTGAATTTGAAACTTGGATCCATTAGTTACGAGTTAATATCAATTAACTTTTTTTTTTTTTTTATTAAAATATATAGATTATATACACCATTTAAGGTGTGAGGGTGTGTTTATTATCTTTCTAAGACAAAAACTTGTTATTCAAGTGCTTTAGTGAAATTTCTGTTGTTCTCCCACCAGTGGGAGCGCTGACCCCGGAGGACATGGGGATATCGATCTTGGCTTTATATGACTTGATTGATTTGAATAAAAAAAAAAATATTTAAAAAACCCATCATTATGTTCAACAATAGGCTGTATGAGACAAGTCTAGTAGTGGGATTAGTTTGTAAAAATAATCAGGTTAGACTTCTTTTATGTACATTAAAATCCATTGCTTACAAATGGTTCATACATGAGGCCCCAGCTTTGTATGATAATGTTATATCATATTAGCTTATGAATCATTATCATATACTATACTGTGTTATTTTTTTATAACTACTACTCAGCACTACTTATACTCTTGGTTTATATGTCAGAATCTCATCTGCTCTGTCCTTGTCTCTAGGTCAGTTTGGTGTTCCTGAGCACCTTCTCAACACGGTTCCGTCAAATCAACAACTGAACCGACTTGCGTCTTGTCTTGGTTCAGAGTGGGAGACTGTACTGCTGGACTTGGGCCTTTCACCACAGGAGCTCTACCGTTGCCGTGCTGACCATCCGCTCAGCATCCAAAGTCAGGTGCTAGCAGGTTTGGTAACGTGGAAGCAGTCACAGGGCCGTGGCGCTACAGTACAGCGCCTGCTCCAGAGTCTCCAAACTGCAGACCTTCATCCATCTGCCCTCGACCAGGTGTTCATCTGAGGCTATACAAGAGGGAGAAAGCCTCACCTTTCTATCTCAAACCTAGGCTGTATACAGAAACATTAGTATTGCACAACAGGTTGTGAGATACTGATATATTCACAGCAGGTTAGGAGAAACACAGGAGATTTACTGAATTTTACAGTAGATGCTCTAAATGTATTACTTGTGTTAACAATTATACCTTGTCAGGTATTGCCACTACATGGACTGGACTGGAACTTCCATATGTTGAAGTAAAAGAAAGGAAAGGTCTTCATTCCATGCAGGAAATTGTACCTCTTATGGAAATTATACAGGAATTGTATTTTTAAGGAGTATGAATATGGATGAATGTGTTATGTTAAAAACATTTCTACTCAGGATAAGCCTAATTTACTTTTGATTTTGCAATTTGATTATCAAAATTCTTTTTTTGATTGGTTTATATGAAGGTGCTCATTTACATTCTCAATAAAATGCCATGTTTAGGTTTTCTTTTTCAAACGTCTGTTAGCTTGTATTTTGAGAGGGTTAAAGATAAATGTATCATGTATTAATTTTAGGGTGAAAAGAAGGGAAGAAGCATCCCAGGGTATGATTTCAATGTTCTCAGAATGAATACTTTTATTTCTGTGAGGCCCCTGTGAAAAGAAATGTCTAAACACCGTAAATCTCAATAAGCTCCACATTTAGAGAGGTATCACTTAGGATTTTGTTATAATAAACATCCCAAACTTTGAACATCCCATTAATAAATCATTTAGAATGTAATTTGGCAAAACAGACAGAGAAGCATGTTACATGGGAGAAACCATTCACAGGAACTCTAAAGACACAAAAGTGAGTGTAATGGAATTTACACTGGAGTTTAATGGCAAAAAAAAAAACTGAATAGAAATCTGGAGTGTGCCATAATGTATTGGGCACTCTGGTCTGAACTTTTTCACCTTTGTCCAAAATGCCATATTTAACAGTATTCTTCACCCTGAGAACACCCATCCCCACAGTTAAACATGATGGTGGTAGCATGAACAGAGTCAAGGGCAAAATGAGTTGTGCTAAATACAAAGCAACTTTTAAGGAAAGCTATTTTCAAGAGACTTCAACAGCTGTGTATGACCATTGACTTGAAACGTTTTTAGCTTCTCAGTCAAGGCTCAGGCTTCAATCTGATCGCAAGTTGGTGGCAAACCTTGAAAATTAATTTTCACCGATTGTCCCCATTTAAAAAATCTATGTATTATTTACATATCCAAGAAGAGTTACAACTGTAACTGCAGCCAAAGATAGTTTTACCAAGTATTGAACCAGTTTGAATCCATTAAATGTCTGCTTTTTTGTTTAGTTAACCATTGTCATAATCAACCAGGGCTGCCGCAATTAGTCATTGTAATCGATGATGTTGACACTGTTAAGAACACAGCTCTTTGTATCTGGCATGCATCCTGAGCTAGATTCAGTTCATACATTGTTCTGAAAAACTACAATATGAATCAATTGAATGTTTTGTAGGTATTGAATCTGTAGATAGAATTTCGGTGTATGAGATCACTGTTTACATGCTTGGCTATCAATAATTCATCTGTAAGCAGATTGCCATGGTAATGAATTCGGAAATGCTTTTCACGGTTTGGAAGGAATGGCCTACAACAGTACGAATGGTTTGCCAGCGAACAGCATACTTTACACATGAGTTTCCACACATGCTTTATTAGATTTGGATGAGACAGTGAGTGCAGGGGAAGCTAGAGGATTTGTGTAACGCATGTGTGGCTGATATATTTGGTGAGCATTCCAGATATGTGAACTGAACAGACAATGAACTGGCCGGGAACATAAAACACACTCCGGGTTGTTTTTCTGAATGGCTAGGAGACTTTGACTGTTGTTGTACCAAACATGCACAAATAAAGTGCTGTCACAAGCCTACATGCCTGTACCTACACCTGCCTAATCCACAGAGTTGTCCTGTTCAAAACCAAAATGTCCTGTTCAAAACCAAACTTCGGCTTTGTCTTGTTTCCTGTTAGTCTTTCTCAGAAATTGAGAAGGAATTTTAAACATGCAATCTTTAAAGCTTCTCCCTCCGTCTAGTCTGTGAAGACTAAACCTGCGAGTCACATACAAATCCATGTGCAGCCAGTTCAGGAAGGGTCATGTGCTGTTGTTTGTATCCATCACTGTCTCGTGCCAAAAGGCATCCAGGACTACCCAGAGAGCCTGCTCATTCTCTTCCATGTTTAAAATCAACAAGCACTCAGGCTGTCAGAGCTTGTGGCTTTGGACAAGATTTCAAGAGGAAGAACTTTTTAAGCACTTTTTAAGGCTTGGAAGCATGCTGTAATTAGGAAATGTCTGACCACTGGTCACCCTCCTAAAGCCACCATCCTGTGAGGATAAGTGTAGCATACACTTAAAAGATCCTACTGACCATCATAACACCCTGCTGTAAGTCTTCGTGCTTGCCCTTCCTCTAAGGTCGCTGTGGGAAGTGGGTTATAGTCAAGTGACGTGTAATACACAGAGCAGTGTGGCCTTGTTCCTGTCCAGAACATGCCAGACAGAAAATGCAAACACAAGCTGTTCAGACTGAGGAGGAGGAAGAGGATGATAATGCAGGGCAGGGCATTAGAAGCGACATTGAACCAACTTAACCCTGGATTTCCCCGTAGGACCACCAAGCTGTATGCTTGACCTGTTTCTAACATCCCTCCTCCTCCAGACTCCACTTGTTACCCAGCGGGTTAGGCTTAACATGCTAATCCTTCATTCCCAGTAACACAACGGAAAAATAAACCATCTGTCTTTCTGTAGTCTTTCTGTAGACTTACACTTCTGAGATAAGAGCATCTGCCAAATGCCTTAAATGCAAATGTAATGTGAATGTAGTAGATAATGAAGACAAATTAGGGGTCACGAAGAGATCCTAGTTGTTAAAACATGGCAGGGAGGGCAGACGGTGCTGGGGTCAGAGTAGGCCAAAGGTGAGGCCAGGACGGCAGTTTGTTCTTCGTGTATGCACGAAGGCGCTTTCTCCTCCCCTAAGCAAAGAAAAGACCTTTTAGGACAGTCTGTGCTCTCAGTGGCCACCTTGGCAACACCCGGGACAGATATTTCATCATTGAAGACCAGGCTGCTGTCTCTGCCTGCTGTCCATGAATCCCCAAACTGAAAGGTGCCTTAATGCTTCAAAAACACATTTTAAATATCTTGGCTACTGTGCATGCAGAAGAGTTCAATGAGTGCACTCCATTTTCCCTAGTAGCAGTGTAGGGTGGGGAAGCATGTTTAAATTGTAAGCAGCACTTGCATTGACTCGAGAACCAAATGTCACTTGTGGATTCAAAACGTAGAGAAGATTTACGCTGAAAGTACCTTAGAACAGTGTTTCATAACCCTGTTCCTAGAGGCACCCTGGTCTGCATTTTAGTGCTTTCCCTTCTCCCAACACACCAGCCCAAATTCAAAAATATTTCAAGCAAAATTGCTTTTTAACCCTTTAATGCCAGATCCATCAAAAACTGAATGTTGAATTTGATAAATTACAGTATTTATTTAATCTTCTGACCATTTTTAAAGAAATAACACTTTACATCATTTATTTTATTGTTAATGTTTGATAAATAATTTTTGAAATGACTAAACAACACAAAATTCTCCTTACAATTCTCCTACCACACAAAAAACAAGGCATTTTCACATTTGACCTGATTTTCTGTTTGATGTTTTCACATCTCAAAATGTTCTGTTTTGGCAAGGAGCAGGAAATGACACAGGAAATTTCCTGCTATCTTCTCATATGGGCTCACTCACTTGGACATTACATGGAGGTTGTATCAGGGAGCTGGTAGTCAAGGTAAGTCCAGGTAATATCTGATAAAACTGATTCGGACATTTGCATTCCCACGTGCAACTCCTTCCACATCCATATCCTCCTGGGTAATGTATGGAAAAATTCCTACCTTGAAAATTACCTTGCATGCAACCCCCTCTCTGGAATTTTGAATCACTGATCATCGAACCAGACCAGGGGTTTTGGAAGTCATTCTTCCAACATCACATTTTCTTTAAGTGCTTTAAACTCACTTTCCCTTCTATAGGCTACCTATAATTGAAGTAGTCTACTTAAAGGGATCAGCAAAAGGGGCTTAGTCTGCAAAGTACTCTAAAGATTATCTTAACTGCTTAGTGAGTGGTCATCTGGAAGCCACTGGGCATTGAGAATTTCATGTGGCCTTACAGCACCATCTGTAGTGGAGGAGTGCCAGCTTTTGAGTTATAATCAAAAACTGATTGAGACAAGTGCTACATTTCAGCCTTCAAAGGAGGAGACATTGTTGGATTCTTTATTTGACATTTTTAATGAATTCCATTTGCTTCCCTAAACAATAGAAAGTAAATTCAAGGTCAGCAAACCCAAAAGCAGCAACAGATCCTATTTTCAAAGCATCTGTGTGGGAAATGGATAACAGGCCCCAGTTCTGGTGGCATATATCCTAAAATGAAAATCTAAAATCAGGTTGAGTCAAGACACTTATATCCCAAGGCAAATCTTACTTAAAGACTATTTAGGTTGTTGCAACCTAAGTAAAGAAAATGAACAAGCTTGACATCCTTAAAAATAGTACACACTTAAAAATGAGGGTTCTTTAATGGTTCTTCAGCAAGGAAAATACTTCTATATAGTACCTTCAACATCCAAACATCCCTTAGTTCAGACATTCATATAAAGGGTTCTTTGCATCATGCAAGGGTTCAGATTAATGGAGAATGTGCTGAAGAGGGTTCTATATAGAACCGTTCTATTATTATTAGAATGTAAAAAATATTTGGTGCTACATAGAACCCTTTTCAAAAACGTTGTATATGTAACACTCTACAGTACATTCTCCCTCAATCTAAAGAACCCTATCTTGAAGCATTGAACTCTTTAATCATGCCTTGAGTGTTCATGGTTCTGTTTAGATTCATTTCCTTTACTCTTTTCTTAAAGAACCATCGAAGGCCCTTCATTTTAAGTGTGTACAGGACAGAAATCATTGCTCAGTCATAGCTTACTGTGACCAATCTGCAAGTGTGTTTGATCATGAAGTCCTATTTTATGTCATGTAGAATGATGACTGTAGTATGCCAGGACAAGCAGAAGATCAGTTGTCACTCTCTTTGAATCTCTGTTTCTCTTTGACGTAACTGAAGCTTCATCTTAATTTAGTGCTGCGTGTCACTCAGGCAGTTCAAGCCTCGGGGCTCATGACTCATAACAGCCACGCCTGACAGTCTTCGTTCAACACTACCTAAATCAGACTTGAGACAAAGCACACAAAATCTGATTAAATCATAGAGCATCAACCTTAATTAAAGGGTCTTAACCGAAATACTGCATCAACTGTTAAATTACAGATCATTTTAGATAGTCGTTTTTATTTTCACTAGCTTATATGTAAAGACAATCATAAATATAAGCCCTATTTGTAATACTTGGAACAGAAATTCTTTGTAGTTAAGCACTGTCTGAAGTCTCAAACCCACGGATGAAATCAAATGTTCAAATGTGGAGTTTCCCCACTGAGATGTTTTGCCAGGCCTCATGCTCATGCTTAATTGGGTTGAGGTCAAGTGGCTGGATTGCCTATTTTAGAACATTCCAATTTCTTTTCCTAGAAAGCTTTAACAGTATGATTTGGGTCATTATCCGTCTGTGCTATAAAGTGTTGCCCTATCAGTTTGGACTTTTTGACTAAATCTGAGCTGAATTTGATATATTTATGTACTTTCGAAATCAGTTGCAACTTCTATATTGCCAACAAATACAAGTAACCCTGCTGGGTTGACAGCCATGTCATTAGACTGTCTCCACCAGGTTTGACAGATGAAGTGGAGTGCTTTGGATCATAAGCTATTCCTTTTCTTCTTCCTACTCTCTCTTCACCATTCTAGTACAAAATAATCATGGTTCCACGTGTACGTTTCTAACACAGGTCAACTATATTACCTAGATGTGGAGGAAAAAGAATTCTGCTGTCAGCCGCTTTAGTTTATTCCTAGACTCTATATTATATATTCTTTATGTTTCTATAGTGTTTTCTTTACTAAATTATCTTGTCTTTCTACTCTTTTCTGTACTGTACTGATGCTGCTGCTGGAAGCTTAATTTCTCCGAGGGAACCCTCCCAAGGGATCAATAAAGTTCTATCTAATTTAATCTAATCTAATCTAATCTTTAGTGTTTTCATGCATGAGGTTCCCAGCTCACCAGTGCCAAGTCTGACTAGATTGGTATAAAGTCCCCCAGCTTTGTACTGTGGAGCGGTGGGACTGTGTTCTGTGGAATGATGGAGCTTCATCCAGTATCTTTGAATGAACTGGAGTGGTGTTTATGATCCATAATTTATCCTCCCAAGATCAGTATCTGACCTCACTGATGCTCTTGTTGCATTAGTGCACCTAAACATCTAATGTAAAGCCTTCGGAGAAGAGGAGAGATTGACACTACAGCACAAAGAAGGACAAGCTCCCAATCAATACCCCTTTACTCTACCCAATGTTCAAATTATAGATGAAAAGGTAGCATTCTGGTAGATTCTGATTCTGATTAGAACAGAAGCCATGGATGGTTATTCTAGCTTGGTTATACTACCCCCTACCCCCCGGCCCTTCCCTGCTGCATGTTTTTACAAGTACTTTTTCACCATCATACTGTACTTACCAAGTAATGTAACATAGTTCTTGTTAATGATTGTTTCCTCTACTCTGGATTTATGCATATGGGTTGAGGGAGCTGCAGGTGCAGCAGGAAAACGATTTTGAATGTGGAAATGATGTCTGCTGTGTAAACAAAACTCCTCCGAGTATTATTCCCAAACGGTCAAATTTGTAGCTGCAAATTCTTCTGCAGGACGCTTCATTTCCTGTTGTTCTGTGCTGTGGTTGTTTTTGTTTCTCAGAAATGAGCGGGTGGGGTCTGTGCATCTCAGAACTCATGTCCGCTCTCTATGTGTGCCTTAGTGTTTGTGTGTGCCTGTGCATACGTCTGAACGACAGTGAGAGAGAAAGAGAGTGCTATAATATTGGCTATGGTCTGAGGCCACTGATGGATGTGTGGGCAAGGGTGTGTAACCCCTGTAACCCCTAGCCTTCAACACCTATGCTGCATGCTTTCTTTAAGGTTTTGTGTGTGTGTGTGTGGGTAGGTGGTCACTGGCCCTCAGACAATCTTATCGAGAAGTGTTGTTCCACATCCTGCAGTTTTATCCTGTGTCTCCTTTTGTTCCAACAGAAGACCTACAATTATGGTGTTTGTGTGATAGAGGATCTTATAATAAATCTTGTTTAATAACAATGCTATGTCTTAAATAGCTTTACCCATAATTGCACCCTATACCTCAGCCACAGACAGTGGCTCACCCTATATGTGCTGACGCAGGAGCCCATATGACTGCATGGATAAAGCAGTGAATACAGTATGAAAGGGCTGTACAATACAGTGGTTTATTAACTATAACATTAACTATTAACTATTACAATATTAATTATCATAATGTTGAAATGTATTCATTGATACTGTAGAAGGCAATATGGAAATGAGACATTTAAATCAATATTCTGTAGCATTTAACCTTAAATGATTAGTTTCCAAATCAGGGGTCACCTACCCTGCTCCTGGAGAGCTCCCTTCCTGCAGACTTTAGATTCAACCCTAATCCACCCCACCTCTGCCTTCAGAAGTTCTTGATTGGCTGAATATGGTGTGTTAGATTTGGGTTGGAGTTGAAGCCTGCAGGAAAGTAGATCTCCAGAAGCAGAGTTAGTGTTCCAAAATCAATTAGAGGCTCCACTGACCTGTAACTGGGAGAATGTGAGAATGCTGCTAATGTACATTTGCAATTTTGGTGAAGTGGGCAGGTTAAAGGCTTGTGAGAAGTGCATTATGCTGAGTCATGTTTGCGTAAAATTCTGTAAAGTTATTGTACAGTTCACACGATTCTTTCCCTTTTTCACTTTCAGTGATGGTTCTATATGTTTCAGTTTGTCAAAGAATGCAATTTTGTGTTGTGCATCCTAATTGTACTTATAGGGCCAAGAAATAAACCTCCTTGCATAATGCTGCTTTAAAGGTGAATTCCACCAACTCCACATAGTTCATGGTGTGAATATTCATTCAGATTTGTTGGATGTGAAATGGTTCATTGTAGAGAAAGTCACAGATTGTGAATGCAATGGTTGTGAAAGTGGTGGTGAGAGATATCAGGGGTTTTAGTTGTCTACAACACAAATATAGGCATTTTAATGACCAGAATTTACAAAACTTTATTCGCTGAATAGTTTTGATTTGTTGGAGACTACATTGGTGTACAAATCCCTGCAAGTGTATCTCCTGAAATATTTTATTTAAAATAGGTTTTGGGCCAAAGGTTTCTCAGAACTGTCTCTATAATTTACCATTATATATAACTTTCTTATACCTACAAAATACTGCTTTCGTCAGGGCAGAAGCAAGCACACCTCGCTTACATCAATAAGAGCCTTACGCAAGACTCCTAACATTACATTCTCTATATTTTCTGTAATATTTTGGTCTCATCTGTCCACAAAAATTCTTCCATTAGCTTTTTTTTTATTGTCTATTGTGTTTATTGTTAACGTGTTCTGTAGCAAACTGCAGATGGACAAAGCGATTTTCTCTTGGCAACCCTGCCATGCACACCGTTGCTGTTCAGTGTTCTTTAGATGTTGGACTTATGAACATTAACATTAGCCAATGTGAGAAAGGCATTTAGTTGCTTAGATCTTACCTTGGATTATTTTTTGACCCCAGGGACTATTACACACCTTCGTTTTGATGTGATCCTTGCTGATCACTCCAGGGGAGGGTAATAATGGTCTTGAAATTCCTCCATTTGTACACAGTTGTCTTAATGTGGATTGGTGGAGTCCCAATTTTTTTGAGTTTTGTAACCTTTTCCAGCCTGATGAGCATCAACAACTCTTTCTGAGCTGCTCAGAAATCTCCTTTGTTCGGGCCATGAACATTTTATTACAGATGTGTTTGTCTGATTAGTAACTTATTCCAACTTGAAATTAAATTCATTTGAGATTATCAATTTTTAAATTCCATGTGCTATAAAGCATATTAATAAAAAAAACTGTACATGCAATGACAATAAAGTATAAAAGATTATTTGTTTGAAAATAAACCAATTTTTCATGAAATTCCAAATGTTTAGCATATCACATTTGCAATAACCAAAAGTTTAATTGCAATGAGGTACTTAGTCCATACTGTACTGCCCTAATATCCCGACTGTAGAGCCCAAAGCCCACTAACATCAATATATGGCCTATATTTATAATCACTTCTGCAATTATGCATACGACAAATGGATTTACCGTTATTGTTGGTGTGTAAGATTACTGTGTGTGTGTGTGTGTGTGTGTGTGTGCGCGCACATGCTGGTGGGCTTGGTTTTGCAAAGCTTGATATTACTGCATATCTTTGGGAGCTATTTTTAAACCAGCGGAAGAGGAGGGAGCAGTGGGAATACAGAGAAGAATTAACAGGCTCAGCAGAAACATTGCATAATGCTGTACACATATCTCCTTACAGCTACACACACACACACACACACACACACACACACACACAGACTTTCATATGTATATATAACCACCATTAGTCATGTAAGTCTCTCCCTCTCTGTCATTCTCTCGCTCTCGTTCCCTGTACTGTCTCTATCATCATTTGGAAAAGATGTTAAGGAGATGAAAGGAAATGAATGCAGATGAATTCCCTCCCGCTCTTTCCTTTCTCTGTGCTCTCTTCATTCTCCTCTCCTGAGAGCGTTTTCAGCTTACCAGCCACAAAGAGGCAGCTTCACAGAACAGTCTTGCTCTTCCCAGTAACGCCCAATGCAGCACTGATAACACACACATACACCCCACATCTCCTTTCACGCTGTAAGGAGATGAGAGATGTGAGGAATTTCTCTGGGATTACCTACAGTTCAGTGGACTTCCCAGAATTCCCCACACTCGGAAAAGGACTTCCAGGAAGTGGTGATTAGGGTGAACTGGCAGAAGGCCAGACGAGTGGGATCACCCATTAACAACACCCCCCCCCTCTCTCTCTCTGTCTCTCTCTCCTTCTCTCTCTCTCTCTCTCTCTCTCTCTCTCTCTCTCTCTCTCAAACACACACAATTTCTCCTTCTATCTCTTTGTCTCTTCCTGTCTCTCCCTCTCACTGTATTTCTCTTTCTCTTACTCACTCTCCTTCCCTCTGGCCTTCTCTCTCTCTCTCTCTCTCTCTCTCTCTCTCTCTCTCTCTCTCTTTCTTTCTTTCTTTCTTTCTTTCTTTCTGACTCTTGTTATTTCTCTCTTCCTGTCTCTACATCCCTCTTTTTGCTCTCTTCCACTTTTTTCTCTCTTCCACTTTTTTCTCTCTTCTTCCTCTGTTGACCACCCACCCCCCACTCCCCTCAGGTATTCCCGGTCTTGCTTGTTATCAGTTCCGCCACAGATAATGTTCATATCATACACACACTTATCCAATTGGTAACACGTACCCACATCAACTCTGGCAAACTGCCATCTGCATAGTTTAGAAAACAGAGGGTTTTTACATGTCAAAGCAATGGAACCAGACAGGTTTCACACACACACACACTCTCTCTCTCTCTCTCTCTCTCTCTCTCTCTCTCTCTCTCTCTCTCTATCTCTCTCTCTCTCTACTACTCTGCAGCTAAGAGTATTAAAAAGGTGTGGTATCATTTGAGGATGGAGTGTGCAATTACTTTATTGCAGGTAAGTACATTAAAACCAGATTCTCTGACAAATGTGTGTGTATATGTGTGTGTGTTTGCATGCACATTATGATAGCAATATGTTTTAAAGAACTGAGAAACAGCACTATTGTCATTATAGCATTCATTTCCATGTGCTCAAATGCATTGGGAGCACTGTACATTCAGTTCCAAATGAAAAGATAAACAAAATATCAATTTTAAACTGAAAATAATGAATGATAGGCTGTTCAATTAGCTGTGTCTGCATTTGCATTTACAAACTCGAATGTTAACAGTATAAACATAAAATTATTTTCAGATTTAGCTTGTCTGTGAATCACTGAACTAATATTTAGTTCTATAACCTTTATTTCTGATAACTGCTTTACCTTTGTGTGGCATGGAGTCAACCAACATCCGACACAGGTGCACAGTGAACTATTGTATCTGCTCCACTGACTATACAGAACAACTTTGTAGTTCTACAAAGACATACTTTGCAATCACAACACAGACTAACACACCACCACAACCACGTCAACGTCACTGCAGTGCTGATAATGACCACCACCCACATAATACCTGCTCTGTGGTGGCCCTGTGGGGTCCTGGCCATTGTAGGACAGGGTGACTGGACGTTACCAAAGTATGCAGAGAAACAGATGGATTACAGTCTGTAATTATACAACTACAAACTGTTCCTGTATGGTAAGAGCAGTTGATAAAATGGACAGTAGAATGGACATAGAATGGTTATAATGTTATGATTGATGTTCCCACCATTTCTGTCTGTGACATTTTAGAAGGTATAGGTGATTGTGATTTAAAAATCGTAAATAGGTAAATATGTAAATATGGAAACATATCAGTGGTATAGTGAGTTTGTTTGGATTTTTTTTTCTGATTGCTGTCTTTACTTTTACTGCTATTCTGACCTGTATCAGTTCTGCTGCCTCCCCGTCTTTCTCTCTCACCTCATTAGAAGTTTCAGAGATGCTGTCCTCCGACAGAGAGCCACGGGGAGAGCAAGGGCATGGAAAAATGACAGGAAGAAACAGCTGGAAATATTTTTACCAAAATGTCAAATGTGACCTTAATACCATTCAGAATATGTTAACATAAAGCTGCCACTTTAATGCAGTTTACTTTGAGAATGCATTACTGAATTATGCAGTCCATCTATCCCAGTGCCAGTCACACACACACACACACACACACACACACACACACACACACACACACGCACATGTTGTCACACAACCCCAGGATATCCAGCTTTATTACATTACCTGTAATGCACAAACCCAGAATCAGTTTCCCTCAGGTGAAAGCTTTGCTGACTGTGGGTAGTGTGTCACACACCTTCAACTCCTCTATGACTTCCTTATCTTATTTATTCATTCAGATCAACTTCAAGGCCAGAGAGCAGAGACAGAGAAGCTCAGGGCTTTGGGACTGACTGAGAGGGGTTGAATGACTGACCGTCATTCTCAGAAAGCGTGATAGTCCATCATGAGGAGATTATGTGCAATAACGGAGTTTACTGAAAGCAGATGTCTGTTTCCTACAAGTCACAGCAGGGTTATATGTATTCTCTGAGGTTAAAATTGTGCCTGCTGTGTGTGTCTGCTGTAACTGAGAACACTTGTGATGTGTGTGCAGATTTTTACATTTTTATAGAGAAAACCAGATTACGATTTTCTTGGAAATTTCTTGCAAGAAAAACAGTTCCAAACAAAATGGTACGTTTATTTTCACGGTTACATTGGTTGTGTGCTGAGATTAGGTTTAGGGTTAGGACTACTATTACATACTGGTAAAAATATATTTGGGACATTTTACCTGCATATTGTTACTGTCCAAAGATCAAAGATGAAAACATTTAATTTCAGTTAAAAAAAGAGAATAAAGAGCTTTTAATTCAGAATATTTTATTTATTTTTTGCAACAGTACTTCATTGTACATTTTTTCATACAATTTCTACTCGTATTCATAATTCATTAAACATAATTCATAATTTTATATTTTATTCAGAATTGTAAACTAATTCTTAACATGTATTTTTTTTTTACTTATAAAACAGTTGTTCACTTTTTCTACATGCAGCTAAGTACACATACAACATATATGGAACATGACCACATGACCATGTCCTGACAGTGTATAAAAACAAATGTGTTTGTATGTCTGTGTGTGTGTGCATGCGTGCCTGTGAGCATGCTGAGTAAACTCGGTTCTGTGAAAGGTGCCCTGCCCGAGTTCTCCGAATGGCTTGGCTTGCGATGCCAGCTGATGCTTGCTGATGGCAGCCTCTCGGCCAGACTTCTCGGGGCAGACTTTTAAGTGCCACAAAGAGCCTACCCTGAGGCTTCCCCCAGGTCTGCTGCACTGCCCTCCCCACAAGCCCAGCCATCACTCTCACTCCCATCATCATGATGTAACCTGATGAAGAGCAATGACAGACAGTTTGCTGGGCTTATTCAGCTTGGTTAATGTAGGCCAGTTCAGTGTCTTCTACTACAAGTCCTGTAATGTGCACTAATGTCTGGGACACTAAAGCACTCAGATGAACCGCTGTCTGAGGCCAGCAGGCAGAGGAGGGTTTCAGGATACGCAGAAGCAGGCCTGCCTACTGGAAAGCATTCAGCCTTCCTGGAATGCAAGAGTGAGTGGATAATTTGCTATTGATCTTTCCGCAACTGGAGATCCGAAGAATGTGGCCCTGCTGGTTACCATGGTGATGAAAATGTGGCTCTCTCACTCTCTCACTCTTGTAAAATGTGTGAGAATATTTGTGCATTTGTGTAATTACACATCAGATTTCAATGATACTGTCAGACTGGGGTCAACATTATTATATTAGTTTAATCAGATCAGCTACTGCTTGCTGATTTAAAGCTTACTCATGGCTTTGAAGAAAGCTAAGAGGGCATACATCATTTAGATGTGTTCTTGTATGTAGGCTAACTGATAACAGAAGAATACTATTCATTGTTGCTATCATAAAAAAAACTGTATCTCCAAAATAACCCCTTTGCAGGACAAGGAAAAAGCCTCAATCAAAGGATTTTCATTTTCACAGTCATTGTGGAGCATTTCTATTGGTCCTTTCACTAAGACATTTTGATATAATGTAAATAACAATTGCAAGATTCAAATTATGTCAAAAATGTAAAGGAAGAAAATGGAGATATACTTTTTTTCAGGCTGTGCTTCCCCAGACTCTAAGCAAAAATGGGTCTATGCAATATTCAAAAGGAAACATTTGTTGCTGTTACAAAGAACAATCTTCAAAGGTTTTCAACCAGTGCAAAGAATCTTTTAACCAGGCCAAGAACCACTGAAATATCTAGATGGTTCCTTATAGAACCAATGCCTATACTTAAAAACCTTTTAAGAACATATTTTATAACACAACATAATAAAAACACAGTCACCTCCCAATCAAAATGCATCCCAAATCTAGTCCAGCCTTGCTTGTGTCTTTGTCTGTGTTCTTTTACTGCCTTCAGGTTGTTGGAAAAATATTGTATTTATAAGATGAGTGCACATGAATGCCACCACAATGTTGTAGTTACTAGAAGGAAAACCCCCTCAATATCTCAGTTTGTGTTCTTGTGTGTGCTTGCATCCTAGTGTTCTTGTCTGGTGTCACTGTCCACTGCCCAGAGTTAAATTCCCATTCTCAAGAACATATTTACCAATAACAGTAAACACCTTGAGACAAAAAATATATTCATTTTGTCTCAAAAAAAAAGTTTTTAAATTCTTGTATTTATATAAACAGTGTATCTGGTTCTGCTTTTGAAAATGAGGTCAGAAACGGGGAGTAAGATTGTCAAATGATTGTCAGTTAATATAGAGAGTTTGTACTATAAACTAGTTGCACTTCTGTACATAAGCAACACATGAACACTTTCAGGTCATTTAAATGTAGGTTTTAAAAATGAGCAATATGTGAAAAAAATATTATATAATATAAATAAACATTAATATAATATAAATAAAATTCTATTCCATGGGATTCAGTGATTCTAATGGGATAACATCAAACAAATTTGTTGTCTCACGGCGTTCCATTTTCACAAGACCAAAAAACACTTGATTTCATATCATATCATAATTACGACATCCAAACTCATAATTAGGGAATTTCAAAGAGGGCTTCAAAGCAGCAGTTATTGACCTTGTACCCATGAGCTTCTTAGTTTATGTTGTGGGCTCTGTCTCTGCCCTAGCCCTGTCCTGTTATCAGTTTTTCCACCTGTGTCTACTCTGTAATCTTACCATCTAATCTTCACTTTCAAACGTTCGCTGTTTGTAGCCTTTGTGCTTCTCTTGTCATAATTTATCTAGTTTGTCTTGGTTATCTAGTTTTTCCAGTTTCCCTATTCTATTTTGTCAGATTAGTCTTCTTTTTATGTATCTTTCTTGTTCTCTTCATCATCCTCGTGGTTTACAATAAAAATTCAAACTTGCACTTACAACCTGCCTCATTGTTTTCATCGACACGTTACAAAAGAACCAGGAGATTGTGTGATTTTTTTTTTTTCATTCTCCAATGCACTTATAAATCGATTATTTTTGTAGTTTTATTATGTGTTATATACTCTTGAAAAATAAAAGGGCTACAAATTGTTCTTTGAGAGATGCCACAGAAGAAACACTTTTGGTTCCATAAAGAACAATGACTATAATAAAGATGTGTCAGTGTGAAGCACCTCCTAAAGACTTAGAGGCCAAAAAACGTGATACAAAGTTTATTTACCAATTTAAAGCTTTAACTCTGACATCTCTATTACAAACATGGTTCTTTTTGGAACCAAAAGTGGTTCTTCTATAGAACCACTCAAATAATTTTAGCACCTTTATGTTTAATAGTGTAATATTTTATTTTAAAAGTTTATAATGATATCCTACTGTTACACAAGCCCACAGTTAGTATCCGGACAATTTTTAAATGTTCAGGCTATTTTGATGTCATCTCATTTAGACTGATTATAATCATGATCATAATTATCACAATAATCCACACTATACGAGCATATAGCACATAACTCACAATTTCTCATTTTAAAACTTTGATCTGTTATAAAGTTACTCTTTACTATTCAGCCTATGTTGAATGATGCTGGGTATGTTAGCTCTCCTAGCCGACATTAATGATTTATTGCCCTGCAGTTTTAACAGTCTATCATTTTTACAGTCTTTAAAATTGTAGCTCTTTAGATGTTCATTCATAATGGTGAAGTCTTAGCGTAGACCAGTGTGGATCAACACAGCTGCATATAGTCTGTGGATGTAGAGCACCCCCTACTGAAAGTTTTCAAACTTCAACAATTTTGATGGTCTTTGAATGTTCTTAACAGATGACAGATGTTCCAAGCATGGACAAACAAGAAGGTCATTCCTGGTAAATACTGTTAAGCTACAATTGTTACCACAGAATTAAAATCATCTGAATCAGCGATTCCATGATCAGAGTCTCAACAAAAACTGGACAATGTGAGCTTCACAATTTGTGGCAAAGTTGAACAAATTCCTTCTGTCCTCAGCCAATGCTGAGGGGCAATGTGACACAACCAGCTGTAAGACGTAAAAATTCCAACCAAAGAAAAGTGGAAAAATATTGTGATCTTGTGGGTGGTCTTTCATCTTTTGGAAAGAAAAGCTAGATCTGGGGAAATTCAAAGGATGCTTTCTAAATGTAACATCTGTTGCCAGCTGTTAAATGGATTCATAATTTAATGGGCCAATACTACCCTCTACATAGTTTTTCTCCCCACTCACTTGTGGCTTACTGCTTATTATAAGAATTTGAATAGCCTTGCTTCTTTTTCATGTCTTCTTCTTTACTGTAAGTCTGAGCAATTGTATATTTTACTTTGATTACTCAAAAAAACTTTACCTCACAAACAATTTTACCTCACAAACCAACTTTACACTGCAAAAAAGTTTTACCTCACAAAAAACCTTTACCTCACAAAAAATGCCTTACCTCACTAACGTTTTGCGTTTCCTCTCACAAAATACGTGTTCAACAGAGGGCAAACATTCAGGACCAGAGGTAATCGATAACACAGCCTTGAAGGTGTATGGGGCGTTGAAAGTGTTGAAGGTGTGTGGGGCTGAAGGTCTCTTTGGGGTTGCTGTAAAATAGGAGGATGAGAAAAATAAAAGAGTGGCTGTAATCACCAAGTATCACAGGTCCATGTGCGTTTTCTTTTTTTCTGAAATATGAAGTTTATTAGTCGAGCCCTGGAATCTGGCTCCACTGGTGGCACAGTGTTTGTGCACTTTGTCTCAGAAACATAAACAAAAGAGTTTGGCCACGTTTTATTGCTGTGATCAGTAGTCTATCTTCTCCAGTATAGTTAGTAATATAGCTCATTCCAGTTGCCTTAGCTGGACAAGGCACCAGGAGAACCAGGATGCCAGTCTGAACCGAATTCAGAATCTCTGAGAGGTTGTTCTCCAGATCGCATGCCATCATATTAAGTTATGCTACAGGCAATACGCCCAAACACAACATGAGCCAGTGCATCCCTCATCTTGACAGGACAACGGAGCCCCAGTCCAGGATGATGTACTCACCATGAGGAGGAACCACAACCAGTCCACAACATCACGCATCAGGGACACAGCCTAACTTTGTTCTTCCATTCAAGATATACACAGATGCCTCTAAAGAGGCAGTGGGTGCAGTGCTGGCACAGGACATTGATGGGCAGGACACATTGTTGCCTATGCCAGACTGATTTTGAGTAAAGTTCAGAAATGGTCTATATTTGATAGGGAACTTAGGGTCATTGTATGGGAGGTGCAAAAGTTTAGCCACTGTTTTGGGCTATCTAAGTTCACTACTATAACTCATCATTGCCCTCTGTTAGTGATCCATGGTCTTGGTGGGTGAAATCTTGGTGGTGGTGCACTGCTGAATCGTTTGTTGTGTACAGACAAAGACAGCATGTGAATAATAATAATAATAATAATAATAATAATAATAATAATAATAATAATAATAATAATAATAATAATAATAATAATAATAAGCAGTTCAGAGGCTTTTAAATGTGTAAAATAGAATACCGAGCAGAGAGTCACATTTTAGAAAAAGATATCTGGTTTCGGTGGAACTTCTAGCCAGTAAGGATTAAGCTCTCTCATTATCTCGTCATCTCTAAGCTCATGGAGCAACTGCAACTGAAACCTGCAGCCATCTTTCTCTTGCCATTCCTCCCACAGTAGCAGCTCCATTCGCCATCATCATCTCCATTATCATAAAGCACTCCTACACTCCTTAACCTGACTGGTTGAATGTTGGTGGTCTGCTTAATTTGACTGGTTTTCTTCTGGTTTCAGAAGCAGGAACAACTATAACAACTTTAGTGTGACATCACCCTCAACCCCTTTAGCATAAATATCAAAGTGTTTATTTGACCTTCTGAACATTTTTGAATATTTGTAAGGGAATTAAGTAGCACTTTGCATAGATCATGTTTATAATGTGTCATATTTAATGCATCAGGAATGTATTTGGTCAGAACAAGTTTTATTTTATTCAAAATAAAACACAAATAGAAAACATGTATCTGATTGGATGTAATTATTATTATTCATGAACTATGTTTGTTATCATTTGTATTTTCCTAAGGAGGTATTGAGCTGCAAACTTGCTCACATGCTATTGTGGTTAAATAGTCTCTTTCCTGTGGTCTATTTTCAGTTTGTGCTATTTGAGATGAGCTCACTGTGAGCAACTTCTTTAGTCTTCAGTTACACTCAGCAGCAACACTCTTCTGTTTCTTTTTTTAAAATGAGGGCAGTTTCAGTGTTAATCCTTCTGTTCTTTAGGAACGGTGTCTACTCGTTAATGGAGAAGAACGTTAATGGAGATATCAGGAACTTTGCTGTTGGAAATGGGAAAGTCTTCGTTGTAACCGACTCTCAGCTCCTCCAGATGAGCCATGATCTAGAAGAGGAGAAACACAGGGACATTTCTAACCACACACACCCCAACAGAGTTACTGTTCTGCTGCCTTTCAGCTCCAATAAGAGCCTGATCATCTGTGGGAATTCTGGATGTGGCTACTGTGAAGTTCTCGATCTAAATGATATAACCAGGAGTATCTATAGGGAGGAGGCGACTGTTGGACCCTTTGTGAATGAATCATCAGCAGCTTTTCTGGTAGATTTTGATCAAGGACATTCAGAAACAGGTGCATATATGCTGGTTGCCAGAGAGAGTGAAAACCAAATTAAACAGAAACCTGAAGTTGACAAGTGTTCCATTGATGGAGGTGTATCGCTGAGGAACACTTTGCATTCTCAGAATGGAGAAATCTTCTCTAAATCACACGATGCTCCAACCTTAGCCAGCATTATTCCAGAAGCAGATGTTGAGTGGGTTGATGGGTTTCAGACATCTTCCCCCTCTCACTCATATCTTCTGGCAAATGTTAAGGAAGCAGTGGTGGTCTTAAGGATGAAAAACATTCACAAGAAATCAGAAATGATCCGATCGCTGCAAGGTGCCGAGATACAGTGCTGTGATGAGGAACCTCGTCGAAAGCTCTTGTCCTCCTCTGCTGTTACCTCTTCTGGATCTCCTCTTTTGTGGGTGGGAATATTCACTGCACAAGGAGACCCCCTGAACACTGCTGTGGCCATTTATGACTTCAGCCTGATCCCAAATCAAGTGCCTTCACAGTTCTCCTGTAAACCACAGTGCGCAGCTAAGGTCAGGAACAGATATATGGAACATACATCAATGATGTTATTGATATTAAAATATTTTCATATCAGATCAGATGAAATGGATCAGTATGTATTTTCTGTTGCCATTTAATGTTTTGTATCTCTGCAGAAGGGAAATGATACTCTGAATCCTCGTGCTGTGGTGTTCAAACACAGTTCAATGACATCTATAGCAGCAGAGAAGAAAGGATCCTGGATTGTGATCTACATTGGAACCGCAAATGGACAACTGATGAAGGTTTTGTAAAATAAGATATAAAGATTTTCTCTGTATTTGTTTAAATACATTTATTTATGCAATTCAAAGGCTGTGGCATGAAAAAAATGCCAGAGGTACAAATCTTGAAAGGAGGACTTGAAAGCAGAACCCATTCTCATCTGGTTTGCACCAGATAGTCCAACAAGAAATACAGTACAGGATATGTATGTAGTTATGTGACAGATTGAGGTGTTGTGGGTGAAATCCGCAGTAGAGAGGGTGAAGAGGAATGGGGCCAGGGCCATTCCCTTTGGGGCCCCTGTGCTGCCCTTAAGTCGCATGTACCATGGTCTGTTTGTGAGGTAGTTTATAGTCCATGTAATAAGATGGTGATCCACCACTGCTCTCTCCATCTTGCTCCCGAGTAGAGTGGGCTTGATGGTGTTGAAACCACTCGATAGGTCAAAGAACATGATTCTAACAGTGCTTCCCTTCTTCACTGGCTGGTAGGTACATTACAGAGGATCCATAGTTGGTCCCATCAGTGGGCAAAGATGGGCCAGAACAAGTCTTTCCAGAGCCTTCATCAGATGTCAGTGCCACTAGTCTGTAACCATTCAGATCATCACTGGGGTGTGCAGTTTTTGGGATAGGTAGGTACTACACATGAGAGTACTGGCACTCTCTTCTGTTTCAGGCTTAGGTTGTAAATGTCCTTTACTATCTCACACAGTGAAGTATGATCGAAATCCCCAGATATGTGGATGAGAACCTGTAGAAGAATTCAATGACCAGTGATGATTAGATCATGATGATTAGATCATAAAAGGCCACAAGAACTTAAGTGGTTTGGTGTAGGGGATGTTTGAAGATGAGATTAAGGGAATTTATGAAAGAAAAAGGTTGAGATATGCAGATTTGGTGGCAGACATATGTTAGATCAGAAGCGATAGGCGCTATGGTTTTTGTATGTCATTGCTGAATGAATTCCATTTCAGAGGTCGCATGATGAGGGCAGTTATGAATTTATTGTCAGAAATAGCTGTAAGAGCCAATCAGTGGCTGTGGATCAGAAGGGCCGCGTTTAAGTAAGGCAGTTGCTCACCTGTGTTGGTAAATTGAAAGGGCTGGGCCCAATGTGTAACTGTTAGATGTAGAATCTTGCAAACTTTATGTCTGTTTCATTTTGTCTTTTAATTTTGGATGGTTGTAGGGGCTTGTCTGTAGAAGAGTTCAAAGAGATTAATGTCAACTTTAGTGGTTCGGTGTTAGGGATGTTTGTAGTAGTGCTCAAAGACAGGTGATGACAGAAATGTTGCGGATTGGATCACAAATAACTGATCATTTTTGTTTTTGTTTCTTTAAAGATGGCGTTGGATAAGGCTTTTAATTCTGTCTGTGCAACAGAACTTTACAGATCTGTGGATGACAAGATGATGTTTCCCAAAATGCTCTTTGACCCAGTGGATCATAAATACATCTACATAGCTGTGGAAAATCAAGTGAGTGGTAGAACTTTATACTCGCTTTCTTCTGATATGTGCATTGATGAAATATCACACACACTGAGACGCTAGCTCAATGAATGAAAGGTACACAGTTATGGACTAGTGTGTACTGCAGTTTTAGGAAATGGTGTGAGTGTGTGTGTACTTTAATGTGTCTCTATGGGTGAGTGTGTTTGTGTGTTGTAGATTAGGCGGGTGTCTGTGACTCAGTGTGGTCTGCACAGCACTTTGACGGACTGCAGAGCTTCTCTGGACCCTCTCTGTGGCTGGTGTGTGAACACAAACAAGTAGGTTGTACCGTGTAATCTCTAACTTGCACACAGAATATTCAGTTCGTTGAAGGATATGTTAAACAAAGCTGGGGAACTCAACCTTTTCCACCTCACTGCCCAAAAACATAACAACCCAGAAGAACTTAAATTGTTATGTAATTTTTTTTTACGTTTATTTCAAGCGCTGATGACACTTGGGGCCAGAGCAATAGGTTAGAAAACAGGACGTCTTCATGAAAAGATGTCCAGACTTCTGCTTTGAAGTGGCATTACCTGCCAAATAGGGTTCATTCCTGCAATTCTGCACTGAATACTCTACATTTAATAATTTGAAGTTGTTGGCTTCTTGCTTTGTGTGATTCTTTTCCTCCATTGGGTGGCTTTAGGTGCTCTACTCTGGATGAGTGTTGGAACTCCACTTGGATCACGATTCCTGAACATTTGTTTCATAAAGACTTGATCACTTTTCAAGTATCAAAGATCTCAGAAGAGGTACAGTATTTGTGTAATCAAAAACTAAATCTTTATTTATATGCCAGTGGTTGATCTATTGCTCGGTTTTCTTTCAGGTCAGTCTGAATCTCTACCTGAATGCACATGGAACAGGAAGCCATCCTCTAAAGTGTAGCATCAAGGCAGGACGTGTGGATCTGTGTGAGGATGTTGTCTCAGTCTTCCCCAGCTGTTCTTGCAGTTTCTCCATCCAGCACCTGCCTTCTGAAGGTCGATGCAGTCGCACTTTAGCATTTACTATAAAGAGTGAATGTATATACGTTTAATACATTTAGTAAACATCTCAGACAGCATCACACAGTATAAAGTGCATTAGTGTGCTGAGAAAGAAAGGAGATCCTGAATTCATGAAGTAAATAGTCAGAATTCAGTACCATTTCATTTTTATAGCACACAACACATCACATGATACTCTTTTATACACTATTTTTTCTATAATTCAACATGTGCAACAAAAAGGTGCTAATTATTCATACCCAGGCCTCACAGTCACAGCAACCATGACTATTGGAGATCAGGACATCACAGAGAGCCTGAATCTGAGGAGCTGCCCAGACATCATAGAGACTTCACCATATGCTGGGTATGAGGACACAGATCAGTACACAACTCTCTAACTTAGATTGGACCCCTTTAGGTGAAATTTGTGTTTGTACTTTAGCATAAAGGTGCTTAAGATGGGTGTTACTTTTAATTTATTATACTTTTAATTTTATTAAAAGTGACAGTCTAGCAAAAATATATATGTTTTAAACAAATTAAAGTATTAAAGATTGTGCAATGTTGGATCAACTTTTACAGTAAAGTGACCAAAACTAAATGTATGTGAAAATTAAAATATCCAGAAGTTCTGCGTGAATGCAGGTCTGTATTGAGTTCTTTTAAGACAATCCATATTGGTCAATTTGTTCATTTAGATGTTGTTCTTCATGGACGTATGTGCTTTATATGTTATATCCAGGTGTGTAGCATGTGTTGCAGCAGGGTGTTACTGGTTCACCAGTAGTCAGAAGTGCAGCTGGACTGGTGGTTCTGAACCACAAGCAGATATGCAGGTAAGATCATGTAATAGCATAGGTGAGCTTATGGTATAGAGGTGTTTAATTACACAAGTATTTGTACACCAGTTCATGAACATACACACATATAGCGAGTGTGATCGTTTCTTTTTGAATTTCACTGAGAATGTAAATCTGTTCATCTTTACATGTATTATTATTTTTTTTTTACTTCTAATACAAATGCTTTTACTCTCTTTGCTGTGTAGGATATGTGTGAAAGGTCATATTCTGGGAACGAGAAAGTAAGTGAACTCTAATATTTGAAATTAGGGCTTTGCTTGTCAGAGGGGTTGAGCCTGAGTATATGCAGGGGATAAGAAATCAGCCTGTTGAGAATACAAGACAAAACTCATCCTCTCCTGATTACAGGAACATATCTGTGTATATAGAGTATAATGACTCATTTAAAGACCTACATATTGGAAGAATGGGAGGAAATTCCACGTACTAAACTTAACAACTGGTATCTACAATGCAAAGTGCTATTAAAATGAATTGTGTTTTTTATTCAGTTGGATAGACTTGAGTTTCAAATGTTTATGCGGGCTGTAAAATTACTTTAATTTCTATACCTTCTTCTGCAATTAAAGTGTCTTTAATTGTGCTTAAAGACACTGGAGTTTTTGTAACTGGTTTAATAGTCAGAATGTTTTCTCTCTTTTTTACTATTATTAGCCAGAGATCCTCTCCTTGTGGCCTAATCAAGTCTCCTTTCATGGCAAAAAGAATGCAGTTATAAGAGGGAAAAATCTGGAAATGGTCCAGAAAATTCGCTTTCAAGGATTGAAGACATGCAGTTCTAAAGAGTGAGTGTCACTGAAAGTGTGTGCTTAAAGGACGCATGATTCCTTTCATTTTGACCAGATTTAAGTTGGAACAGTCACACAGTTGTCTATGAATGTATGTAATTAGCATTAATGGCTAGAGATATATTTAATAAATAAAACTATGGAAATCATGGTATAGCCAAATAGGAGTGTTATGTATGTGTATAGTGTAGCTGTCATGCACAATTCTTTTACCTGTTCTTCACATTGTGTTAAATGATATATGCTCATTTACCAAAATAAATAAATAAATAAATAAATAAATAAATAAATAAATAAATAAATAAATACAATTAAGAAGTTGTTAAAAATTAATTTGGCTAGTTGTCCCACGTCCCCAGGGACTGTAGAGGGGGACGAACTTTGATGTGTTGGTGGGCTGCAGTTCAGGGTGGCTTCATCCTTACTCCAACAGAAGTAAAGAGGACCTTGAAGACAATTAATCCCTACAAAGCTATTGGCTGAGACATCATCCTTGGAAGGGTGCTGAGGGACTGTGCTGATCAGCCCTATGAGGTGCTGGCTGATATCTTTTACTCCTCCAATCTAGGCAGCTGTTACCACCTGCCTGAAGACCGCCACCATCATCCCGGTTCCCAAGAGCACCACAGGGACTGGTCTGAATGACTACCAGCCAGTAGCCCTCACCCTGATGCTTTGAAAGATTGGTTATGGCCACCGTCAACGTCAGTGGGGATCCACACCAGTATGCATACCTCAAGAACCGTTCTACAGAGGACACTATCTCCTCTGGGTCCTGTAATATTACTCTACAACCTCAGTCCACATGTGTCTTTCGTGGTTCTGAATCATTTAGCTTGTACAGCTGTCATTGAGTTGGAGCTCAAAGCATGATTTGTTTACAGCAGTGGAGTAAAGTTGAATTATACTCTGCAGCTGTAGAGGGAGCAAAGACGCTTGTGTAATTAAAATGTTGTATATTTAATTAAGTGAGCAGGGTTTGGTCTAATGCTAGCAATCAAGAATTTTCTGCCTTTCCCTTTCACCGTCTTTAAGACATTATAATTAATTCAGTTTTAGTTGTAATATTAAGGTTATTGCATTTTTAATGCTTTGAATAGGGTAGAGAGTAAAGTTTAGTCCCTGTTAATGAAGTGGAAATTTTTAACAGGCAGATGAGACAGTGTGTGTGTGTGTGTGTGTGTGTGTGTGTGTGTGTGTGTGTGTGTGTGTGTGTGTGTGTCTGTGTGTGTGTGTGTGTGTGTTCTTGAAAAGGCATCGAAGCAGAACTCAGTTTCCTGTCTTTCGTGCAGAGGTTTCACACCATCTGTGTGTCAGCAGAACATATATGTGTATATATAAACTCTTTTGTCCCGCACGCCATCAGACTGTACAACTCCTCTCTGGGGGGGAGGAGAGGTAACAGGAGGATTAAGGATGGGAACGAGTAGGATCTGAACCAACTGAATCAACAGCTAACGGCAACCTGCAACCACCACAACACACTGGACTCTTGTGCAATAAACAGTTTTTTCAAGTGCAATAATAATATGTGCAATACACCCTCCTCCAGGACTCTTCTTTTTCTCATGCACTATTATCTATATTTTATATTGTAATATAGTCTGTATATTATATATTCTTTATATTTATATAGTGCTTACTTATACTAAATTATTTGTCTCTATGCTTATCTTCTGCATTCTGTACCTATGCTGCTACTGGAACCTTAATTTCCCTGAAGGAAACCTCCCAAGGGATCAATAAAGTTCTATTCTATTCTATTCTATTCTATTCTATTCTATTCTATTCTATATAGATCTGGAGGTCAGGGTTGTTGCGCATAATGCTCTGTTGCCGCAGAAAGGAAGCATCAAGTGAAGAATCAATCAAATATACGAGTTGGTCAGCATGCATATTGGATTTTTTGGGGGATTTTGATTTGTGCATGCAGCTGATGACACTGGTTATGTTGAGTGAAATATATTTTCAAAAATTGACTTCACTTACCAAGATGCTCCCCGTCACTTGCAATCCTCTCAAAACTTGGAGGGTGAGGTTAAGCACATGCTTCCACCTACGCATGTGAAACCAATCTCAGTCTCTATTCTAAATGCAGCCAATGCAGCATCATTGGGCAACCAATGTGTTCAGAGGAGCTCTGGAACCCCAGCTCTGATACATCAGCCCACAAACACTTGTGTTTTCACATGACTTACAAATGTATATATTGTTTCTAGGTCTTTAGTGCTGGAGCGCTTCACTGACACTCTGAAGTTCAATATTCCAAGTGGAAATAAAGGACAGCAGACAGCAGTGTGTTTGGTGACAGCAGATGGCCGTTGTCACGGCAACATCATCACCACCTATGGCTCCCAGCCCACCTGTACTGGAGTGCAGCCTACAGTTACCTGGGCCAGGTACATAACCAACACTCTACACATCAAAATGGCTCCAACTGCAAAGGCTGATAATACGATAATACTTTAGTTTTACCTCATAAATCTTATCTTCTCTCCTTTCAGTCAGTTCCTTCTCTCTGTAATCAGATTAAACACACGAGAGTGTGTCCCAGAGTGTGTAGTCATCGGTTGTTTTGAGGGGGTTGTTCCAAAAATGTCTGTAGTGTTTCAAGCCTTCCAAAGAGACACTCACCCCATCATTTAATGGTGATATGAGAACCTACTAGACCTATTCCATATTATGCACCAGAATATGATGGCAGTTGAAGATCTAGTGTGTTTTTATGACACAGCTGCAGTGCTAGTGTCGGCATGTTTGACATTTAATGTGTGTTGATCAGTGGAGGGAGGAAGATTGAAGTGCTGGGGAAGAGTCTGGTGTATGTGGACAACATCATAGTGAATGATAAGGAAACCAGTGTCAACTCAAGTCAAAGCAGTGAGGTAACGTATCTGCACACCTCAACTCATCTCTGTGACAGGAGAAACGGAGTTCTGAGGTTAACTCAGTTATGACAGTCTAATCAGAGCATTGTCAATATAGAGTTCTCTCTCTCTCTCTCTCTCACTCTCTCTCACTCTCACTCTCAGAGTCTGTGGTTTTACTCTCCTCCTCTCAGTCTGGATGAGGGTTTTGGGCCCTTCAGGGTCTCTCTCAGAGTGGGGAGCTCCTCAGTGGACTGTGTACATAAACTCTCTTACCTCTCTGATCCAGAATTCATCAGTTTCTCCACCTCTCTTGACATTAATGATGTGTTAGTTTTCATCAATGTAAGTCTCCTGAAAGACCTTCTTTAGAAGAGCTTTTTAAAATATATTGCATGTGATAAAACACAGATGCACATGTTCTAACACATGAATGCTGAACTGTACTCTTTCTTTTTTTTTTGCCGTAGAAAAAACAAGACAAGTTGAATATGAAGGATGAGGATATAAAGGTGTGGGGGCTACAGGGGGGGCAGCAGTATGAGTGTGTGATACAGAGAGTCATATCTACTGCTATCACCTGTAACATTTTGGGAACCCAGGACATCAGCATAAACGTGACCTCACTCAAGGTAATCAGTGCGGTACCTCTTTGTGTGAGAGTAAAGATTAAGTCCAGTGTTTACAAGTCTTTTAGTCTCTTCAACATCATGGACTGATAAGTTGAACATAGTTATGCACATTTAGAGGGTCAATCAGTGTCCTAGATTCCACACTTCTGAAATGTTTGGGTAGCAGTAGTCAAAGGGCAAGTTTTAGTTTAATCAGGATTATGTAGTAATCGTTCCTTGTATTAGCTTCAAAATCATTTTTGATGGTACACTGGTGCTGTCTGTCATTGCCCCTCTGGGTCCTGTCATTTCACTCTACCGCCTCAGTCCACACGTGTCTTTCGTGGTTCTTTATCTTGTAGTTTGTACAGCTGTCACTGAGGTGGAGCTCAAAGCAGGATTTATTTACAGCAGTGATGCAAAGGGTGCACAGAAGCTTGTGTTATTAATACGCAGGCACTGAAGAGTTTTCTGCCTGTTCCTCTTTAATAAGAAATCTGAAGTGTTATTTAAGGTCCTTTTCAGCATCTTTTAGACATTATAATCGGTTCAGTTTTCAGTTTTAATTAAGAAGGAGACAGTAGTTCCAAAAGACAGTGCTTCATTCATTCAGCAGTTTCTTCATTAACCTCTTGTGTTTGGTTTGTTTCAGATCAGTGTTGGTGATTTCTCAACAATACTGGAAACAAAAGTGAGAAACACAGTTAGCTTGTTTTGTATGTAAGAACGGAAAACTGACCTTCCTCTTCATGTCCCTGATAAATATACGTATATAATTATGTGTGGTTGTTATGGGTGATTATTGTAATGCACGAAGAGAGGTGTCTGGACAGTATAGGAAATATTTGTTTTATTAAGATTTATGCATTTTTAATGCTTTGTATATGATAGAGAGTATAAACAGAGAGTACAGTACACTCTGTAAATGAAGTGTACATTTTTAACAGGCAGATGAGATGGTGTGTATGTGCGTGTGAGCACAACTCCCTGTTGAAACCAGAAGTTTACATACACTATATAAAAAGACACATGCGCATGTTTTTTTATCACTGTCTCACATGAAATCAGAATAAACTCTTCCTGTTTCAGGTCAATTAGGATTGCCAAAATTATATCTATGTGCTAACTGCCAGAATAATGAAAGAGAGAATTTATAAGGCAATTTTTATTACTTTCTTCAAAGTCAAAAGTTTAAATACATTTCATTAGTATTTGGTACTGTTGCTGTAAGAGCCATTTAATTTGTGTGTATTAATAACTTAGTTAAAAGGGTTCAAATTAGAATTTTTAATGATTGTATTTTATAAATGTTTTGTAATTTTGGCTTCCAATAGGGATACGTAATTTCCGCTGCTTGAGTTAATGGCAGATTGCAGCTAGAGATGTTGGAAGCAATGTTGTTTTTTGACCAAGCTATACCGAGTCTATTGTAAATATTTTTTGCGTTTATAAGTGAACCTTTTAAAGAAGATTTGGTCTCTCGTGTTTCTTCAAATACTGGTTGTTAGATCAGCTGCAAAGTGTTTTACAGAGGTATTTTCAGAAAAAGTGCCACTACAGTTGCCCTTAAACTGTATGACTTGGGTCAAACGTTTAGGATATCCTTCCACAAGCTTCTCACAATAGTTGGCAGGAATTTTGGCCCATTCCTCCTGACAGAACTGGTGTAACTGAGCCTTGTTTGTAGGCCGCCTTGCTTGCACCTGCCTTTTCAGCTTTGCCCATAAATTTTCTACAGGATTGAGATCAGGGCTTTGTGATGGCCACTCCAAACATTGACTTTCTTATCCTTAAGCCACTTTGTAACCAGTTTGGCAGTATGTTTCAGGTCATTGTCCATTTGGAAGACCCTCCTGCAGCAAAACAACCCCACAACATGATGCTGCCACCCCATGTTACAAAGTTGGGATGGTGTTCTCAGGCTTGCATGCTTCCTCCAAACGTAACGATGGTCAAACAGTTCAAGTTTAGTTTCGTCAGACCACAGGACATGTCTCCAAAAATTAAAGTCTTTGTCCGTGTGTATATTTGCAAACATTAATCTGGCTTTTTTATGTTTCTTTTGGACTAATGGCTTCTTCCTGGCAGAGTGGCCTTTCAGCCCATGTCGATACAGTACTTGTTTCACTGTAGATAATGACACACTCTTCACAAGGTCTTTTGCTTTTGTTCTTGGGTTGATGTGCACATTTCGGACCAAAGCACGTTCATCTCTGGGACACAGAACCCGTCTCCTTCCTATGCGGTATGATGGCTGGACATTCCCATCTTGTTTGTACTTGCGTATAATTGTTTGTACAGATGAACGAGGCACCTTCAGGCATCTGGAAATTGTACCCAAGGATGAACCAGACTTGTGCAAGTCCACAATTCTCTTCTTGATATCTTGATATCTTTCTTTTGACTTTCCCATGAAAGAAGCAGTGTGTTTCAGGTGTGCCTTAAAATACATCCACATCTGTGTCTCCACTTAACAAAGATGTTGCCAATAAACCTATCAGAAGCTTCCAAAGACATGAAATCATCATATGGGCTGTCCCAAATTGTTTAAAGGCATAGTAATCTTACTGTATTTAAACTTTTGACTTTGAAGAAAGTAATAAAAAAGTGCCTTAAAAAAATTATCTCTTTCATTATTCTGGCAGTTAGCACACAGAAATAATATTGGCAATCCTAATTGACCTAAAACAGGAAGAGTTTATTATGATTTCATGTGAGACAGTGATAAAAAACATGCGCATGTGTCTTTTTATATAGTGTATGTAAACTTCTGGTTTCAACTGTAGTTTCCTGTCTAGTGCTGAGGTTTCACACCATCTGCACAAAGCATGTGTCATTGGAACATATGATCTAATGCTATGTAACATTCTGGAAGCTCCTGTGTGCAACAGCCAATGAGATGAAGCTATCTATTGACAGGTGCACACTGTAGCCCAGCAACAAGTGTTGCCCTGTCATAATCTGCCATTGATGCATATGTAAATGTTTGTCATATGATTATATCCTATGAAGCACAATGTTTTCTACATAAAAAGTGGAGAAACCTTTTGTGTCTCTGTGATCGATTATTCCCTGGGCTCAGAAGGTTAAGAGGACTTCCCAAACTACCAAAGCTTTTTCCTAGATATTTTATAAGAGGAGAAATAATTATAATTATATGTACAATCTGTAGTTATAGATTTGGAGTGTGGATCATGTAAAATCAGAAATATGTTAGTGTAAGTATTCATAATTGGCTTTGTGTGGTTTAAGGCAGTTTTGTGTTTTAAACTGACGCTTAACATTATGCAGGGCCTTGCTGTCATATAGAGTTTTCTTTGACAACCTCTAGGAAAGAGAACATGGCCATTTGTACTCTCTCTGTCTGATCACCTCCATAGACTCACCCCATCTGATCACTCCTGTAGATTCACTCCTATCTGCTCACTCCTGTAGGCTCACTCCTGTGTGCTCACTCCTGTCTGTTCTCTCCCATAGACTCACTCAACACTACATTACATCCCAGGAAATAGTTATAAACAAAATCAGATTTAAATTTCAACAAAGTTAAATAAATTACATTTTGTATGGAAGTGAAACAGTGAGAGCTGGTTATGAAAACACATCTCAGATTTACATTTCACTGTGTGTGTGTGTGTGTGTGTGTGTGTGCGCTTGCTTTAGGCTAACGATTATCTCCAGCATTATCAATAAACGATATTATAACATTAAGAAATAGTACTAGATGTGAGTGATTCATGTGAGCCTATAGGGCCTTTCATTTACATTATCCTTTTAGTGCTGCATCTCAATGGAACAGCAAAGGAGTATAATACTATTGATAGTAACATTATTATTATTATTATTATTATTATTATTATTATTATTATTATTATTATTATTTATTTTTTTGTTGTTGTTATTATTGTTGTTGTTGTTATTGCGTTTTATTATTATTATTATTATTATCATTATTATTGTTATGTTTATATTGTTATTATTGTTGTTATTATTATATTTTATTATTACATTATTATTATTATTGTCTGCTATTGTTATATTTTATTATTATATTATTATTATATTATTATTTATTATTATTATTATTATTATTATTATTATTATTATTATTATTATTTATTTTTTTGTTGTTGTTATTATTGTTGTTGTTGTTATTGCGTTTTATTATTATTATTATTATTATCATTATTATTGTTATGTTTATATTGTTATTATTGTTGTTATTATTATATTTTATTATTACATTATTATTATTATTGTCTGCTATTGTTATATTTTATTATTATATTATTATTATATTATTATTTATTATTATTATTATTATTATTATTATTATTATTATTATTATTATTATTGTTATTGTTGTTGTTGTTGTTGTTGTTGTTGTTGTTGTTGTTGATTAATGTATATTGCCCCAGTAGCTTTAGTGATATTATGTGTTTAACAAACCAGAGGTTGGTTTCCCAAACCGTTGGTTAAGCTACTTCATAAACCTGTGTTTAAGAAAATCCTTCAAATTAGAGCGTTTTGATAAATCCTTCCTAACTAACACAGAACTTCATCTGCTTCAGAAAGGTAAGTGTTCGGACCCATTTTTAACTCACTAAGTACTCCGCGATCAAAACAAGTCACATTACTGGACCACTTTTCCAGGATAACCTGCTAAATTATATGTTCTTCTTCTATCTTTATTTTTATTGTATTATCTTTAACAGAAATAAACTCTTTTGGATATAAATCATAACTATATTGCAATAGTATTTGGTTATAAACTTATAAAACCTGTTACTGTCCTTCTGTCAGTTTAGTGATGTATTTTAACATAAAAAAATGCATTTTATATGTTTTAACTCTATATAATTTCATAGCATGCAAATTTCAAACAGTAACAATGACTGCTTAAGGCCATTCTTGTATAGTTATCAATTCCTGGGCTTTCTTTTAAAGTCAAAGCTTTTTATATGACTGATATGCAACCGGTAGGTGTAATATAATATTTAAATACAATAGTCATTTAATAACTGCTTATTAACTTATGTAATAATGAATTTTCTTATGATTTTTTTTTACTGTAATAATGAGAAAATTGGTGGTTCAGTTTTGGTGTCTTTCTTGCAGACAAGAGAAAAGAACAAAAAACTTCTTAAGCTTTTGGAAAAGACTATTATTGATCCTGAAACACACCATTGTTATACACACAACTTTTACCATTTGTTTTCTGACACATTATTGTGCTTCTCCTATTCATTGCTCTGTTACTTTTACTTATGTATTTATTTTATCCGTCTGTTCTATGTTTTATATTATATAGATGGGTGCAGCTGTAAGAATTTGCAATTTCATTCTGGGATTAATAAAGTAATTCGGATTCTGGTTCTGATTCTGATTCCAACCATTAAAAGCATGGATTTTACTCTCACAACTACAGCAAACTAAATTCAACGGATATCTGGCACAGCTTCTGTGCAGAGACATTAGGACAATAAATTATTCACTTCCACTGCGAAGAAATTAACAAACTTCCTAATTGTAGGTACTTCGTTAACTAGTTCTGATCATTCGTTAATTAAAGAGTGTATCCAAAGCCTTGTACAACTAAAGTACAACCTAAACTCTCCTGAATTAAGGAGTAACCCAACCTAATCATTATTCACAAAGTACTCCTTGAAGTGGATTTCACCTGCAGTTCAGCACCCAAACACCAGAGACCACCAATAAAGCCCTGGTTTCTAAATGAATCATTAATAATAATAACAACAAATATTTTCTTTTTGCAGATGGGAAGCTTATACCCATAGACACTCCCAGACTCCTGAATCCCTTCTGCACAAGTGGAAAAGGGGTCTCTACAGTGAATGTGCAGGTTATGATCACCAAGGGCTCTTTACTGACATAGTGGCCAAGTGGTCTGGGAGTCTGATGCGTTCATCTGGGCAAACTCTGGTCTGTGTCAGCTGGAGTAGGAGGGTGTTTACTGGACGATAGAGGGAACCCTCTCCATGTGAACCTGCTCCTGTGCTGAACCCCAGAACTACAGCTGAGGGGTGATTAACAGCGCAGTCCAGATGATGCGCAGCGTTGTGGAGCGGCGACACCCCATAAGATGCGCACCAGTGCAGTGGAGGCTGATTTCCCCTCCTCATGATACAGAGGACAGTGAGGAAGAGGACACAAAGGATTGTGTTATTGAACCACCTGGAGAAAGGCAGGCGGGTTTGATGCCCGAAATTTGCTGGAAATATGTTTTCTTCATCATTTTTATTTTGTAATAAAATATTTAACAACAATAATGACAGACATACAAATGAAATAAATGCAATCAACAATAAAAATATTACATAATAAAAATAGTCTGTTGTGCTTGTGGTTGGAAAAAAAAATGATATATGAGTTTTTCACTACGCCCTTCTGCCAACATTTCACAATCTGTGAAAAGACACTGATTTGAACACATTTCTAGGTTTCTGGAGTGTAAGAGGGGATAAACACAGTATATTAAGATGACTCCTTTTCTCACGTCCTTCTTTAGTTTGCTCTTAATCCACTAAGATTACATTTAAAATATGTTTTATACATTTAAATAATTTTTTAGACATTTAAAATATGTTTTAGCCCTTAATTTATCTTCAAATCTCTTAAATTAATCTGCAACAGTAAATATAATTTTGGTTTAATTATTTATTTTATTTTTTTTTGATTGTGTCTTGTAGTTTCCAGATTTAGTATACAAATTCAACTCCAGAATGAACTAAGATGAACCAACAATAGTATAAGTGGTTCTGCAAGGTGCTAGTTTGAGGTAACTACATTCATTACTTGCTAGATTGTACTGCAGGCATTTGGAAGTAAATTTAATGAAAACTGATTGGGTAATCCCAGTTGTATTGCGGTTGGAGACCATGGGTACTGACCTCAAAGCAATTTCATGAGGTTGAGAAAATTTGCTTTTGTTACTGTGAAGGTGGCTATAATTTTGTCTCAGTGTGGTATTAAAAAGTCTTAAACATAATCCCCCAGTACCTTCAGACACCCCATTACAATTTACATGATTATAGTTTTTATTTAATAACAATTTAAATAAGAAAATACTGCAAAAATTGGTTTCTGCTTCAAACATTTTGTAATGTTGCATATTGTGTGGAATATGTAATGTATTATTTTTTTTGATTCACTTCAAAGTTTGTAATTGGTGGTGTCAAATGGTTAAAATATTTCAATTGCTGTAAAGGACATGGTGCTCTGGTAAAGTTCCTGTGTTATAGTAAGTGCTATAGCAGCGCCTCTACTTCCTGCGGAGACTGAGGAGAGCACACCTTCCACCACCCATCCTCACCAAGTTCTACAGACGGACTATACAGAGCATCTTGAGCGCCTGCATTACCGTCTGGTTTGGGAACTGCACCATCACAGATCGCAAGACCCTACAGCGGATAGTGAGGACAGTCGAGAAGATCATTGGAGTTCCTCTCCCCTCCATCAGCGACATCTACACCTCTCGCTGCCTCCGCAAAGCCACCAGCATTGTGGAAGACCCAACCCACCCCTCACATAGTATCTTCGTTCTGATGCCGCCTGGCAGAAGATACCAGAGCATCCACCACCAGACTTCATCCACCAGGCAGTCAGACTCCTCAACACACAGAGACTGAGCTGCCCCCCCCCTCTCCCCCACTCCTCACACCCACATTCATACAGGGACTGAACCAAACTGAACCCCACACCACTCCTCACCCACACAAAGACCATAGGACACACTAAGACTGGACTTTCCCCCCCCCAGCACTCTACACACACACACACTCAGCACACAGGGACTGGGTCATCAACATCCTTATCAGCAATATTTGCTGCTCATTCAGAACCCAGAACTCTAAACTCTCTACCTCAGTAACTGCTGTTATCAACGCACCTTATCCTCACCATGAACACTTTATCTCATTGTACTCTTCTGTATTGCACTGTCCTTTCCTGTCTGTCAAACTGTCTCTTGTTTACTGTATTTATTATAGTGTTTGCACTTTATGTTTTCCTATTGTTTTGCTGCTCCATGTCACACCTTGGTTCCGGAGGAATGTAATTTCGTTACACTGTGTACCTGTACTCAGATGTAATGACAATAAAAACCTTGACTTGACTTGACTAGTAAAGCTCCTATGCTATAGTAAGTGCTATAGTAAAGTTCTTGTGCTAGAGTAGTGCTATAGTTAAGTTCTTGTGCTATAGTAAAGTCCCTATGCTATAGTAGTGCTATAGTAAAGTTCCTGTACTATAGTAAGTGCTATAGTAAAGTTCCTGTGCTATAGTAGGTTCTATAGGAAAGTTCCTGTGCTATAGTAGTGCTATAGTAAAGTTCCTGTACTATAGTAAGTGCTATAGTAAAGTTCCTGTGCTATAGTAGTGCGATAGTAAAGTTCCTGTGCTATAGTATGTTCTATAGTAAAGTTCCTGTGCTATAGTAGTGCTATAGTAAAGTTCCTGTGCTATAGTAGTGCAATAGTAAAGTTCCTGTGCTATAGTAGGTTCTATAGGAAAGTTCCTGTGCTATAGAAGGTGCTATAGTAAAGTTCCTGTGCTATAGTAGTGCTATAGTAAAGTTCCTGTGCTATAGTAGGTTCTGCAGGGAAGGTTCTATAGCCACTTTGCAAGAAGGTGCTAGTAAATTTCTGTACTATAGTGAATTGCTATGGCCGAGATTTCTGTGCTATAGTAGTGCTATAGTAAAGTTCCCCTGTGCTATAAAAAGTAGGTTCTATAGTAAAGGTTCTGTGCTATAGAAGGTGCTATAGTAAAGTTCCTGTGCTATAGTAAGTGCTATAGTAAAGTTCCTGTACCATAGTAAGTGCTATAGTAAAGTTCCTGTGCTATAGTGATGAGTTCTATAGGAAAGAAAGTTCACCAATATGCTATAGTAAGTGCTATAGTAAAGTTCCTGTACCATAGTAAGTGCTATAGTAAAGTTCCTGTACTATAGTAGATTCTATAGGAAAGTTCCTGTGCTATAGAAGGTGCTATAGTAAAGTTCCTGTACTATAGTAAGTGCTATAGTAAAGTTCCTGTGCTATAGTAAGTGCTATAGTAAAGTTCCTGTGCTATAGTATGTTCTATAGGAAAGTTCCTGTGCTATAGAAAGGTGCTATAGTAAAGAGTTCCTGTGCTATAGTAAGTGCTATGAAAGTAAGTTCCTGTGTGCTATAGTAAAGAGTTCTGTGCTATAGTAAAGTTCTGTGCTATAGTAGTTTCTAGGAAAAGTTCACCAGCTACTTTATAGTAGTGCGATAGTAAAGTTCCTCTGCTATAGAAGGTGCTATAGTAAAGTTCCTGTGCTAGAGTAGTGCTATAGTAAAGTTCCTCTGCTATAGAAGGTGCTATAGTAAAGTTCCTGTGGTTTAAAGGTTAAATTTTAATTTACTTTTCATTCAATCACTTTTTCATCCTCTTCTTTTTCTGCTTTATTATCTTTTAATCATCTTCTTCCTCCCCTTCTTTGTTCTCCTTTTTCTTCATCATCCTGCTTTTCTTTGTCCTACTCTTCTTCATTTTTGTCCTCTTCTTTTTCTTCTTTGTCCTTTTTTTGTCTTCATTCCACTGTTTCTACTGTACTCTTCCTCCTCCTCCTCTTCCTTATGCTTTCCATTCTCCTTGTCATTTGTACAAGCATGTAAGTAACTGATTTGCTGATTTTTACTTCAATTTGTTGGATTACTTTAATCCCACAACAGTCCCATGGTACTGATTGTGGCATGTCATTCTACGGTAAATCCATATGTTTTTTTATTTCTCATGGGAGAAAAACAAAGATTACATGAGTGACTAGGGATATATACTCATCATATCTGCATATTTGTTAATTTTATAGTATGCATTTTACCTGGCAATAGATAGAAGCTTTGATTTCTCTGTGGTACGTGTGTTACTTTATATATATTATACAATGTTTGCTAAATATTCTGATGAATCTCTCAAGTGAAATATTTTTGAATTCTTCTTTTAGCCTGACATGCCACGCAATTGGAAATGGTGGTGCCTTGTACGTCTGCCTTGGAAAGGATTATGGATGATTTAATGATATCCATGCTAAATTATTAAATCTTTTAATTAGTGCACATATATCTTAATTATTTATCAAACTATATCTGAAATTCCTGATTGTACTGAAGGTGACATGCAGCAAACCTCATACTTTTGTTTTTTTGCAAGCCAAGGGTGGGCACCCAGTTTTTCATATTAAATGTGAAATCATTCCAAAGTGTAGCCAAGGGGAAATTTTGGTTTTTCATTAATATGGTTTTAAAGATGTATGTTTAGTTAAGTCAGGTAATAGTAGTGGCAATTAAAAGGTTCAATCTGGGTCTGACAACAAATTTTATGAAAACAAGGACAACATTTTTCTCTGTAATAGGTTCATTATTTTAAGAAAATTATCATTTTCTAGAGCAAAGCAGCAACCAATTAGTTATTGCTAGTAGTTTTGCTAAATAATCACTGCAAATTTATGCCATTTGAGTTATTTGGACTAATTCTCAAACTATGCAGTGACTGAACCCATTATAATTGGATAATGCCTATATTTTCTTGCTTAATATTATGACTAATATTAAGTCTGCAATACAATGGCAGGAAAAACACAATAGTTGCTTAAGCAGAACAGCCTCTCTTCCACCAATTCTGATGATGGAAAAAGATGAATGTGAAGGAAAAAAAAGTATTAAAATCTCTGAGTGGGTTGTGGCTGCCAGAGCACAAGCAAAACTGTGATGTCATGTTGTGTAGATGAGTGTTCATTCATTCACTGGTGTAACGTACATAGCATGTTCATTTTCCTTTACATTTATAAATGTCAGGAATGTGATGAAGAACAGGCAAGGAGGCAGACGTACTCGCAGGATTGAATTTATTACAGACTTTGATTGAGCTTTTTTATTTCATGTCAAACAGCAGTCATGTCATTAATTTTTTCACTTGCAATTATGTCATTAATGTGACTGAACGTCTTTTTAATGTTAATTTTTCAATCATGATAACACAACAGATGTTGAATCAATGTCCTTAAAGAATGTCTTTGGAACACATTCATCGTGGTCGGACACCAGGGTGCGATGCCATAGTGGGACGCCGTGGTGGGACACAGGGGTGGGACAATGGGAGACACTGTTGTGGGACACCGTAGTGGGACCCTGGGGGACACTGGTGTGACACTATGGTGGGTCACTGGATGGTGGGTGCGACACTGGAGGACACTGGTGGGACACTGGGATGGGACACTGTGGTAGAACAGCGTGATGGGACACCGTTGTGGGACACCGTTGTGGGACACCGGGGTGGGACACCGGGGTGGGACACCGGGATGGGACAATGGGGAACACCGTTTTGGGACGCCTGGGTGGGGCATTGTGGAGGGGCACCGTGGCTTTCTTTCTTTTTTTCTTCTTGACCTTTTTCTTCTTTGATAATTTTCTTCGCATTTTCTTTCCTTGCCTCATCCCCAGCCATGGGTGCTGGGTCACGTCTGCCATAGACGGCCGAGTCCTGAAGCAATACTGCAGCAGGTATGAGATGAAGGACTGGCAGGACTCCTCCAGTCTCAACCAAGATGGATATGTCAGTGGCTGGCTCTGCAGGGCTGCGATGTCCTGCTTTCTCACGGCATTAAAGGGAATGACCCCGGTGATCATGGTGTAGAGAATCACACCCAGGCTCCACACATCAGCTTTCTTCGGATCATAGGGGACCTGCATCAGCAGCTCTGGGGCAGCAAAGTGGTGTGTGCACCAAAACATCCGACTTAAGGCAGAGACGCCTACTGAATAGCGCGCTAAGCCAAAGTCTGAGAGCTTGGCCGTGTAATCATAAGTCAGCAGAACATTTGCACATTTCAGGTCTCCGTGGACAATGTCTTGCTGGTGCAGATATGCCACAGCACTGGCCAGCTGGGAAAACCACTTTTTGGCCTGTTGGATGGGAATGTGGCTGAGTTGCTCAATCTTCTTCTTAAGATCTGTTGCAGCAGCCTCCATCACAATAAACACACGCTTGTTGGGCATCTTGATGATGTCATGAACCACAACAATGTTACGGTGTTTCACTTTCTGGAGGATCTGGAGCTCTCGAGGCAGAAATTTTCTCAAAAATTCTTGTGATGCCAGTTTGCTGTCCACTATTTTAATGGCCACATGTTTCTCGTGCTTTTTCCAAACAGCCAGATTAACTCTGCTGTGAGCCCCTGCACCAATCTGACCTTCCACTTTGAAGCCCAGACTTCTGAGGCTGCTTTCCATTTCCGGTTTTAAAAGGTGAGGCCAGATCCATAAGATCTGACTCTGAACAGATGGGGGACGGTTGTAGAATCTGACAATACAACCACTCCCAATGCTGACGCAGAAGCGCGCGCTTTTATAAACTCGGCTGTGACGTACGCCTGACGTCATAACCCACTCTTCCCTCATACCTACTCCCTTTCATATAAGCCGCTGACGACTGAGCCAATCAGCACACGCCGAATGCTGCGCAGCCAATCACAGCGCTCGCTATCTGCACACATACTGCCCAGCCAATCACAGCAGCTGCGTGAGTCGCACAAATATGACAAATGGTCCATTTAAGTGCGTTAATTATTAATAAACCCCTCATCATTACCAAGATATAGTGAACAACATAAACTCACTGTACTCCTGCAGATGTGATGGCAGTCAATGTCAATGTCATGTTATCCTTCCTACTTATATTTTAACCTTTTAAATTAAACAATCTGTTTATTATAATGGATTATTATAATATTATAATGGTGTATAATAATAGTAAAATTGATTATTATATTAGTATAATGGTGTATTATAATATTATAATGGTGTATTATAATATTATAACGGTGTATTATAATATTATAATGGTGTATTATAATGGTGTATTATAATATTATAAAGGTGTATAATAATAGTATAATGGAGTATTATATTAGTATAATAGTGTATTATAATATAATAATGGAGTATAATAATAGTATAATGGTGTATTATAATATTATAAAGGTGTATAATAATAGTATAATGGTGTATTATAATAGTATAATAGTGTATAATAATAGTATAATGGTGTATTATAATATTACAATGGAGTATTATAATGGAATAATGGAGTATTATAATGGTATAATGATGTATTATAATATTATAATGGTGTATTATAATAGTATAATGGAGTATAATAATAGTATAATGGTGTATTATAATATTATAAAGGTGTATAATAATAGTATAATGGCGTATTATAATAGTATAATAGTGTATAATAATAGTATAATGGTGTATTATAATATTATAATGGTGTATAATAATAGTATAATGGTGTATTATAATATTACAATGGAGTATTATAATGGTATAATGGAGTATTATAATGGTATAATGATGTATTATAATATTATAATGGTGTATTATAATGGTATAATGGAGTATTATAATGGTATAATGATGTATTATAATATTATAATGGTGTATTATAATAGTATAATGGAGTATTATAATGGTATAATGGTATGTTACAATGGTGTATAATAATAGTAATAGTATTATAATCAAAGATTGGTGATCTGTGTGGAGTTTGCATGTTCTCCCCGTGTTCGCGTGGGTTTCCTCCGGGTGTGTGTCCCCCACAGTCCAAAGACATGTGCGGAAGGTGAATTGGTGACTCTAAAGAAGCCCTTAGTGTGTGTGTGTGTGAGAGAGAGCCCTATGATGGAGCAGCGCCCTGTCTAGGGTTGTTTCCCGCCCTTGCGCTGGGCACCGGCTCCCCCGTGACCCTATTCAGGAATAAGCGGTATAGAAAATGGATGGATGGATGTATGGTGTATAATAATATTAAAATGGTGTATAATAATATTAAAATGGTGTATAATAATAGAATAATGGATAATATAATATTAATAATAATGAAATTATAATAGTATAATTGTGTATTATAATAGTATAATGGAGTATAATAATAGTATAATAGTGTATTATAATATTATAATGGTGTATTATAATATTGTAATGGTGTATAATAATAGTATAATGGAGTATAATAATAGTATAATAGTGTATTATAATAGTATAATGGAGTATTATAATATTATAATGGTGTATTATAATGGTGTATTATAATATTATAATGGTGTATAATAATAGTATAATGGAGTATAATAATAGTATAATGGTATATTATAATATTATGATAGTGTATTATAATATTATAATGGTGTATTATAATGGTGTATTATAATATTGTAATGGTGTATAATAATAGTATAAACACGCCTTCATTCTCAATGAGAATATTTAAGTATGAGCATTTCTACATCATACCTACATTCTAAATGAGAATATTCCAGCATGAGCATACTTTCATTCCCAGTGAGAATATTCCAGAATGTCCCATATATATTTGGGAGGGTTCATTCTGGGAGAGTAAGATTCCAGGACAAACAGAGAAATCTTATAATAATATAATACAAATAGAGAATATATAATAAAGAGAGAAAAGTCCATGAGGAAAGGTATTGCACATTATTGTCGCACTTGTTTTACTATTACTGCACATAGTCTGGTTGTGTAGTGGTGGTCAGGGCACTGGTTACTGGATACTGCTCCTTCTGTCCTCCTGTTACCCCTCCTGCCCCACAGACAGATTCTAGTAGTGTTATAAGATGTGATTTTTTTTATTTTATTATGTTTTTTATTTAGTCATTTGAATAGTCGTCATATTCTATATAGATAGACAGATAGACAGAAAGACAGAGACAGACAGATAGATAGACAGAGACAGACAGACAGACATATAGATAGATAGATAGATAGATAGATAGATAGATAGATAGATAGATAGATAGATAGATAGATAGACAGATAGATAGAGACAGACAGACTATAGATAGATAGATAGATAGATAGATAGATAGATAGATAGATAGATAGATAGATAGATAGATATATTTATATTTATATATTTATATATGGCACCACTAGGGAGCAGCGCTGGAGCACAAAACCATCCAGTCCCAGAAGTACTGAACTCTGTCAAAGATGAACATCAGCTACTTGAATATTCATTGATGCATCTGAACGTCTCTGATGACCTAGGAAAACTGGGGCCCCTGAAGATGATCGTGCTGCTGCTGAGTGAAGATATCTGCACACTTTGGTCTGGACACCACGGTGGCCTGGAGATGCGCTGCGAGCACCGCTAACGCGGAAGTCCTCAGATACCTCCACTTCTGCACCGACGGGTTAGAAGACACTCCGGTCCTCTGTGAGCTCCACATGCCGAGCAGAAGGACCCTTTCTCTCTCTCCATCCAGAGAAGATGAGGGCAGTTTCAGTGTTAATCCTTCTGTTCTTTAGGAACGGTGTCTACTCGTTAATGGAGAAGAACGTTAATGGAGATATCAGGAACTTTGCTGTTGGAAATGGGAAAGTCTTCGTTGTGACCGACTCTCAGCTCCTCCAGATGAGCCATGATCTAGAAGAGGAGAAACACAGGGACATTTCTAACCACACACACCCCAACAGAGTTACTGTTCTGCTGCCTTTCAGCTCCAATAAGAGCCTGATCATCTGTGGGAATTCTGGATGTGGCTACTGTGAAGTTCTCGATCTAAATGATATAACCAGAAGTATCTATAGGGAGGAGGTGACTGTTGGACCCTTTGTGAATGAATCATCAGCAGCTTTTCTGGTAGATTTTGATCAAGGACATTCAGAAACAGGTGCATATATGCTGGTTGCCAGAGAGAGTGAAAACCAAATTAAACAGAAACCTGAAGTTGACAAGTGTTCCATTGATGGAGGTGTATCACTGAGGAACACTTTGCATTCTCAGGATGGAGAAATCTTCTCTAAATCACACGATGATCCAACCTTAGCCAGCATTATTCCAGAAGCAGATGTTGAGTGGGTTGATGGGTTTCAGACATCTTCCCCCTCTCACTCATATCTTCTGGCAAATGTTAAGGAAGCAGTGGTGGTCTTAAGGATGAAAAACAGATGCAGGAAATCAGAAATGATCCGATCGCTGCAAGGTGCCGAGATACAGTGCTGTGATGAGGAGCCTCGTCGAAAGCTCTTGTCCTCCTCTGCTGTTACCTCTTCTGGATCTCCTCTTTTGTGGGTGGGAATATTCACTGCACAAGGAGACCCCCTGAACACTGCTGTGGCCATTTATGACTTCAGCCTGATCCCAAATCAAGTGCCTTCACAGTTCTCTTGTACACCACAGTGCACAGCTAAGGTCAGGAACAGATATATGGAACATACATCAATGATGTTATTGATATTAAAATATTTTCAGATCAGATGAAATGGATCAGTATGTATTTTCTGTTGCCGTTTAATGTTTTGAATCTCTGCAGAAGGGAAATGATACTCTGACTCCTGGTGCTGTGGTGTTCAAACACAGTTCAATGACATCTATAGCAGCAGAGAAGAAAGGATCCTGGATTGTGATCTACATTGGAACTGCAAATGGACAACTGATGAAGGTCTGTCCTTCTGTCTGTCTGTCATGGATTTCCCTCTTTCAGACCACAATCACTAAACACAACAAAATACAATGTTAGAAACTTTTCACTCCAAGTTCAACATCATGTAATTGTAATGCTCTGCATTGTAAGTGTTGTGTCTTTAGAATTTCACAGTTTTGCACAATAGTTGAGTAAATGTTTTTGCTCTATGGGATTTTATGGTTTGATCAGCCATGTACACCTAGCTAATATTTTTATCATGTCTTTTTTTCTGTCTCTACAGATAGTTCTGGATAAGGCTTTCAGATCTAGCTGTGTGAGAGTGCTGTACAGATCTGATGATGTCAGGATGGTGTTTCCCAAAATGCACTTTGACCCTGTGGATCATAAATACATCTACACAGTTTTGAGTAGTGAAGTGAGTGATAGAAATCAGGGGTCTGGAAAACCAGGTTTCTGTACATTGCCGTCATACCTAGCAGTGATTATAAAATCTGTGATAGGAAATTGAATTTAACACAGTCATTGAATACAATGTCCAGTTAAATACCAATAAAAATGCAAAGAATGTAAGGTGGAACTGATTTTATTTAGACGATTGTCTAAGATGATTGTTTATTGTAAGAGCAATGTGTGGCCGTCAGTTACATAACCAAAACCATTTCAGGAAATTGATTTTTATCTTTCTTAACTAACACCAGAGATATGTTATTTAAGATACGCTATTTTGTTGTATGTGTGTGTGCTTTGTAGATTAGGCGGGTTGCAGTTACTAAGTGTGGTATGCACAGTACCTTGAGAGACTGTAGATCCTCTGAGGACCCTTTGTGTGGCTGGTGTATGACTACAAGCAAGTAAGTTTCTCAAAATTTCATACATATCTCCCATATTCACCACTGCATGTGTAGTCTGTTGACTTTTCTTTTGTCACATATCGTAGTACATTATTTCTTTACTCTCTACTCTCTTTAGTAGTCACAAATATGCATCTTAACAAAACAATACTGATACTGATGCTTTGCAAAACATTTGTTACATCCTCTGTACAGAATTAGTTGCAGTATATCTGTTTTGGTACATCAGTTGTGCTCAGAGTGCAACTATAGAACAATGTTTAGAAGGTAAATTCAGCAGGACAAGTAAGTAAAAGACAATGTATTCTCTTTCAAAATTTGGGAAGCTACATGACTCCACCTATTAAATATATTCCTTTAAAATAATCAAGAATGCCTGATGGCTAGATGCTCACTCACAAACACCCTAGGGTCTAAGCCTAAACTGAACGTAAACAAAAAATGGACTTTTTTTGGACTCACAGAGGAGGTAGGGGGCAGAAGTAGTTGCAGGGTTGAGTTTATTCACTGGTAACTCACAACTGGTAGCAGACATGAAAACACGACACGAGTGACCAAGAAGAACAAGGCACACAAACAAGCATGCAAACAAGAAGAATGACCAGGACTAACTGAGACAAGGGACTCAGGATAACATTGATCACACCTGGGACATGATAACGATGGGGCAGGGTTACAGATGGAACACAGCTGAGAAAGGGTGGAGACATGACATGCGCTAAAGAAGCACATGTGAAGGTAAACAAAACAAAGACAGACCAGAGGGACCAGACAGATACATGACAATCAGATTACAGCTGTAACCAGTTTTATTTAATTTCATTGTAAATGATGGACAGTGATGCACAACATACAGTAAATGAGACTGAACTCATTTCTTGAATTCAGCAGAATGATCTCCTCATCCAGACAGTGATGTTTTGTTCTACAATTTTTCACCACAAAAATAAATACACTGTTCAGAAACCAGTCCTGCGTGCTGAATATCTTAAGGTTCCTCAGGTTTTAATGAGTCTCAAAGCAGCAAAGCAGACCTTAAACACCTAACAGCCATAATGTGTGACCATCATCTGTTACTCTAGGTGCTCCACCATTGATGAGTGTTCAAACTCTTCTTGGATCTCCATTCCCGAGGATTCTTTAAAAAAACAATTGATCACTTTTCACATGCGTGAAGTCTCCACAGAGGTAAATTATTTTTTTAGGTGTGATATGTCATCATATAAATAATTATATAATATATTGTGTGCATCTTTATTTACTATTTCGATTTCTCATTCAGGTCACTCTGAATCTCTACTTGAATGTGGAAGACACATATAATCCTACCTTAAACTGTAGCTTCAAGGCAGAAGACGTGAATCTGTGCAGCTCCACTGCAGTCTTCCCCAACTGCTCTTGCAGTTTTTCCAGTCAGCGTCTGCCTGCTAATGGTTTGTTTAGATCAAAGTTGATTTTTTTTATGTATGCTGTTATTCTTTAGTGTAGGGTGGTGTGGGATCAGTATTATGGTCTTTTAAAGTTTTTAAGGTGGCAGGATTATTATAATTACCAAACATTGGGTAAAAACACTCTCTAGCCTAGGGATCTAAATAGAGCAGATACCTATGTGATGTGAAATGCATAGTTGTGCCTCAATCAAGCCTCTTTGGATGCAGACCGGGGGGCATTCCACAAAATGAGCTATTTCAGCCTGGTTCACTCTGTTCAGTGTTGGTTCCACGAAAGAAGAACCACTCATTTACTGTAGTACTATGTTTTATCTGTTCAGTCACAGCGACGGTCACTGTTGGAAATCAGATAATCACAGAGAGTCTGAAACTGAGGAGCTGCCCAAATATCACAGATTCTTCACCTTATGCTCAGTAAGAATTTTTACATTATAACAGCTCTCTTACCTGTATGAACAAGCCAGACATGAATCAAACAGCATGTCTCAGTCACACTATATTTTTGACTGCATAATTCCAATTTTAACTCCTTGAACAAACAGTAAACTTATTTTTGTGTGTTAATTTTAATACCTACTATTGATAATTGTATAGATTACATAATGGAGGTTAGAGTAAGTTTAGAGTAATCACACATCATGTACCCACATTACGTGATATTGTCTGTGTGTGTATGTGTGTGTTTAATTTGCAGATGTGCATCGTGTGTCTCGGCAGGGTGTGATTGGGTTTCCAGCAGTCAGAAGTGCAACTGGATTACGGACTCTGTCAGCACATTAACCGTCAATGTTTGTTGAGTTGGTTATTTTTGAAAACAAACAAACAAAACAAATACTGTTCAAATGCCAATAATGATGTGAATTGCTTTAAATGATTTGTCCCCCTCCACCCTCTGTAGGATGCATGTAAAGGATTATTTCCTGGAGAGAATGCAGTAAGTGTCCTGCAGAAATGTTACTGTTCTGTAGTTGTTTGTGAAAATAATGTGGGGCAAGTTGAAGGTTTTAAAAAGGAACTGAAGATGAAAATATTTCGTGTAACATTTATTTTCTTTTTCATTTATATTTTAACAAATATCATTTAACGCACTATAATAATACGTTAGATATCAGTTTCTGTTGTGTCAAAATGACCACGTACTACGCAGAGTTGGTTTTAGAGTTGGTACTTAAAGTCTCTTTTTTATTCCCTATATTAGCCAGAGATTCTCTCTTTAGAGCCCAATCAAATATCCGTTCATGGCCGGAACGGTGCTCTGATGAAAGGCAAAAATCTAAGACTGGTCGAGAAAATTCAGTTTCAAGATTTGGAGTGCACTATTAAAGAGTAAGTGTCACCGAAAATATGTGTAGTGTGAATGTACTCATGATTATATACCTGATGTCTGTTTTGTGTATCTGCTGTTATCAGGACTCTAGTGTTGGAGCGCTCCGATGACACTTTGAAGTTCAATATTCCAAGAGGAAATAAAGGAAAAACAAGTGTGTGTGTGGTGACAGCAGATGGCCATTGTCATGGCAACACCACCATCACATATGGTCCCCAGCCCACCTGTACTGGATTAAAACCTAATATCACCTGGGCCAGGTATAATATAGAGGAAGACAGTTACAGTTTATTCAGAAAATGTGGATTATTATCTTGCTGTCATCCTCATTTCATAGCTTTTTTACAAATGGTGTGATGTTTGCTTCCAAAGATTTGTGTGGCTGCAGCGCAACACATGACAAATTCACCCCAATGCTTAAGAGTTGGGAAGATGTTCTTATTATGAAAGTCTGCACCCAGCCCTGCAGCCCAAGCAGTTTCTTTAGTATGAGATTAAATTAATGAAATGTCTATCTGAAAACACTTTGTTATCTTTTTATATTCTTCTCTTGCTTTGTGAGCATCAACTGTTTTAATTTTCAGAGTGCTGAGCAGCTGATTCAGAGTATATACAAGGTTTTGATATTTTATCTGAGAGCTCACTGAGAGATCACTTAGGTTCCCCAAAACTTTTGCATGAATTATACTAAACAAAATCAATACATCTTTTAACAATAATCTTCCTTAAAACCCACAGTGAGCTCTGTATTATTATTATTATTATTATTATTATTATTATTATTATTATTTTACATTGTTCTATTAAACTATTAATCGTGTACAAAATATTTAATTCCATGCCTTTTGGAAATCTTCTACTGACTTGAAGGCAAATCACCATGTTAAATGCATCATCATTTAGTATGAAATTAACATAAACATACACATTTTAAAAAAATGAATGAAAAGTACAGAGGAGAAAAACAGACACAGAAAAATATCAGTTCTAAATAGTCATATTTGTCCACTGACAATTGACTGTTTGCAAACGATAATTGAAGCACTGTTTAACTAAAAATATTATGTAAAATTAAAAATATTATTGTGTCACTATTTACAAAATATGTGTATCATTTGGGCAGACTTGAAACCCTGATTAGTTGAAGTGTTTAATATTTTTCATTCAGTGGCAGGAGGAAGATCCAAGTATTAGGAAACAATTTGGAGTATGTGGATGCAGTTTTTGTTTCTTCCAATGTGAGCGTCCGCAACTCAGGCCAGGTATGAAAATCTCTCAGAATGTGTTGATTGTTACTGCAAATGTACGAACATTTACCACTCCTATCATTCAAATGTATTTTTGTTTTGCATTCTCCCAGGAACTTTGGTTCAACACTCTTGAAATGAAAGAATACAAGGAGGATGTGCCATTCACTGTCTCTCTAAGAGTGTGCAACACAACTGTGGACTGTACAGAAAAACTTTTTTACCACCCCGATCCGGAATTCATCAGCTTCTCCTCCTCTTACTTGGAAAAAAATCTACTTGTCGTCATACAGGTAAAGCAATATTTCTGGCTGCCATATAGTTATAGCCTTTTGGAAGTTTAATGTAGATCTTAAGAGGATTCACTTTCACTATCAAACCATTTTCACTTAAAACACTTAAAACAAGGAAAACTAAATGATTATATTGAACAAATATGTTAAAGCTAGGGTCAGCCTGTCTTTACAATATTAGACCAATTCAGTGCTTTGTGCCTAACCTGTGGTACTGCATTTGTTTTTTGTGCAGTACTATTAAAGTTGGATTTGAGTTGTTGATTATGTATTACTATTTCTTACTCTCTGTCTTACTCTACTATTCACTGTGCAGAAAAAGAGAGACAAGCTGAATATTACTAAAGAAGATATAAAGGTTTTGGGAAGGATTAAAGAGAAGTTTTATGAGTGTCATGTAACTAATATCACATCCACTGCTGTCACCTGTATTATTTCTGGAGAGAATGAAGATTCAATCAGTGTGGACTTACTTGAGGTATTACTAATTCCACATATTATCTACCATCTGTTGTAAAGTTCCCATTGTTTTTTGGACACTGGTTTTCACATTGTACAAATTAGAACAGAGCTTTTCAGATTCCCCCTCTTTTTTCAGATTGAGTTTGGAGGCTTGAGAAAAGATGTAAAAATGCTGCAAAATAGTACAAAGTATTTCTATATACTTGTGGTATTAATCATTTTGATTCTGCTGGGTTCTATTGGTGAGTATTGAGTTTTTTGAAGGTGTTAGGGGGGTTGTAGTTCATTAATCCAGGTCTATGTAACTGAAAGGCCTGGATGCTTAAATGGCTTATGTTAACATTGTTTGTTACTACCTTTGTGTAGTTGGAGTGATGGTACATCGTAAGGGCCAGCGACAGATGAGTGAACGAATGAATGACCGCCTGGAACTTCTTGAGAGTGAAATTAGAAATGAAATAAGACAAGGTCAGTCCCAGAGGAAGCACATACATAGCATTGACAGCCATCGTGGAAGATCAGTAATTAAATTCACTTAAATTCATTTGTTATGATTTTCAAATTTCTGTTTTGTGCAGGGTTTGTAGATTTGCAAACTGAAAAAGCAGACCTAATTGAAAATGTTGGTGCCATTCCTTTCCTGGACTATAAACATTTTGCTTTGAAAATATTCTTTCCTGAGGTATGTGAACATCTATTTTTTGGCTGTGTTTAGAAGTGAGTGTATATGAGTTAATGTATGTTATCTGTTAGAGATGCACTGACAGTATAATTTTGTGGCTGGCATAAATTGAGAATATATACCTCAATATCCAAATATTGTATCGGGCAATTTATTTTAGCCTCGTTGTAAACCAAAGCTATCACTGTGTGGGTTAAATAAATAAACATTCTGCTCTATATCAATATTTGTTCTATTTGATAAGGTTGCAACATAAACAGTGTTACTTTGTACTTAGTATGCATTGCTGATTGAATGTTTGGAGCAAAAATCTGCAGATTTGAATTGTGCACCCCTAGCATAGATTTTGTGAATAATAATGTTTTGTTCTGTTGTGTCTTTAGGGTGGACCTTTAACAAATATGATGATCAAAGACATTAGCCAGGTGAGAGACCATAATTCCAAACCAACAGATAGCTAAAAAATGCAGGTCAAACTAATGAATATTATCTATTATTATTCAGACTTTGGAAATGAGTCACAAGTGACATGACTTATTATTTCAGATCATTCAGTCGGGCTTTAATACTAAGACAGAAATGATCAATAATAATGCATTTTGCATAACAGAAAGGTATCTGATATCCATATTTAACAAAATTTATGCTTTATTATGCTTGTAATTAATTTGGAATTTATGAAAAATTATGCAAAGGTCATTTGTTGATTCATGATGCATTTAGCAGGAATGAAACCACCACAAGCTGCAGCAAAAGTTGGGTGGTGCAGCTCAACCAGAATGTTGTGCTAAATTTGATGCTTAGAACGTAAATGAAACTGAAATGTGAAAGTAGTTTTCCGCTATGTACAGAATAAGGATGTGTCATTTGTTTTTTTGTTTTTTTGGACCTTAAATTTAATCACGTCTCAGGTTTCAGATTTTCAAGAGATCCTACTGAAATCTTTATTTAAGATGGTTGAGGTTAAGAGAATTTAAATATTTGTATGAATTTGACCATGTTTTGATAAAACACGTTATTTTCCTTATAAGTACCAAAACACTTTACATCTCTTCTCTTCTACACATATTCTTCCATTCAGCTGTGAATGGAAGATTGTTTATGAGTTATTTGTAATGATTAGATTGACGAGGATATTGAAAATAATTTTAAATAAGTTCTTCAAAATACTTCACAGTGGTCCAAAAAATGTCCCGAATGTCCTTTATTGTGTATATTATCCTGTCTCATGACTTTTATTCTGAAATTGGAACATTGCATGCCCTTGTTTTCCTCTATAACCCAATATTTGGGTCAGAGATGTTATCAGCCCTGCCCCCTCTTACTGATGAGTCAGTCTGTATGCAGGTTGAGCATGTACTTGTGGACAGAGCAGTAAACATGCAATGGAAACTCATTTGGCATTTAAAATGGGATTTAATTCATTTGGAAAGAAATTATTTCAGCTGTTATGATAAGTTATCATACAACTTATTCAGCTGTATGATAAGTCATGTAGTTTCTGATAAAATGTGAATCATGTCTGTAGGTTACTTTGATCCAGAGATATAGTCTAGGCACAAAGAGTTAAATAAAATCATAAGGCAAGCAGCAAATCTATTTAATTATAACCTGTACTATGCAAAATTATTGGTGAGCAAAACAGTAAAGGGAAATCATTAGGGAACATTATACACTAAAATAAAGAAGCTATAATTAGTGGCACTTTTACATTTAGTATTTTATCCACAGGAGCAAAATGCTTGTTCTCTTTTCAGACAGACCTGTCAAAGCTTTAGTAAGTTTTAGAAACTCAAGAACATTGTCCCAGAACTAAGGGGTTATGTTACAGCCTTATTCCAAAAGGGATTCAATTATTTTTCTCCTCAAAATTCTACACATAATATCCCACGATGACAAAGTTGAATTCTTTGCTGAAACACCTTTGGAACCTGGTGGTTCCAAACTTCTTTCATTTATGGATGATGGAGGCCACTGTACTCATTGGGGCCGTCAATGCAATAGATTTTCTGTATCCTTCCCCAGATCTGTGTCTCGATACAGATACAGATACAGACTCTTTGAGGTCTACACACTTAGACTTCATGGCTTGATTTGTGCTCTGACATACACTGTCTACTATGGGACCTTATATAAACCATTCCAAATCATGTCCAATCAACTGAATTGACCACAGGTGTCCAATCAAGCAGTAGAAACATCTGAAGGATGGTCAGTGGAAACAAGATACACCTGAGCTCATGTGCTTTATTCTTAATAAGTTGCAAAGATTTCAAACAAACATTTCTCACGTTGTCAGTTTGTGGAGTATTGCATGTAGATTTCTGAGGGGAAAAATAAATGAGAATAAGTCTGTGCCATAACAAACTGTGCAAAACATGAAGCGCTGTGAATACCATGTACAAATTACTGCACTTTTTATCTAAATCTCTAACATTTTATGGCACCATTATATTTGGAAAACCTTAGTGGTGTTTGTGATGACAGCACACCCTTTATATACTATACAGTGCTCCATCTTTCTCTGTAGTTTAGTGTTTTATAGAGTTGAATATTGCAGATATAAATTAGGATGTCTTGGGATAAACATTCAGCATTTGTGCTCACTGATGCTCTTCTGATCAGGTTTCAGTAAAAATGGAGTTGGATGAGAAATGCCAGGCTCTTTCTGCACTGATCCGAGATCCGATGTTCCTCACTTGTTTTATCCATGCTCTGGAGGAGCATGAAAACTTCAAGATAAGGGACAAGTGAGCCATATATATCAGACTACAATTTCAAAACCAAGATCAAATGTTTCACTTATTGCAGTTTGGGTCCAGTCTGCCTATCTCCGTTGTAACAGATCTAATAGTTCTAATAGTTGTTCCTCAACCCTGTTTCTGGAGGGCACTTTTGGGTGGCACAGTGGCTTAGCATGTTTGCCTCCCAGCACTGGGGTCTTGGATTCAAGGCCCTATCTGGGTGGAGGTTCCATGTTCTCCCTGTGTCTGTGCGGGTTTCTTCTAGAAGCTCTGGTTTCCTACCACATTCCAAAAATGTGGGTCAGGTGAATTGGCTACTCTAAATTGCCCTGGTATGTGTGAATGTATGTGTGTCATTGAATGTATATATGTTGATTGGCACTCTATCCTGGGTAAACCTAGTGCTTGATGTAGTCCTCTGGGTGAAAAGTATGGAGAGTATGATGTGTGTGATTGGCTGTCGCTTCTGGCTGTTGTGTGTTGGCTGAGCGTGATTGTGTAGAGTGCTGACTGTGAAACGTCCTTGGCTTATCTAGAAAGCCACTATATAAGCGTAACTAACTAACATGGGTGCCTCCAGGACCAGGGTTGAGGAACACTGCAATAGATGACTGGAGAATGGCTGCCATGCTAGTAGTTGGCAGAGGTTTTGTTGATGGATCTTTCTGTCTCACGCTGATTCTCAGGTGTGTAGTGGCATCTCTGCTGACTGTAGCCCTGCATGGTGATCTCCCATATCTGACTCAGTTAATGGAGGACCTACTGCAGAGTCTGATGGATCAGCCCAGCAATGCTCAGCCCAAACTCCTGCTGCGTCGCACAGAGTCGGTTGTAGAGAAACTTCTCACCAACTGGATGTCCATATGCCTCTACGGCTTTCTCAGGGTCAGTCTGTCATTTCAACTAACCAGCAATTCTATCCATCCAACTATCATTCAGATTTCAACTCTATACACCTATTAATTTAGTCACGTTTGCTTTACTCATAAAAAATGCTTAAAATATACTCATATATAAATGATATAAGGAATAACAATAAATAACATAAATAAATGAAATGTGGACTACCTTCTTGGGGATATTCTTCTGTTTGTGTGGTGTGCAAAAGTTAGGGCACCCCTAGTCAAAGTTTCTGCTACTGTAAATACAAGTTGAATAGAAGATGAATTGATCTCCAAAAGGCATAAAGTTAACCCTTTAAACCTTAAACCATTCAGTCCAGTAGTTCTATAGTTAGTTTCATAGCAGATACTGGTTAAGTTGTAGAATGTGTATGAATGCAGATGAACCAGATAAATACATTTTTTAATTATCTATAAATTTATGGCAACATACGTGGATCATTAATGTGTGTTTCTCTAATAGGAGTCAGTTGGGCAGCCTCTCTTCTTGCTGGTGTCTGCTCTGACCCAGCAGATTTCTAAAGGACCTGTGGATGCAGTGACTGAAAAAGCTCTGTATACTCTAAATGAAGACTGGCTACTGTGGCAGGCTCAAGGCTTCAACTTCAGTCCACTGGTTTGCCCATACTATTCTCTTGCTCATACTCCTCTCTTGCTTGCATGCCCGTATACTGTCCACAGATGACCATTTTCAACTGATGCATTTATTTTGTCTATTCACTTAAAGGAGGAAGACTGTAATACCTCATACCTCCTGATTTCAAAAATAGATCTTGTGGAAAACGTTTGCAAAATTTGGCTTTAAATAATTTTAAACAACTGTAGGAAATTATGACAAATCAGTCTGAGGTTGTCTTCAACACTAAAGCAGCTGAAGAATGCTGATTAGCACAACAAAATTGAGGAAAAAATGCTCAGTGGACATGGACACAGCAAAAAATGACATCAAAAAAGGAAACACAGTTTATATTGTTTCATCAGCATTTTAATGGTCATTATGTCTTGAAGTCAACCTCACGCTACTTTGTCATATTATGTTTTATTTAATAATTAAAAGGAACTGCTTTTCTTCACTGCAGTCCATGTCAGTACGTCCTCTCACCATTTTGAAATTAACTTTTTGTTCATTAAAAATGAAAAGTAAATAAGTAAATAGTAAATATCCTTGCTGCTGTACACATGGCTAATGAAAACTGCTTTTAATTATCATATATATTTTTATGCTTTGTTAACAAAAGCTTGTGATTTTTGTTATTACATAACGTGTTAGGAGAACTTGAATACTTCTTTGATTTTTACTTAATACTAAAATATATTTACCATTATATTAGATATGACCATGAATTCATGGTAACAGGATTGCATTTGAAAGAAATGGCTGAAAATATGGACTTAACTGCTGACCAGACTCTTCTTACAGGAAGAACACACCATAAATAGCATTTGACATTGTAACATACTCAGTTGCTGCATTCAGTTCCCCTAGAACATTTTCCAGAACAGAACAGTATGTACATTTTTGAAGGCATTGCTAAAATCAACACAGGCTAAAACAAGACTATAGTGTCTTTTTGTCATGGACAAAGAAAATGCTTTCTGGAGGAAAAATTTATGTCAGACAAGATCAGACGTATGTTTAAAGTAACAAACACAAGGCATTCAATTCCAACAACAAAGTACTGAGAATTAAGCATGGTGTTGGTAGCATCATGTTCTAAAGCTAAATTGAGTGGATCAAATAATAAAGAACTACAAGGAGAACTAGAATTTTTCAGCATTACCTCAGCTAGATAGATGATATATATAGATATATATTCTTGTATATTTACATAAACTATGTAAATAACATATGTTTATTAACATTTTATGTATAATTTTGAACTACTTTCTTATTTTTCCCATACAAGTCAAAGACACCATTGAAAGCCTAATTTTATGACCTGAGTTTGACTAATGACTGATCTTTTACCAATGTCTTTGTTGCGTCCTTCAGAAGCTAAACGTGCTGTTTGCTGTGGGGACAGAAGGAGAGGTCAGTGAACCACTGGAGGTCAATGCACTGACCTGTGATACCATCGAACAGGTGAAAGAGAAGATCTTGCAGACCTTCCAGCGCAAGTTTGGCTTCCCATATACACAACAACTGAGAGAGATTGATATAGGTTTGTATATATATATATATTTGTCTATCCATCCACAAATAGCATATTTTGATGATAATGATTACTGGACTTTGGTGTGATTGGAGGACTTAAGAACTTAAATGTGGATTGTATTTTTTCCTGATTAAAATTAATAATGGATGTATAACCTGGAAATTATTATAAGAAGGATGAGTCTTAAGCCTTACATGTTTTTTGTCCACTTGAAGAATATCAGAAAGAAGGAAGTTACATTTCCTTAGAGGAAGTGGATTCCAGCTCAGAGGTTCAGGGGGAGGTTACCATGCTGAACACACTCAAGCATTATCAAGTAAGTGTACTTATGCTCAGGAAACTCAAAGTTAGGAACCCATGGCCCTTTGGTCAAAATTTCTGTTGCTGTGAATAGCTAAGTGAATAGAAGAAAAAATGACCTTCAACTAAACTGATTAAGTTAAAGAGGGAACATTTTAACATTATAAGTAGGTTTTTCTTTTCTTTTTTAGAGTGAAATGTAGAACATAATTACCATACAAATATTAGGGCTCCCCACAATAGTTGAGGTCTCATATAAAAATGATCTAGGTCTCAGACCTTACTTAGCTTCTTAATACTGTGGCTTGTCATGTCACATAGTGACTCTTGTCCCAGCAATCAGCAGCCATAGGCTCCTCTCAGCAGCTGCCTTAAAGTAAAAAGAATTGATGCCCACATAGTAAAGGCAATAAGAAGGATAATTTTCCTATATTTATTAGAAATAATAGAGGTCAAGATGAGGACAGGAAAAGCAAGAAGACATTCTGAGAGAACTGCTCATAAGGTTGGTATAAAGGTAAATCAAAACCCTGTGTGAATGACTGCAGGAAGATTTAACAGATAAAACCTTCATGGACGAGTCACGAGAAGAAAATCTTTCCTATGTCCTCATCACATAATTCTAGGAAGGAACAGCTACACAAAAGATGATCACAAAAGGTAGAAGTTGAAGCTTTACTCTTAGCCCTCACAGTCCCCTGACCTGAAATCTGTATCTGAAATTATATCTCAAGACTAGAAGTATTTGGCAAGGAAACATGGGCAAAAAACAAACAGGAAAATAAAAACTCTTTGCTGGCTACAAAAAGCATTTGCAGGCTGTAAAAATTGCCAGGGGGATGTTACTAAGTACTTGTGTTTTAGGGTGCCCAAAATGTTGCTATGTGTCAGTTTCCTTGTAAAGTTTAAATTGTAAAGCAAATTTCACTTATTAAAGAAATGTGTAATTTAGCTATTCACAGTAACTAGGTGATGCTGAATTTTTTGCATGTCAGGTTGTTCTGAACATTGCATACAATGAGGAAACCACAAAGCGCTGCAACTGAAGCGGTCATTGCTCATTTGTGTGGGGTGTGTTAAACAGCTCATTTATTCCTAATCTCCTTGCACGCGACAATCACCTCAAACCCACCACTCATGTTCTCCTGATCTGAGGCTTTGGAAAGTAGAGCTGCACAGTTGTGTCACAAGAACAGTATTAGTTTAAACAGCTCTCATAATACATTCACAAACTGCTTCACAGCAGCAGTATTTTGAGAATGCAGAGCTGTTTTAATTTGAATGCATCACCAAGGCTTGTTTCTTTATATAGGTCCCAGATGGAGCGTCTCTTAAAGTTATGACTAAAAAGCTCCATACCCCTCTCAGTTCACAGACAAGTGTAAAGGGTGAGTAAAATATTCATTCCTGACCTGAATGTTGCATGCTTTTCAATCCCCCAACCAGTCCACATTCTTTGGTATGTTTAAGCTTCTAGAACAGTTGAGGCCAAGCTTTGAGTATGACTCTGTACTGACCATTATCTGAAGATAAAATCTGTAAAATTAGTGGTTAACAATGCTGCAGTTGCAAGTGATATTTAAGCACCAAAATCCAACTTCTCATACAGTTAGCATTACTTTATGGCAGTAAAAGCTATTTAAATTAATGGTTAAGATTTCAGAGTGACCAACGAGTCACTTTCCCCAACCACAGTGCAGATGCTTAAGTTTGCATCATTTTCTCGGTATCAGTCGCCCAGCACGGAAGCATGCAAGGGCCTGTCAGTGGTTGTTAAACAAACTGTGCAATTTATATGATATTTAAGCGAAGTGTGATAGTCTTGCTATGCAAACCACAGTAGCAGGGGAGGGGTCATTGTAAGCTGTGCATCAGGAAACAGAAGTGCAGCAATTTATTTAACCCTGGCCTTCCATTTATCCCAGCTGTCTAATGTACAATGCCTGCAACTCTGAATGAGCTGATTAATTGTAACTAAACTAAGGTGTTGGGAGCAGAAAAAGCACTAAAATGTGCAGATCCAGGGGTGGTCAACAACAAACTGGACAATGTCTGTTTCCAGTGGACTACCCATGGCTAGTTAAGAGACTTTTCATTTGTGTTTAAATGGAAGCTTGGCTGACAAACAGCATACAGCTGGATACATTAGCCTTGTTTTATGCAGCCATTCTGTGTAGTAAGAGCCGAAGGGGTGACTTCTGATGACTAAATGATGTAGGAATGTTGTACTAGTCTCTAGCTGCTGCTAACTGGACATTTTATTTACCTCATGATTTTACCACCATGCACATGGAAGCAGTGCACACCTTAACCAGCGCAAAATCTATATGTCAGTTAATAAAGCAGGCCTGAAATGAACAAAGGCCAACCTCTTCTGAGACATTAGAGAATCAAAGTGTGCCTGCATACAGAAATTGGATGGGCATTTACAGGACACTGCTGACACAGTAACACATAACTCAGCTGATGTACACTCACCCTTTTATTAGCTGATATTTCCAGTTAAAAATAAAATTCTGTATTCAAAAATGTAGACTGTAGAATACATATACATCATAAAATGTTAGTTCAGTGTACTCAAATTTGTATTGCATCATGATTTGTTTAGGACACTCGTTTGTAGCTTTGTATAGAATTGTCATGTAGTTCCATGGTCCTGATGATACAATTTTTCATTTCACTGTGTGCTTCAATATTAATACAATTATACAAAAGCACTTTGAACTTATACTACAACTACAACTACTACAAAGTACAACTTGAAACTACCCCAATTTGGTGGGAAACTGCAAGCCCAGCAGTGAATCATATGCATGTGGGAAATCCTGCAGTTTCTAGTTTACTGTAGTGATCAAGTTTTCACACTGTTATGGCTTTTGGCCGACTTTGTCGAGCTTACTACTGGAGTGGTATCTCTGCCCCCCCCCCCTCGCCCTCTCTCTTTCTCTCTCTCTCTATTTGCAGTCATCATGTTAGCCAGCTAAATTCGAAAATAAAATATAATAAAATAAAAATCTGAATGGACTCACATTATAAGTGGCACACAGGTATGTAGACAGGAGCATGAGTGGGTAATACCACTCTTGATTAGATACGTCTGATCTAGCAACCCAGAAAATGTAAAGTAGCATTTTGAATCAGTTGAATTTTTACATTCTCCTTCATAATGAAATGTGTATTTGAAGAATGTTTTGCATGTAAAATAGACAGACCTGACTGCACACTGCTGGTTAACTGCAATTTCATAATTGCTAGTGTTTAAGCAAATTGACTACCGTGGTGATCCTTTGTGTTGGATTGGGAGGACACTGACCAATTCCTTTCTTGTAGTAGGTACGTTGTTGTTTAGGCATTGAAAAGAGCAGTACTGGCCAGTGAAGATTTGACAAGAGTCAGATTTAGATCTTAAATGATCAGTATGTAAAAGCCACTGGTGCATCAGTGGGATTGGCAATATCATGATGGCACCTGACCAGCAGCTGTAAAATTCATTACAGTATAAACACACATTTGAGACATGAAATGAACATTTTATCATTTTGTGTTTTGAACTTGCATAAACAGTAGTTGGGATAATGAATGGCTCAGATTAAGATGCTGGCCCAATTTGAGTTTGAATCCCAGGTCATGCTGTTTTGCCATCAGCAGGCACAGCCTACAGCCTGAGAGAGCACAATTGACCGTGCTCTCTCTGGGTGCATAAATGGTGCTTTTTCCCCTCATCGCTCCAATTATGTGCATGGTGCTTTCCTCCAGTAAAGGACTGTGAGATACTGTCAGCTCCACAGTGTGTATTTTGAGCTGTGTTTTACAGCAGGGTACCTTCACACATGCAGACCATATATGTTTCACACAGGCATTGTCTTTTTAGCACTGAGGGCTGACAGGATGCAGTTTTTTTTTCTGCTTACAAAAGAAAAAGATGTGCATGTATAGTTCATGTGGGCTGATTCAGATCAATTCATCAATTTAAATGACCCATTGTTGTTTTTTCTGTCTTCTGAAATGTTTAGTTTTTGTTAATTGTATTGTATACAGTCACATAATTTATATCCAGAGTACTTTAGGAACATAACACCACTGTGTATGACCTTCCTTTGCTCTCAAAATAATATCATGACATGAATTCTTTAAGATGTTTAAAATTTGCATGGGACGAGTGGATTTGGTTACAGCTGGATTAGATGAATTATTTTCAAAATATTTATTACATTTATTTAAAAAAAACCCTTTCTACTTCCTGTTCACACAGTTGAAAGTTAACACGTGGGTTTACATGTCTAGTAAAACCATATGCAATGTGTTTTGGGGAGAGTGACCCTGGAAGGCTAAACATAGAGGGATTTTTTTGGATACAATTTTATCAGAAAGCTAGCTTATGCTTTCACATTTCTACAAAATTGCCTTCTTCAGCAAATTCTGAAATCATACACAATGGCTTAACCTCTTTACCACCAGCAGGAGTTGTATTGTATGTATTTTCTGATTAGTAATCAGAGGTGTAATAAAAGTCACAGCACATAATCCCAAAGATCTCCCAGAACTAACAGTGTAGGAAAAATAAGAAACATTTACTAGCTTCCTGTTATTTGCCAAAGGGGGCAAAACTATGAGCTGATCCTGTAATGTGCCCAAACCTTTGTTTTATCTGCTTTTTCTTTTTGATATTTTAAAACTTTAGAAGAGGAATCATGCTTAAAAAAATGAATCATGCTTAAAATATGAAATGAATGTTTCATCTTTAAATGAATGTCTTTTAGAAATCATCTTTCTCTTAGATATTCACAGTAATTCACAGTATTTTTTAAGTTAAGGAAGTATTTTGATTCTCGTTCTGAAAACAAACCAGGGCTGTATAAACTTTTATATACCATCACTGTCCTGCAAAAGCATTGTTTCTGCATTTTGAGTGCAACACAACACAATCTTTACAGTGCTTTACAATGACCCATCACCCATATAATACATGCTCTGTGGTGATCCTGTTGGGTCCTGGCCATTGAAGTTCAGGAGCCTAATAGAATATGCCAAAATAACAGATCGATTTCAGGCTGTAATTATAGTTCTACAAAGGGCTCCTGTATGGTAAGTGGAGCCAATAAAATGGACAGTGAATGTAGAAAGAAGGATATGAATATGATTTTAGTATAAATAGTTTCACATGTATTGCCAGGTGAAGAGAATAAGGAAGTATTCATCTTAACGGCACAGTGAAGTCACGGTCTGTCTGTGCAGCCTGTCTGTCTGCTGGGGAAAAAAACTTCCTTACTTCTGTATGTAATTTCCCCGTGTTAAGTAATCCACCATGGTTCATTTTGTAAAAAGAAGTCAAGGGAGGTGCTGTTTTTTCATATTTGGTGTTGCAGGGTATGACTGGATATACCACCAAAAAGAGCTATGTGCATAGACAGCTTGAATCCCCACGTGAGCAGTGATAAAAAAAAGGCAGTTGGCAGTTGTAGTCTTGCTTCAGAATGTTTGGGGAAACACTAGTCACATGACCTGTAAGGTTTTACTACAGTATAGGAAATTGACAGACAGCAATATTTGGCAAATATCAAGAAGCTAGTAAATGTTTCTTGTTTTTCTTGTATAGTTTGTGAAAGAAAAAGAAGGTTTATACCGGAAGGTTTTGCTACACAAATTCATGCTGTCTGTCAAGTCATGCATGAATAAAGGGTGACTTGTTAACTTCTTACTAAGTACAATCTACTTTTATTTGACGTTACAGATGATCAGAACTTCTCTACAAAGTACTTCCACCTGGTGAGTCAAAATGCATTGCTTCCGCAATGTGTGTGTTTTTGCACACTCTCAGGAAAGAAATGGCCTGGCTAACATGGTCAAGGCTGTGAATACTTATGTACATGTTATATTTGTATATACATGTTTTATTTTTAATGTGGATTCATGTCATTTGAAAGAACTATTATGATAAAATCCCTGTATTATTCATAAAGAAAGCGTATTTGAGTTATGCCACCAGGTTGTATTAGCTTAGTACTGTAATTAATGAATGAGGTAAATGATCCAGAAACAGGAGTATACATCCCAGACCAATTCAGCCACAATGCCTATAGACATGTCTCTTAACCCTTCATATGAACCTACTGCATTCAGTGATTAGCTACCTTTCATTGATCAAAATGATCTTGGCTAATTACTGAAACCAGCTGTTTTGAACTTTATAGACCAGAGGTTCTTCACCTTTTTCACTCTTTTAGGCTCCAGTAAAAAGACCCGTGTGGACCCGGTTTCCACGGAAAATAAAACAATTTTTGACATTTTAAATGAAGATAACAGTCTATACTGCTTTTTCTTACCGTTACACTTTGAATGAACAACTATAGTGTGTTTGAAATCTAATAAAATTAGATATTATTTATTTCATGAATGCTTTTTGAACATTTTAAATTCTACAAAAAAAAAGCAACCCTGGTTAATGAGACTTGGTCCTGAACCTCTGAGCAGAACGTCTGCAGATCGAGGCTGTATGAAGTCACGGTCACCTTTTGCAGGACTGTAAGTTGTCTCTGTGTCTGTGAGCAGTGTTTGTTTTTAACGTAGTTCATGGTGGAGAACAGCTGCTCACATATATACTGTATGTGGATCTGAAGATCGACTTCCAATGCCTATTTCTTCATGTTTATATATTTGTCTGGATGACATTCCATGTTTCAAACACAAGTTTGTCCTGGAAGGTTCTCAGTATCCCTCCATTTTTGATTCTGAACAGAGTGACCTTCTGACGGGCAACATCTTCAAAATCCTCTGTCAAGCGTTTGAATTCAGACACCCACATGCCTTTGTCAGCTATGTCAGTCAGATCCGGATCCAGCTCCGGCTTCAGATTCGGATCCGGATCCAGATCAGGTTGATTTACACCTGCCTGGTTTTGGCGGTAAACTGGCTTCCACAAGTGTGACGCTTATTTTGAGCGACGGAAAATAATGAAGTATGATTTTAGATCACAATAATCTTCCAATTTAGAAGGAAAATTGAAAAAAGAATTAACGCAACATTTCAGTTAAATACTTGTATTTTGTGAGCCACGCGGAGCCGCGGTATAAGGAGGAAAGAGCCGCGGGTAGCGACCCCTGATCTAGTGCGTTTTGCGTCCCCACTTTCAATTCGACCTTCTAAAAAAACGCTCCATATTAATCCAGCCTGGGTCACGTGCCGAACCACAGTGCGCATGAACCCGAATCAAGATTCAGATCGAAGAGTCGAGCAGAACGGCGAGTGAATCAGTTTGATTCAGTGAAAAAAAAACGTTATAAAAATGCTCTATTTTAAGAAACAGTGGGTGCCAAGACATGTCCTTCATGCGAGACACTCCATCAAGACTGAGAATGATACAGTGTGACAAAGTTTAGCGCTGAAATCTGATTCATCCACATTTAACTGACAAAACGTCTTAATTACTGTCACATTCGCGACCCCCCTAGAAGTACATCGCGACCCCCAGGTTCAGAACCCCTGTAATAGACTATATAGAAGTGGTTATATTATATGAAGCTAATAAGAATGTGTGAAAAAAAAATGAACATTGCTGTGATGAGCTGTTGCAATTCTGTATGCCGTCAGATTGACCCAGACATTGACAAAGACGAGACCAATCACCCAGAGAGGAAGAAATTGAAGCTTAAAGAGATTTACCTCACCAAACTGCTCTCAACTAAGGTGAGGCTGAGGAATTGATGAACAGACTGATTAATGCTATGTTTCTCTGGCCCAAGTACAGTGGAATCTATTCTGTAATGCATAGAATTCTTGAACAATAACATGAAGAGGCAAGTTTAATTGTAAATATAATTGTAAATTTAAACTTTTTATTTGGTGTCATACATGGTCTTATTGCTCAATGTAATGACAACCTAGTATGTGACAATCTACAATGTGTCGGACTGGCTCATCTTTTGTTTTAAGCAAAGATATTGTTTACTGTATTTCAAGAATAAGTATTATTAGTATTACGTGTTGTTGAATTGATACTGATTCCTAGTGAACATGTGTATGTGTCTATATCTGGCAGCTCTAGAAACAGTATCACCACAACATAATGATGATGATATAACCTGTTCCAATGGCATACGTATGAATTAAATATTAATAAACATTGTGACTTCAGTTAGTTGTTCCTGTTATCTTTTGATTCATTTTTAACTTCCCTTCCATTGTAGTTTCGATTTCAGTCAAGCTTCATGATATTTACATTGTCCCTCTGTTTGTTGATTAACGCTGACGCTGATTTCCATGATTTCATTCATCTCAGGTGGCAGTGCACTCCTTTGTGGAGAACCTCTTCAGGAGTATCTGGGGAATGCCCAACAACAAAGCTCCTGCAGCAGTGAAGTATTTCTTTGATTTCCTTGATGCACAAGCTGAGAAGAAAAAGATTGCTGATCCAGATGTGCTCCACATCTGGAAAACAAACAGGTGCTGAACACATAATTTTACATTGTACATACTCAGGTTCACTAAAACCCACAAAGAGTGTCAAGGGAAAATAGAGAATAGTACATTTCTCTTTTTTTTTTCTTTTTTTTTTATCAGTCTCAGTTTCAGCGGAGCTCAGTAACATAAGTTACAAGAACATTTGAAGAACCCTATTCTGACCCCTTTACTGATACTTTATGAACAATTTATGAATTTATTAATGTGTTAAATCATTTAACAGAGCTCTAGTATATAGTATAATAGTATATACTATTATGTTGAACTTGTGCATTTCATAGTATGATGTTCATCATTGCATAGTCACCCACCATATAGTCAAATTTAGTAAGATTGTGTTCTTGGGAAAAAGTAAGCTGCATAGTTTGCATAGTTGATGGAATGGGCAGTGCAGGTACTTATAAAATAACTTACTTTGCTGACAGATTTCCATGTGGATATTTTAAAGAGATGCAGACTCATTTCTTATTTCTTAACAAATCTTGTAAAGAAGCAGTTTAACTAAAGTCACAACAGGCCGATTGTGGGAACAGCTGTGGCAAGCAAGCATTTAAAGCAAACAACAAAAACAGTTCATATTATAAGACTTTATTGTTTATTATTAGTGAACACTTTGCTCAATGCTTTTATAACATTATGTTTAGCCCTTCTGCCAAGTACTCTGCCCAGCTCTGTCTACAAGTGTCTCCATCTTCTCATGTCCTGCACCATGTTTAGGATACTCAGAATAGGGAGACAGATCTGTACTCCTACAGACATGCAAAGCAATAACGTACCATGTATTCACCATGAAAAGCGTGATGTAACCACAGCGCTCTTTCCCTCCAGCCTGCCACTACGTTTCTGGGTGAACATTCTGAAGAATCCTAACTTTGTGTTCAGTGACCTAGAGAAGTCACCACACCTAGATGCCTGCCTTTCTGTCATTGCCCAAGCCTTCATGGACTCATTTTCCCTCACTGACCAACAGTTGGGCAAGGTAACCATGCAGCTTTTTAGTGCCTAACTAAAGGATCTATCTTTGAATGTCCTTACCTTTTTCGTCTCTTCTATCATCTGTTGTCACAGCACGCACCAACAAATAAGCTTCTGTATGCAAAAGACATTCCTCAATACAAACATGAAGTGAAGATGTACTATAAGCTGGTGAAGGATCAGCCATCTGTGATCAGCCAAGAGTTCAAGACATTCTTGCAAGAGGAATCAAAGGTCTTGCACATGCCAACCACATCAGATAAACTTAATGAAATGCTTGCTAGTGTATGGAGAATTTCCAGTACCATTTTGTGTGGTTACCTTTTGGGTGAAATGATATCTGAATAAGTGTTTTCTTCTTCCACAGAAGCATGAAAATGAATTCAATGAACCTGCTGCCCTTCGTGAGCTGTACAAGTTCATGAATACTTATTTCTCTGAGGTATGAGAACTGCAGCATTGATTTTCACATAGTCATAATCATATAGTTCATATTTTTCAAACTTCATATTTCAAGCCTTTTCTGTTTTACTTTTGATCAGTATGGTTATTTCATCAAATCTATAAAAGTTTTGGCATCCTGAGCAGGCAATAAATCTCCGTAAAGCTTGTCAGGAGATGGAAGCATGAAGTGCTCTAAAAAAAATCTGGTGTTAGATGCTGCAGTGGTCATTATTATGCTTTGATACAGCACTCTGTGAACAGTCAGCTCAGCTGTGGATTACCCTCTATATGCAGGGTGTTGGTGACCGTCTTCTGGATAAGTGTCAGGTTTGGTTTTCTCCATGATTGCGGTCGCATATGCTGAACTAGACACAGTATTTAAACTTTATGAATATGAATTTACTTAACCTCCAAATTAAATATTATTAATAAAGTTACTGAATTTACTGTGTCAGCCATTCTGATCAAAAATAAAACCAAAACTTGAAATATTTCACTGTACATGTAATAAATATATGAAATAGTTTACATTTTTGAATGACGTTATTAAGCTTTTAATCTGCTTCACTTTGTGTTATAAAATGCAACGAGGTCTGAATGTTAGTAGCCGTAAATGCCAATGCCACAGGCAGCACCAGACCATATATCTCTCACTTCCTTTTTTCACTTTAATTTGGTGCAGTTTTAAGGTGTGTCATGAGGTTTGCTTGTTCTGCTTTTGCTTGTATCAAGACTGAAGAAATGTGTTAGGATTTTTTTAGTTCATAACACCCATTCAGTAATTTTTCACATGCTTTGCCAAATATGAAATTGGTTGATAGTGTGGTTTACACTGCTGCAGACAATAATGTATGACATATAGAGACACTTAGAAGGATCAAGAATTAGAAGCTATTTTAAAAACAAAACCCTTTACATAATCCCCTTTGCCTAATTAGACTTAACCCCATTCTTAATGTGCAATTACTGCATTGCAAACAATGCAAAATGAGGAATGGAGCCCAGACTAACTAGTGGTACTTGTGCATTAAGGGTTTTAAGTTCTAATACGACACACTTGCTATGCTGTTGTACTCAGGAAATGACATGTTTACATATGCTGAAAAGGTGTCCACATTGTACATCAGTGAGGTACCAGTTTATCCAATGCGATCTAGTTCAAATGTTGACTGCTCTGTGGTTTCCATTCGTCTGCAGATCACCCAGAAACTAGAGCAGAAGGAGGGCTCTTCTAAACTGACAGAGGAAATGCATCGAGTGAAAAACCTTTTTGATGACATGAAGAGAAGTGCATGGATCTGAAAGTCTGCCTAGCTGTTTCCAAACACCATACACCTCTGCCTTTATTGTTACCTGTTTTCTCCTATTGTTTTGAGTAGAGCTTCCCCATCTGATGAGTTCATCTTTGCACAGTATGCTCTTCCCTGACAACTAGAATGTAAAGAGTACTGAAGAGATTTGGTGGGGCCAACAGTATATATATATATATATATATGTGTGTGTGTGTGTGTGTGTGTGTGTGTGTGTGTGTGTGTGTGTGTGTGTGTTTGTGTGTGTGTTTGTGTGTGTGTGAAGATGATATTTTTTGCTAATTTATATCCAGCTCAAAGTATCAAAATCAAAACATTACAACTGCTAAAATGCAATAAACTTGGCTCCAGGTCAGCGTGATATTACTATAAACGTCACTGTTCAATATTAACCATGTACAGTTAGACCAATACAAATTTGGACAGTGACACAATGCTCATAATTTGGGCTCTGCATGCCACCACATTGGATTTGAAATAAGCAACTGAGATGCCATTGAAGTGTCAAAAGAGATGCCATTCAGGGGCTCAGGTAATTGGACAAATTACCATAAATAAAATGTTCTTTGTACTTTGTTAAGAGTCCTTTGCAGGCAATGGCTTCCTGAAATCTGGAACCCATGGACATCACCAAATGCTGGGTTTCTTCCTTTGTGCTGCTTTGCGAGGCCTTTAGTGCAGCTGTCTTCAGTTCAGCTTGTCTGTCTTTCTGACTTAGGTTTTGTCTTAAGCAAGTGCAATGCAACTTTATCTGGTGATTTACTCAGCCATTGCAGAATATTCCACTTGTTTGCCAAAAAAACTCCTGGGTTGCTTTTGCAGTAGGTTCATAGCTTTGTTTCATAGTCCATCTGCTCTGTGAAGCACCGTCCAATCAACTTTGGTTGAATTGGAGCAGAAAGTATATCCCTGTAGACTTCAGAATTCATTCGGTTGCTTCTGTCTTCTGTCACATCACTAATAAACACTAGTGACCATTGGAATCACACTGCCTCCATCATGTTTAACAGGGAACGTGTAGATTGTAAGTCATGTAGATTGTGTCACTATCCAAATATTCATGGGCCTTATTGTACCTCCATTTTTGTCGATTTTGAGTTTTCTCCATAATGTGAATCTAACAGCGGTTCTTTGTATTGTATCAGAATTTCATGATGAACTGACCAATAGAAATGCTCCAAAATGACTTTAATTACTCCTGTATAAATGCTTTATACTAACATAAGCTACTGTTACCTTATAACATATTTCTATATTGTGCCTTTAACAAAATCTTCACAAGCCAACACAGTCCTATGCAATGACATACATAAATGGTCACACAGTGCAAGGATCTAGATCAGTGATTTACTAACTTATTAACTTTACTAATGTACTATGTAGTCCATGTATTGGTTGCCTCTTACACACTAATACTTTGGGTAATTGTACACTCCTTCTATATTCTCTACCTTCTGTATATTATTTCTGGGTGCTGTTTTAACCAGATGAACAGATATTGTTTAGTGATGAGGAACAGGAGTGTTAATGTCTGCATGTTGAATATCAAGGCAAGAAATATGCTGTAATCAGCAACCATCACAGCGGATCCTCAGATGGGACTGTGGGTCTTGCTACATGAAGTTGTCTAAAGATATAAACGTGACAACGTATTCTAAGACGTGCCCAACATTGGACAGTAAACTGTAAGGGGACACAACATTGCCTGTGAAATTAAAAATTCAGTTTATAATAATGTAATTTTTGCTTTACCAGGTACATTTCTACACATTTACTTTGTTGTGATTTTCATTTTTGTTCATTTCTAAACAACTTTTCCTTATTTGTGTTTGATGTGATGTTTATTTCACTTTTCATTTTTAATTGTGAATTTTAATTAACCCTTAGAGCCACAGCTACACAAGTTGTGTGTTTTTGTGCATTTTTTTGTAATAACACAGTAATTACTTGAGATAGTCACATGGCATATGATGATATCTTTATGGAAGGCCTTTGGCTTTTTAAATATATAATTACTTGATGTGTACACACTATCAGAAGTTTAATATCTTGATGAAAGTGACCAACTTGTTATCAAAAATTGCCAAATGATTTTTTTTAACTTATTTTTGAATGTGTGAAAAAAAAATTGATTTCTGAACATAAAAGTTGCAGATTGGTGTCTATAATTTGAGAATCAAAAAAATATATGAAATTTTATAATATAGCTTATTACTGTGACAAAATGTATGAAAAAAATCAGGCGGTCTTAATTGGGCAGAGTTTGCCTCTTGGATCCATGCCAATCTCTAAAACTGCTTGTTACAGAAGCCCAAAACTTGAAATTATTTGATCAGGGCCAAAATGACCAACATCTTAGGTAATAAAATCTGCTTGATTGTATTGGATTTTAATAACAGGAGCTTCTAAATTCTATAAAAGTATGATTTTCCACAATGAGTTACTCACAGATGGTTCACTGCACCACAACAACATCACTACAGTTAGAAAGAACTACATTCTGCGAGTTCTAACCGTATGTGATTTGTGCCAGTGTGTCAAGGAATTCCTGACTTATAAAGCTGAGAACTCAAGGTGTGATTCTGAGGGCCGAAAGGGTTAAAACGAGCAACCAGGAACACCAGTTTAATGATCTAAGTTCCTCTATTGAGAAGCAGTCCAGCCATGCTGTAATGCTGCCCTCTGCTGTTCAAATGCAGTGACACGTGCAGGATTAAAGTGATATAGTTCAAAATATGTATTTTTTGTGTTTTAAAGTTGATGCTGTGATTAGTAATCATTCACATTTAAAGTACAATATTTATTAATAATTAATATTATATATATATATATATATATATATATATATATATATATATATATATATATATATATATATGGACTGTTCAAAAATGTCTACCTTTTTGAACAAATTTCATGAAATTTGCACTATTATTTATGTGCAGCACAAACCCCTGAACCACCTGTTGTCCAGCCTGATCAAGCCCATGCTGTAGTGCTGCCCTCTGCTGTTCAAATGCGGTGACAGGCGTCACAGTGTACATGTTGCATCCATCCATCCATTCAATTATGTAAAGGTCAGTTCATTTCACATTTCATGACTCAGATTCTCACAATGCATTAAACAGCAGAGGTCATCAAAGGTATGTACAAGGCTGGATTTCTGCAAAGATGTTGGTTTCCTGGTTTAAATGCATCCACTAAACCTGGTAGTGAACAGATGTGTTAGAGCTCAGAAACTGTCAATGACTTTTCAACTCCAGGATTAATGAACCTGCTTGTACACTAATCACACACGTTTTGGCCCTGGAAGTGCTGATCTCTGGATCACTTTAGTTCACCATAGTTGGTTTTTCTGGAGCTCTTCAGCTCATAGTGATGCTCTTTGTTCCCTAGCACACTTCTATAAAATATAAAATAGTACTTTTAACTGATTTTCTGCAGCCAAGTGTCTGATTATTGTAAAAGATTTTGGAATTCTTTTGTATTTAGTTCACAGTTGTGCTAAGATGAACTTGTAGTGTCCGGATCCCACCACTGATAATTGATTTAATACTTCCTATTCACCACCTTGAAGGAAATCCTCAAAGTGTGGAAAACTAAACCAAACAAACAAAACAATATGTACACTTGGAAAATGGAATTTCACATTACTAACTAGAAAACTTCTCCACAAAAATCTAGTAAATAATATTTTGCTGATTTTAATTCGAAATTAGTAAGAAGGTCCTGCTTCTTGCATGGTGCTATTATTTCCCCCCTTCATGTGGTATTCACACAGAGAATTCTGAGTAACAAGAAGGAAACAACACAGTCAGAATTCTGACAGAAGCTACCAAAAGAGTGAAAGTTGGTCAAAGTTACTGAGGGATATTTACCAAATACGATATCTGCTGTGTGTAATAATGAATCTCAGAATGTTAGAATACGGTGATAATTCATATATTTTATATTCATTACATTTAAAGTGATAAAGTTCAAAATATGTAATTTTTGTGTTGATGCTGTGATTAGTAATCATTCACATTTAAAGTACAATGTTCTAATATTTAGAAAATCTTGATTTCATGAGCTATAAGTCTGATCAACAGAAAAACAGGAAAATGTGAGTATTAATCATATATTTAATATTAAATATGACAGTTTACTTTTTTGAACGAATTTGATTAAACTGATCACAAATTATCTTTATATATATATATATATATATATTACTCATTTTATATTATTAATTAAACAATCAGTATGGCGTATAGCTCATGAAATCAAGACTTTCTAAATATTAGAACATTGTACTTTAAATGTGAATGATCACTTGATAAAATGTTGACATTGTTGACACTTTTGTGTATGTGAATGGAACTATTTCATGACTAAAATAGCAGGTAAATGTTCATTTAATAAAGTCAATGAGAGTGAATCAAATGGAGTGTCCTATTGAACAGGCTTCAAAAGAGAAACAACCGAATGACTCAGTCTCTGACCGATGGAAACACGGCATAAGTGAAAAGACGCTTCACGTCGGGGCCACGTAATGCTCTAAACCCCGCCCCATTCCCCGCCTCGCCCCCAAACGCACGCGTTTGACCTGCGTGACGTTGACATTCCCCCGTCCTCCGATTGGCTCGTTGACAGCCCCCGTCCTCCCATTGGCTCGTTGATGTAGGGCAGGTCGATGTAGGCCCGCCCCGCGCTGCGCGCACAGGCCCAGCAGTACCGCAGTCAGTCCGGAGCCGCTGCGCCGCGGTTCGTGGAGCCGCGCTCTCTCCGTCTGTAGACGAACATGCTGCTGGACAGATAACGATGAAGTGAAGAGCGGTGAAGGTCTGATCACGGACTGTGGATTAATCCCTCCTCCCAGGCGGCCATGGCTGGGCTCATCAAGAAACAGATCCTCAAGCATCTCTCCAGGTCAGTGAGCTGCTGCCCGGCTCAGCCGATGACCGGCCGCGATGACCGGCTCATGTCATGCAAACGGCGTCTCTGTGTGCGTGTGAGGAGCAGCTCTGCTCAGCCAGCGGCTTTTACCGCCTCGAGGAAGAGCAGAACGGCGGCTGTGCCTCGAACACAGCGAGCAGTCGTTTAGGAGCTGCGACAGAGTACAGATCCGGCCCGGATCGCGTCCCGCAGGCCGTCCAGCGAACCGCAACACCACCCCGGACCTGGATTTGGTCTGCAGGGCGAGGAATCCCGAACCAGCCCGGGTAGTCCAGATCCAGCAGGTCAGCCCGGGTTTTGGCTTCGACCGGAGAGTCGGCTCCGCTGCAGCGAGCCGGCCCTGCAGTCGGAGCGAAATCCCGGAGCGGATTCAGGATCGCCGACCTGTGTCTTTTTAAAGCAGCATTTTTTGGCTGCTGTTGGTGAGCTCAGTGTCCTGACTGGTCGTGTTTGTGTCGGGGGTGGGGGTCAGCGTCTCCCTGCGCGCAGTAGTCCGGTAATCTCCGTGGTGTTGATTATTAACGGACCCGTTGAGTTGTAACGAGGTCTGTGGCAATGCTGTCAGACCTGTAAACACACCGAGCGTGACCCACTAAAGGCTGGTTTCATCACATTCCTTTCTGCCCTGAACGGATCATCATATACTGCACCTCCAAATGTAGGGAATGCATTCCCTTTCTTTCGAGGTGGCACCTATTGCTGACACAGATGTGCAAATGCACACACAGCTTGATTAGGTTCTAGATAAAAAAAACAGGACTCTCTGGATCACATGGTGAATATGAACCTAATGGCAGGGGTGGGCTGGAGGGGTGAGAACCGTCCCCTGGACTGTTGGTGGTCCGTCCAGTGTTTTTGGGGTGCTATGGGGATGAAGTCTGGTGGTGATTGCCATACATTCTGATGTCACGAATGCTCTTGTGGCTGAATGCAATCAGATCCTCACAACCATGCTCTAACATCTAGTAGAAGGTCTTCCCTGGACAGTAGAGACATTTACTCTAAAAAGCGGGATTAAACAGGACATGCAGGTGTTGCGATACTTTTGTTCATATAGTCTAAATAAAGAAATGTTCATTCTCTTTTTATTAAATTGACTATCTTCTCATGGTAAACAGAGGGAACCTCTATAGAGTATGACATTTCAGGGAACCTGTTCATGCTGTGTTATCATCAAATTCAACAAACATTATATATGAGATCCCCCGCATGAGCAAAGGGATACATTTAATGTACTAAAGTTCCTAATGTTCTGCATTATTGCTGTTGTTTATGTGGGCAGATTCAACCAGACTGTGAGGATGATAGGGATATAACTGACTACTGAGGAAATACTGCCAGCGTTTCCCACACTCGGTCCTGGTGCCCCCCTGTTGGACACACCTCTTTCAGTTAATTAGCTCATTGACAATCCCTCACAGAGGTTGTGTTAAAGCAGGGAATTCTCTAAAATGTACAGAACACAGGGTCGCCAGGACCAGGTTTGGAAAGCGCAGTTTTTCTACGATTTCATAGCATCAGGCTGTGTATTCTTAAATGACGTGTCCAGGGTTGAATATCAAGGCATTAAACCTGTTTAGATCTCTACTATTTACCACCATTCTGAACTCACTGGGGGTAAGGCAGGAATACCCCCTGGTAAGAGAACCAACCCATCACCAAACAACCACACACATAACCATGCTCAAACATAGGGGACAATTTTGTCAGAATGCACCAAACTCCTCAGATCCACAACCCACAAACTGGAGCTGGGTGGCAAAGGTAGTACCTGTGGTGCCACCATCCCACCCACGTCTCTACCAGTTCAGATTTTTGGAAAAATGTGCCCTGAGCATTTCACTCCCAGTCATTCTGAATGAATGCCTTGTCTTATTCATTTCTAGAAATGTTCATAAATTGATAGAATTCCATTGTGTTGAGGTGAGAGAAACTCATATTTTAAGGAGATGTTTACATTGATTAGAAAGATAGAGATGTGGTCTCGTGCAAACTCTGAGATTTAAAAAGATTGCACATGGGGTGATGGGAGAAGTATTGCACATTATGGTGTACAGAAAACTGTAATAGTGTGATATGTTAATAAACAGGTGTATATAAGGGAGAAGTTACCTATCTAACCTATCTTTTATGAGGAGCCATATATCATAATAACTATCCACCTGTACCCGAAAAATGCATTTTATGTCCTCATTGTTTTGGGTTCCACCAGGTTTACCGTCAGTTTAACGCTTTCGATCATTTGTGTAGGTGACTACAGAGCATGGCCTAGATTACAGGCTAGAGATTGGAAAACCCCGATCAGACCAGTGCTAAGGAAAGCTGAAAAAGCACGTACTTAGTTTATCACTTGCAGAACGTGATCCTTGACCATGCCTTTTTGTGACTCATATCTTTACAGTAATGCGCTTCAGGCATACACCAGCACTGCACGCACGTTCAGAGATTTTCCTCTTGGGGACAATAAAGGCTCTCTGTTTTACCAGCCGGGCATTAGTGTTGTTCCCATTGTTTATGATGGATCTAAGGTCAGCCCACCTGCATTATTGATTCTCTCCGGGAGCGAGTGGAGCTGTAATCCAATACACCCACATTCTTCACAACAATGTGTGTCTGTGAACTTTAGAAGCTTGATCCAGTACCACTCCATTCAGATACATTAGTTCATGCTGCAAGTGTAGATGGATTGTCCTGTAGATGACGTAGAAACCTTTAAATGTAGACCGAACCACACTGTTTTTGGTGGCATCCTAAACATGCTGTACAGTACATCCGCTTACACTGCAGTCATATCAGTCTTTTGGGGTGGAGCAAAAGCCAGAAGATAATGGGTAGATGTGGGGTTCTATGATTTGCGAGGGAACATATAGTTTAGTGAGTGAACAGCTTGCATTGGCTTGCAAATTGCTGCCTCCGTGACCATGAACAGTTCCTCCATTTGCCCTTTTCTCGCAGATAGCGGAGGATGTAGACTGGTTTCTTGTTTTCCTCCAAGACCCCGATTACACCTGGTCACTTCATCTCAAGTCAAAGTCAGCTTTATTATAAAACCTGCAACTTGTACAAGACCTACAGATGATTGAAACTGTGTTTATTCCAGAACCATGGTACAGTAATAAACATTAAATAAAATAAACAAACACTGATATACATTTAACTTTAAATAAACGCTATACATATTAGAAGACCGTTGAGCATCCTGACAGCCTGGTGGATGGAGCTGGCTGGAAGAATCGAGGCGTGAAGCGTGTGATGTAAATGTCTTTGTTGGCACCTCTCTCCCCTCCATCAATGTTCTCAGCTGCTCTCACGATGCGCTGGAACGTTTGGTGGCAAGAGGTGCATGTGATGCAGGCCCGTACTACAAAATGATGCAGCTGGTCAAGATGCTTTGAATGGCACCACTGTAGATGGTGCACATTATGGCAGTTGGGGCTCTAGCTCTTCTCAGTTTGCAGAGGAAGTAGAGGCTGTGGTGGGCGTTTCTGGCCAGTGCTGCTGTGTTGTTACTCCAGGACAGGTCTTCTGAGTTGTGCACTCCCAAAAACTTGGTGCCGCTCAAGCTCTTCACAGCAGTTCCGTTGATGGTCAGAGGAGCAGACTGGGTGCAGGTTCTCCTGAAGTCCACAACAGAGAGAGATTGTTGAGTGCACCTCAAGAGGGGGGAAGGACAGACTTGATGTGTTTCATGGCTAGTCGTTCAAAACACTTCGTAAGAATGGGGAGACTGCAACCGGACAGTAGTCACTGAAACATGACGGCGACGCCTTCTCTGGGATGATGGTGGTGGTTTTGAAACATGTGGGGACAATGTATATGAAGACATCTGCAAGTTCACCCACACAGTCCCTCAACTGTTTTCTGGACCAGGAGCTTTCTGAGCATTGATCCTGCTGAATGATCTGGAACAGTGTCAGCACCTGGTCACCACGAGCTGGAGTCTTTCTGTGCAGGTGTGCTGTGGTATGTCTCAGACTGAGCAAGGTGTTCAGCTCGTTCGGTATAGAGGTGGTGCTGTCACAGGTCCGCTTTGGGGGGTGGTGGGCTTGTAGTGTGTGATGGTCTGTTTCAAGCACCACAGGCTCCATGTACCCCTGTGTCATTGAGGCAGTGAGCTGTTCTCCTGGAGTACTTACAGCCACTTTACCTTTTTGATGCCCTGTGACTGGTTCTTTCTAGCTGTTCTCAAGTCTACCTCTTCTCCTGCTGTGAAAGCAGCATTCCTGGCCTTCAAGAGTCCGTAGGCCTCACCTATTAACCGTGGCTTTTGGTTGGCCCTAACAATGATGGTCTTGAGTCTTTGCACGGGGTAGTCAAATATGTGTCAGGTTAGTTGATATGATTGCTATGTGGGACAGAACGCACAAAGATACTTATATGCTGCAACCATTTGTTTATCTTCAGCTTCTCCTTGTACTATGCTAAAGATGGTTGCCTCAGACTTCCCAATTTTAAAAGCTATATTGGGTTTCTTCAAATATAGGGGAAGGCAACAACTCTGGCAGTGCACGCTGATGAGAAAATGACACTTTTTCTGTGGCATAGGGAGGAGTTTTGGTTGTACTGGGAGTAATTTTGATTGTTGAATGCATCTCAGACCACCGCCTGAAGTGGTTTTTGGAAGGCGGTTCTTTGCTGTTTGGGATGCATCGGCATTCACATTACAAGAATAATGTGCTCGAATGCGTCCCTGACCACCTCTGAATGTAATTTTGTATCTTGCATCCTCGTATCTCATTTATACTTGTACTTTGTTCTGGCCACTTATGAACAGTTCACCCAGGACACATCTTAATATGTGAACAGGGCTTGGCCTCACAGCAAGAAGGACCTTGGTTCGATCCCCGGGTGGGGCGACCTGGGAAGTTTCTGTGTGGAGTTTGCATGTTCTCCCCGTGTTCCTGTGGGTGTCCTCCAGGTACTCCGGTTTCCCCCACAGTCCAAAGACATGCATGGTAGGTGACTCTAAAGTGGCCCTTAGTATGTGAGTGTGTGTGTGAGAGTGTATGTGTGTGTGTGTGTCTGTGTGTGCCCTACGATGGCTAGGGTCGTTTCCCACCCTTGCGCTCAGAGTTGCCGGCTCCCCCGTGACCCTATTCAGGAATAAGCGGTATAGAAAATGGATGGATGGATGGAGGGAGGGCTTGGCCTTAAGCTCAAGACCGATAAAGTGACCAGCTGTAAATGGGTTCTGTGAAACGTCCCCTATTGAATGATGGGGGAAGGGCTAGTCTTGGCTGTGGTGTCACCAGTAATAGAAATTGCATCTCCTGATGATGGGAACAGTACTTTTATTTAGTTATTGTTTTTTTCCCCCCATCTTTCTTCTTCACTTGGCAGCTTTCTGAAGCATAGTTCATCTTTGCCTCTGCTGTTATTTTTAAATCTCATGCAGCCTCTAATGCCGGCTTTGTGTGGCTTTTTTGTTTGCCTTCTGTCCAGTTTGTTTTTAGGTTGCATTTGTCCTGTGTTGCAATGCCCTTCGTCTGGTCAGAAAATTGAATCACATCCATTGAAATGGCAGTGTGCAAACCTCTATATACCTCGCTGTCCTCTTATGATTAGGGACGCACGATGACATTCAATTCATAATGGCGTTTGTTAGGGGTGTAACATATTTTTGTCAAGTTTATGATATTCTGCTCACGAGTTAATATTCTCACAATATCTCACAAAATGTGAATGCTGGAAATTGATAGCTGTGTCCATGTTTTTATTGTTAGTATCTGAGGAAAATCATGAACATCTTCATAAAATTGCATGCATGACTTTGATCAAACTTCAGGAGTTTGATCATCTGAAGGCTGTTTCGCTCTTTCGGACCTCTAGGTGTATCTGAGCCTGACCTTGCAAAATCAATGATACCCATTATTGCTGAGGAATGTACTTTAGCCAGTGAATGGTGTTTGGAATTTGTGTTTGTGAGCAGCAGCCAGTGTTACTTATACAGCCCCTATTTTGACCTCTGTTCTCCCCTTTATTTGTATTCATGATCAACAATGCCTTCACGCAGTGACTCATGGGGTAACAGTACGGCCTACTGATGATGTGACTTTGCCATTGGGGTTGAGAAAGACAGAGGCCTGCATGCATTCTTCTCGATCAAGCCTCTCGTGCAGCTGCATAATGGTACAACAGTCCGCCTGTATGTCCTGCCCTGCCCTGGACCCATTCGTCCTTCCCACAGCTGACTGTGAGGTTTTGACAGTGATTTCCTTCGAAGAAGAAAAGGCAGGAATGCGTGTCATTCTGTTTTTGTGGCTGGCTTGAGTCATGAGTGAGTAGCACATTAAGATCAGTGCCTGATCGTTTATGATTGCCGTCTCTGGTTTAAGGACCATGTAATTAAAAACAGACGCAGTGCTTGTGAGTGAGGGGAAAACTAGAAAACTCATATTGCCTATTTTTTGCTTTATTCGGTGGCTCTGGGTGGTTTATTTGGTTTATGCAAGCACGGTAATGCCAGTAATAAGATTAGAATCAAACTTCTGTATCATTTCTTTTTGCGTCATTGCTTTTTGTTTTGTTTGTCTGCTTTTTTGTTGCTTCTTTGATTTTCTCAGATTTCCTTTATAATTATTGTTTTGGCTTCCGAGTGGTGCAACTGTCTAAGTGCTGGTCCTTTTCTTGGGATATTGGAAATGGTCTCTCTGTTTTTGAGAGAATGGGATGGCCCTCTGGCAGACAGTCAGATTGCGTGTTGTGATTATGAGTATCAGCCGTTTCAAATCTGATTTTTGAGCTTCTATTTTTATGTATCTGCACAATATGCTTGATGTGCTGGTGTGGTGGTCTTTTTTTTTTTTTTTTTTATGAACATTTTATAGTATTTTTATTATCTAACAAGTCTAACTAACCTCCCTTATCATGCATCTTGGGCATGGGCAGAAGCACTGAAGAATAGAGGAAGACTGAAAGAAAAGCAACTCAAAGAAAAGCACTACAACTACAGATATCACGTTTTTATGTTCCAAAATAAAATGGTGCCCCGCTGGAATGATAAAATTCTGGAAGCATATTTTAACTAGCAAATCCATTTTTAACTCATTCAGGAAATACAAAAATACATTTTTGTCAACTTCAGTTGTTTCTTTGTATTAAGATTCACTTTTGTTTTACATCAAGCCAGATTGTCCTTGAGTTTGTGTTTTAAAAGAGGGGCTCGCTCTCTTGTTTCATTGCCTTTTAGTCACAGTGCTTTTACTTCTGTCTCACAGAGAAGATTCTTGTGCGGCCTGGTACCAGTTGCTGCACGGAGCGCTACCGGCCCGCAGACTGGGGGTTGGGGACCACTGCTCTAGAGTCTACCCTTCGTCATCAGCTCATTTGTAGTAGCGTTCCAATGTCCCCGCAGCAGCTCCAAATCTCAGCAGCATGATCTCATGTTTATCCAGAAACATGATTCTAAGAATGTGAATTTTGATGGGAGAGATTTTGTAAAGCCCTAGGATGTCAGTGGTCTTGTGCCTAATAAGCTGCTAATATTACATCTAATTTTGTTTTATATAATAGGAAGGTTACAAAAACTGGACATTTGTGGACCACTAGGACTAGACTTTTTCTTTACTGGTCAAAAGTTTTAGAACACCCAATATGGGTTCTGAAACCTTTGACCTGTAGTGTTACATATATTATGCAGCGGCATGGGGTTATTGAGAGAGATCACATGACGGCACAGTGACTACCTGAAATTGATTTGTTTTACTGGTTTGCAATCAACCAAAACATTATGACCACTTCCTTGATTCTACACTCACTGTTCATTGACCACACAGGAGCACTTTTCGGTCTGTAATTAGACTGCTGTCCATTTGTTTCTCTGCAGACCCCATACTCTTTCACCCAGTTCGTCAATGTTCAGGACCACCACAGGGCAGGGATTGTTTGGGTCATGGGTCACTGAATTGACACTGACATGGTGGTGGTGTGTGGCACTGCTGTGTCTGGTCCACTCATACCAGCGCAACACACACTTGCCCTTTGGCTGGCTCACTAGGGGGTCTATTTCTTATCCTTTGTTCCTGATTTCTGTAAGGCTGCTCTGTGACATCAGTTGTGAAGAGCGCTATACAATTACATTTGGATTTGATTTGATGGCGTTCTCACATTAGACGTGGTTGTCTTGAACTGTGCCCAAGTATGACTGTCCCCCTTCCCCACTCCCCCGTGGGCCTGCATTCACATTACTTTTGATGTTCTAGACTTGAGCCTGCTTACGTCATCAAAAGCCTGCCTGATTTGGATAGCACATGCAAAAAAACACGTAGACTGATGGCGACCAATCCAAAGACGGCCATCTCTGTTCTGACCCTGTCGATATCCAATCAGCATTCTGTGAGTTTTAAACAGATAAAGCCTTTTTTTTGTTCCAATTGAAAGTACTGTGGACTCCTTTGTGGCTGTAAGTGCCGGTTCCAATATTAACCCCACCGTCACCAAAGACAGAAGAAGAATGCGTGAAGTTGTCGTAACTGCACACACGTGCACATCCTCTGTAAGCGAGTGTTTCAGAGGCAGCGTCACTCTGTTCTCCAGCATGATTAGTGATCACAATAGGTGTGTGTGTGTGTCAAGGTTCAGTCAGACTGTGCCCAGGCCCACCTGTAGAAGGGGGCCTGAGCATGGTATAGTGCACTGGTATGAAACGGTCACATTAGGCAAACAAGCTGGGATTTGGTGGGAAAATGTGTTCAGGGTTGTACAAACTCCTGCAGACACCAGCATCCTTTAACTGTATATAAATAGGACATTGAGTACACAGCCGCAGATGCAAGAGCACATCTGCGATGTGTGTGTGTGTGTGGGGGGTGGGGGTGTTCTCTTTATGAACTGCAGGATATTACACACTCAGACAGTGGATAATCCGACATTATGGAGACTGTTATGACTCTGCCGTGGTGGCGAGAGTGATGAAGTGGCAGTGAGGGGGAGTTGATTCAGTGCCGCTCTGTGTACACTTCCCCTTTTAGGACTTCCATTTTTTTAATGCAGCACTATTCCAGATTCATTCTTTTGTGACAACGTGTTTTCTGAATGACATTTGAAGCGGTAGAGCTGCTATTCTAGCTGTCGCGGTGGGGGAATTTGAGACTGTGGAGCTAAAGATTTCGTTTGTTAGTTGTGACACACCAATAAACCATAACTTTGACAGCCTTCTTGTTTCTACATTCACTGTCCATTTATCTTTCAGCTCCTCTTACCACACAAGAGCACTGAAATGGTCAGTACTCACAGGGCAGTTATTTGGGTGCTGGGTCATTCTCAGCACTGCAGTGACTGCGCTGGTACAAGTGGATCAGAAACAGCAGTACTGCTGTTCGCCATCCAGATATATCGAGGCAACAGCGTCCCGTGCACAACGTCCTGTGGACACTGATGAAGGACTAGAGGATGACCCAAACTGCAGGTGCAGCAAACAGTCAAGAAGTGTCTAATAGAGTGGACCGTGAGTGGACTCAGTTATTAAACTGTCCAGCAACACTGCAGTGCAACACATGGTAACACATCACCACCATGTCTGTTTCGCTGCAGTGCTGAGAATCACCCACCACCCACACAATACCAGCTTTGTGGCGGTCATGTGGGGTCCTGACCATTCAAGGTCAAGGGGAAAGGAAGCTAACCTATGGCATGTACAGCTCACTCATAATGAAGTTTTTAATAAGCTCACTGAAACGAGATGAACACATTTGAAATACCTCTATTTGGTAAGGTTCTCGAGCATCTCTGAAACCAGCGAGGACCTTTACCTTCAAGCTCAGAACCCTAGGCACCCAGGAGACTCCAGGAGAGCGTTGAAGGAAGTGTAGGTCATTCTGGCCTCAGTTGAGGTCAGAAATCATGACTCTGTGTAGTTTGAAGGGTGACTGGAAACAAATACGCTGCTAACAGAAAGAAAGTATGGTCTTTGAAACAGCCTGTGTTGTCCCTCAGCCTCAGGGGTTACAATCATGAGAGAAACCTCTGGCTCCTTTTTCTTTCCCAACCGTCAACTCCTGTCTATTTCACAACCCGTAGACTAGAGGAAACGAGCACAGACTTGGCCAGACAGAGGATCTGGGTTAAAATCAAATAAAAGGCCAATTTTATGTAGTGTATTTTTGGCCTGATGCTGTGGTGGACTCTGGGAGTTCCCCAGCACTGGTTTTAGCCAACATTTACAACTGCGTGATGCACAAGTTTGCAGATAAAATCGAGTCCGCTCATTAAGCTCACCTCATTTAACCCTGTCCATGTATTAAACCATTAATTCAGTCCTTCCCCAACCATCAAAGCAAAATGACCGGAAAATCTCACACTAACCTTTTTTTGATCATAAAAACTAATGCAATCATTAGTGGATAATGAGTGGTCATGTGACTGCCTGGGAACGGCTGATATTTATGTCAAATATAATCACCAAGGAGTGTCATTCATACATTCGTTGGCTGCAAAATGGCTTCTCCTCCCACCTCCTGCTTGATGTTTGAAAAATGTATGAGACTGAGAGAAAGAGAGGAGACTTATGAATTGAGTGCACTCAGTCAAGCCTACCTTGGCTGGCCTGTGGCCAGGCTGTTAGCTGCCCCAGATGACTGACCCGCCACCTGATCGCATTAGCTGGAGGCTTTTTCAGAATGAATATTTAACTGGCCAAGTGGTTACATGGACAAACTGTGGACCCTAAATGAGTCTGCATCCACCCTCTCTCTCCAGACCGGATGTGCATGTATGTATCATTGGGTAGCTTGGCCTGTCCTTTCTGCATTTCCACTGACACGGTGTTACAGCCAGGTTTGCTCTGCACAGTACCTGTTCAATAATTCACACCGGAGACCTGACTGGCCTTTCGCCGTCTGTTGAGTCAGAGGGGGTTGGAGGGGGGAGCAAGGAAGTTAGAACTTTTAAAGGTGAGGTTTAGCCCTCACCGAACGGCTCCCTGCTGTGCAATGCCAATGTGCTGTTGCTTTCTGTATAATTCATGCACATCATGTACACCTGTAGGGTCGACTGTAGGTACACATGTTATATTTTGTAGATAGGAAGGTGGAGGAGTGGGGGGGGGGTCCTGAGCTAGGAAGTGACGGAGTATCTAATCCCATGTTTCTCTAACTTCATGCCAAGTGCACTTCATGTAACACAGATAGATGCACAGTAGGATTAATAGTAATTATACTTTTTAACCCACTGTGTTGTGCACACACAGTAATCCTCTGCATTTAACCCATCCTCACACAGTGATACACACATACACACTAGTGACTGCACACACCAGGGGAGTGCAGCCCTATCCACAGCGCCTGGTCCAGTCACAAGGCCGGTTCCCCAACCACCAGACTGCTCCCCAAATGATTGAATGATGTGATTAATAAATGTGCCTGATATTAATACTCCCTTTAATACTAACACCTCCATGTTTAATGCAGGTGATTAGATGATTGTTGGGTCAAGGTTTAAGGAGACGGAATTTTTATAAAGCTTCTTTCACTTGTACCACACACAAAAAAAGACTAATCTTTAACTAAAGTGTTCAGAAATAATGTCATCTTTAACCTAATTCCTTCTGGCCAGCAGTAAACCAGTAATGGTTTACTCTATTCAGCTATTCACAGAAACAAAAATGAGACATTTTTCATGAATTAGTAGTGATTAATTCAATTAAATTCAATTTGAATTCATGAGTAATTGCCTGTTCTACTGTATACGGTGTTGAAATGGTCATAGATTTAAAAGAGTGTACAAAAACGAATGATTGAAAATGTTATTTGAGGTTAATCGAGACTCAACACAGTGCGCTGTATTGTCATGTGCCTAGCAGGTTATTAAGGGGTGTACTGTAAATAAAAAAAAAAAAAAAAAAAGGTCTGTAATCTGAGATCATGTCAGTTATGGGCTTTCCTGGCCATTTGCCTCATTCTTTCTCCAGTGTTGTATTTCACCACTTCCCAGTTTCCACTCAGTCTCTCCTATCCTACGAACTATTTGATGGGGATTGTTCCATTGAAACAGAAGAAGCCGGCTACCTCCTCATTTTGACATGCTGCTTATATTGTTCTAGTGCAAATGAAAACACTTGGAGTGCTGACTGCTCACTTCTTTGGCATGATCCTGCCTAGCCAAGGAACATCTTGGCTAATTGGGCAGCACTGTAGAGGAGAGATCTAAGCCATCCTTCCCACTCAGAGAGCAGCAGGCCTGACTGTGCACAACCAATTGTGCCATTTGGGAGCTCAACAGTTTGCGTGTGTGAAGGCCTGCTGATGGTGCCATGTTTAGACTTTGATCTCCCCATCGTAGCCCTGTGTTTAGAGTGTGTCGTGTTTTTTGGTAGTGTAAGATTAGTGTGAAAACAAGATTAGCTGATCACCTGCAAGTGGTGTTTAGTGTGTGAGGGGAGTATTGGTGACCATTCAAAGAGTGAAGCATTCTTAAATATGAGTTTAAATTCTGATTGGCTGCCATGCCTGGTGCTAGTTTCATAAGCAGTCTTGCACAATTACACTCTCCAGTCCATATACGCTGTATGGACAAAAGTATTCGGACACCCGCTCATTTATTCCCTCTACAGTCCAAAGAAGGTTTTTCTACCACATTGTGCAGGATTGCTGGGAAGATTTGTTTGCATTCAGTGGTGAGCGTTAGTGAGGTCAGGATGTTGTCGTTGTTGTGCAACCGTGGTAACACACAGCATTTTAGCCTGACCCAGTCACACCAAAGCTATAAGGAGTGTTCCAGTCTGACTAATGCAGGGCAGCCAGCTGGAACATGAGTTCATTCACATACATCAGCCTTGGGCACAGTGACACAAACAGCCTGTTTGATTTTAAATGACTGAAAAGGGCCACGTAAAAAGGAGGGACTCTCTTGGTGCATAAAACAACATATGTTTGAGAGACGGAGAGATAGATAGATGCATACATAGACACATTTACGCACATATTATTGACCTCGGGGGAGATTGACGCATCCCGTCGCATAGTTAAATAGAGCAGTACAATAAAATAAATGAAGATGTAATACAGGTATATAAACCAAGTTATGTTTATATACATCTTCAGGGAAAAGAGATAATAAAAGTAAAAAAAGATATAGAATATGTCTCGTTTAAAAAAAAAGAAAAAAAAAAAAGAAAAAAAAAAAGAAAGAAAGTCACTGCACTCTAAAGGAAACCGTAGCAATGAAGCAGGACTCTTATCGCATCCGCTGTAGAGCCAGCTCTGTGCAAAGTGCGGCAGACCAGTGGCCTCTGTGGAATTTACACTTTAAACATTTACTAAATCATCCTCCTAGTGCACTATGGGTCACGCTGTATTGACCTAGTGATGACACAAGACCTGAATGTTTTATTTAATGGACATAGTTCATTTTATTTTTATGTGATCTCCACAACATGCCTTTTGAAGAACACGGTCTTTTTAAAAATGAAATTAACATAATTTTGACACCCCGGGTCCCTCAGCAAAGACATGTTAGGTATGTGAAGCTTGTTTCTTGATTCTGACTGAAAATGCTAGACTAAAAAAGCATTCACAGCTACACTGACATGGTCAGCATGCTTATATATATCCCTTAATATAGACTCGTAGTGATGTAGTCTTGCCCGTGTCAGATGTGGCAAAATGTTGGTCAGTGGAGACCATTACATTTATTTCTGTATTGTATTTATGTCTGGTTTGGTAAAGATGGCTTGTTAATATTTGCGAGATCATTAGAGAAAGACTCATGTCTGGCTTTGTTTGCTTCGCACCAGCTCACCAGTACTGACCACGGCACATCTCGCCTCACAATAGGTGGTAACCGCCTAGCCTCCAGTAACCAGGAGTCTTGACTTTTGAAACTTGCAGCCTTGTGTAGACAGACTACACACAGTCAGATTTGTGGCGTGGAAATGGACTTGGCGGCTCATCTCTGCTCTGAGTATCCTCTGACTGTTACTCACGATAATTGCTACCTTACAGTGAAAGCCTATAATCTGTATGGTCATACAGTATACACCTCCTCCTTCACTTCTTTCCTCACCCCTCCCCTGACGCCTTCGTTTAGAAGTAGCATCACATGTCCAAAATGGTGCAGGAACCTTCTCGTCTGTAGACTCGAAATGATGGAGTTTTGTTGTTGAATTCGTTTTCAAAAAAATGAACTCAATGTTTCCGCTGAAAACATGGACACGGTGATTTCATTCCTCTCCAATTTTATAGAAATGAGGTTAAAGGAGTCCAGAGACAGCTACACATTCGGTAGACCCATCTCTTCTTCCCAGACCAAGTGTGTCTCAAACCCGGTTTATTCTTGTTTTGAAAATTGCAAGTAAACATAAATGTGTCTTCATTGCAAGGAATGTGCCGTCATTCGTTCAGCACTCGGCCACATCGAGTGTGATATGATTCAGTCTTCATACTGCCTTCGTTGAGCTTCTAGACCAGTCTAATGGGGCTTATGCGTGGGTAACCCCACCTTCTTACAATATTGCAGAATGTTTCCAGGGGAAGATAGTAAAGTGCCAGTGTCAGCTCAGGGACAGCTTAACTGGAAAGATGATGTGACCTGAGACACTTGTGACTTACTAGATCTGGGCCAGTGAGAAAACACCTGGCATAGATTACACTGGAAGTCAGTAGCTGGGCCCGTGCTGAAGAACCAACCTATGTGTTTAAAACTCTGGGTTCATAATCTTCTGCATTTTTGGCAAATCTTGGTCAATCTAAGTTCCTACCCTTACCTATGGTCATGAGCTGTGGGTAATGACCGAAAGGACAAGATCGCAGATACAAGCGGCCGAAATGAGTTTCCTCCGTAGGGTGGCCTGGCGCTCCCTTAGAGATAAGGTGAGATCCTAGGTGACCCGGGAGGAGCTTGGAGTCGGGCCGCTACTCCTCTACATCGAGAGGAACCAGTTGAGTTGGCTCGGGCATCTTTTTCGGATGTCCCCTGGACGTCTCCCCAGGAAAGTGTTCCAGGCACGTCCCACTGGGAGGAAACCACGGGGTAGACCCAGGACACGCTGGAGGGACTATGTCTCTCGCCTCGGGGTCCCTCCCGGGGAGCTGGCTGAGGTGTCGGGGGAGAGGGAGGTCTGGGCATCCCTGCTTAGACTGCTGCCCCCGCGACCCGGCCCCGGAAAAAGACGGATGGACGGATGGGTTATGATCCCCTCAGGATGTTAAACATTTTCCTGCCATCTTCTCTGTAGACAGTGCAGTTTCCTCACAATAATTCCTTGTCATTGTTCCTCTCTAGCGTGAAGAATGCTGCTTTCTGTTGTTTTCTGCCCCCTGGTTGCACACGCATTTTTAATATGGTGTTGCGCAGAAACCTTTTCATAGACGTAGCAAAAATAGGTTCTACACTTAACTCTTGTCGTGTTAAATAATGTATATAGAATAGCAGAGTAGAACATTCCAGAACTCTTAAACACTTCACTTTCCTTTAGACTGGCCTTCATTCTTTTTTTTTTCCTTTTTCTCCACTATAGGTTTGCTAAGAACCTGTCCCCAGATAAGATCAATCTGAGCACTCTGAAAGGCGAGGGTCAGCTGACCAATCTGGAGCTGGATGAGGAAGTGCTGCAGAACATGCTTGATCTGCCCACTTGGCTGGCCATCAACAAAGTCTTCTGCAACAAGGCCGCAATCCGGGTAAGGACCTGTCTGGCTCTGCCTGCCACTCACGCCGGACGTTGGTACTGTAACACAGCCTAGGGCGTTTTCTGTTTATACTGGCTTTGAGCAAAGCTCACAGTAAGTGTGGGAATTCCTGACTAGTCTGGGACTCCCGTCTTGAGTGTTCAATATTTCACTCGGTTCTGGTGGAGTTCATCACAGCCCTGTTTGGCTCTGAGTGCAGCTCTGTCCAGAAATGCACAGCCATTCGTTTGTATAATGAGCTGTTAATAGAAGTCCTTCTGTAAGGGCGTGTGTGCCACATTGATAAATGGCCTTAGCCTGGGCTGAGTGTATTGGTCAGCTTTATCACGTTGTCGAGATGGATGCGCTTGGATAATGAATGTGGTTGAGCTACAGGCAGACCAAGGACAGCGAGGGTGACACAGAAGACGCACTTCACTACCACACATTTACGTATATAAGCCAACCTTGTCTCTGATTTTAGCGTCTTAAGTTCAAGAAAGGCAGCGAGAAACGTGTCTGACATATAAGGCACTGTAGATCTTCCTTTTCTGCTTTTAGTGACGCTGTCCATTCACATTTCTTCTCCTCACTGTCGCAATAAAAGGCTCCAGAGTTTGTAGCATTGTTTATCTTCTCATCTGAATTAAAGGCAAAGGTTATATTGTTGACAAAGTTCAAAAATAAACCCTTCTTTTGTTGCTTCATTTCTACTTTACTTAAAGTATCTAAACACACACACATGGAGCAGCCACAGTAGTATCATTCAGTCTTGTTTAGTTTTCTGATTTTATAGGACCAACATATCCTGATTTTGTCCTTGTTATTTCGTCTGTCCAGAAAGCCTTTACTTTGTTGAACCTTCGTCTATGACCTTCATATTCTGACATTGTGTGTGTGTGTGAGTGACAGCCTTTTCCTGCATCTCTCCCTGCCCCCCCTCCCCCACATTCTCTTACAATCACTCACTCTCTCACTTTCTCACGGAAGCTGGAATGTCAGGTGTTGGCAGTGTGGAGATCTCAGTAGGTAGTGAAAGTTTGAGGACAGGTAAAGCATCTGAACCGTTGTTCTCCCACCCACATTACTTTGAAAGCTACTCAGGAACACTGGCCTCTAACAGCGAGCTATCTCCATCGTATAAAAGCCTCTTAACCACCACTGGATTCAATGTGATTCGACTGCCCACGTTGGAGAAAAGCAGCATGCTTCTAGTGACTCACCAGCTCAGATGGGCGGCCCTAGAAGAGCAGTGGCCAGCTTGAATAATGTTTCAAGTGTGGATGCACGCCGAAGCTGAAGCAGTTCTGAAAATGGGTGAAAATGATATTTACTGTCAACGTAAGAAGGAGAGCTGACCCTGATTGTCACTCAAGATAGCTAGTGAGTTGCTGACACTTGATGAGGGTAGAAGTTTAATTTACTGCAGAACAACCAGGTTTTGTGTGTGTGTTTGTGTTTTTTTTTTTTTGGTGCCTTTCTAAACATGAGCTTGGTGTAATCTTGCCAGATGTGTATATTTTGTGTATGCCATTGTGGGTTAAATAAAAACTAGAATGTAGGTCAGATCTGTGTTTTTGGCTGTAATGACGACGTGTGTATGTGTGTGTTTCCTGTCAGATTCCGTGGACCAAGCTGAAAACACATCCTATTACCCTGGTAAGTGTTGCGTCCCATTTGGCCTTCCTACCCCACTACCTACCTTGGGTGACCAAGCTACACATTCAGATCCTGTAGGCTTACCCTGAAACAGACTGTCTTGTTTTCTGTTCCTGTCCGGTCAGAACAAAGGGAAGAGTAATATAAATGTACAGGGAAAGGGACAACTCCGTCCTTCAGGTCCAGTTTTGTGTACATTTTTGAAAAATGAAAAGTAAGATAAATGCACCAGCTGTATGAAATCAGTTGCAGTTAAAAACGAGGGGATTGTCAATCAGTAAAGGTACTGAGGGTGTAGAGTAATGTCTTGTGGTGTCTGACTATCGCAAGAAACCCCGATTCTATAAAATAAGCAAAAGTACTTTTACTGAATTGTGATGTCCAAACCATATAGTGAACCAAACAGTCACTTGTGTGCTCGTTTACACCTCCAGAATACAATTATTTAGATCATATTTTCAGATACAGTTGTCTGATCACTGAACAGGCCAGCTAATCATTTTTAATGAATGATCTGTAGCTTACTGGCTGTTCGCAGATCAAATGTTCAAATGTTGGCAAGTCATGAAGTGATACAGCATTATTGCACTAATATATCTGTGTCTTGACTCAAGTCTCTGACAGTGTTGCACATTACTCACATTAAATTCAATTGGTCGGGAGTACCTCCTCATATCTATCTGCAGAGAAGTATTATTCATGGACAGGTTTCAGTTCCTGACTCTGCCCTGCAGGCTGATTTCACAGTCCAGCTCAACTAGGCCTGTCCAATCTTGTCGTTCTTGATGTCATTGATGAGTCATTGTGTGTGTCACTCAAACTGTTTGTCTCTTTTTTTAAGTCACTTGACAAAGTGGTGATGGAAATGAGCACCTGTGATGAACCACGCCCACCCAATGGCCCATCTCCCATAGCAACAGCCTCAGGTCAAAGGTCAGTATCACTTTGGTTTGCTGTGTGTGTTTCTTTTTCTTCTTCTTTTTTTTGAAAAGCTCTCTTTTCCCGAGCTTTCATATATATATATATATTCCTGAGCTCCTCCCTCTCTCCCTCAGTGAGTATGGTTTTGCTGAGAAGGTGGTAGAGGGCATCTCTCTGTCTGTGAACTCCATCATAATCAGGATCAGTGCCAAGGCCTTCAATGCTTCCTTTGAGCTCTCTCAGCTGCAGGTCTACAGCGTCAACACCAGCTGGGTGGCCAGCGACCTGAGATTCACTCGCATACAGGACCCTACACGTGGAGAGGTACATGCCCACCCGCTTGCTAGCAGGTGTATAGACACAGGAAATGGAACAATGGTCACAGGAACACTCGTGATTTGAAATGCATCTTTCTTCAGGAAGAAAAGGATGGATATGATAAACAAAACCAAATGCATAAATTGGCCTTATATGTGCCGTAAGCATGACACAGGTACTGCGCAGGTTCTGTGGTGCTGCAGAACCTACACTGCGGGTCTGTTTATACCTGGCATTGCCATGTATTTGGACATTATCTAATTTAGCATAACAGTTTTACAACACTTTAGGAAAAGATAAGATAATCCTTTATTAGTCCCGCAGGGGGAAATGGACATTATTACAGTAGCAAAGGGATAGTAAGGAACTCAGTACGAGAAAATAGATCATGGTAAAACACGCAGTGCCGTATATTTGATCTATAATATAAATATTTTACATAATAAAAGTCACTCTGAAGAACGTTTTTACAGGTGATTGCGCGTGGGGAGAATATTGCACATTATGTTATATTGAAAAAAAGATGCAATACTGGGTGGAGTTAAGTGTGTGTGTCCGTGATCTGCTGACAACAGCAACAAGTGAAATCCGATCACCAAATAATAGTTGGTGCATGAAAAAAATGTCATACTCCTAAACGACCTGGTATTCTTAAACTTTAAAACAGGTCATTTTGACCCACAATCTTAACAAGAGGCTTCTTAATCAATGAAAACACAATCAAGGCTGTACTGTTCTAATTTGTACATATTGTGTGCGTCAAACAATTATTTACATGCAAGTAAATAAAGTTTGTGAGAGGAATAAAACAAAACATGGTAGGTTTATGAGTCAAATTTACATGCTGTAAACCGATTCTATGTTACAGCCACGAACACCAGAATAGAAATGAAGTTAATAAAGGAGTGAATTCTTCTAGTTTATATTCAAAAAGCAATTAAACACAGATATGCATTTTTTATTGCATGTTTTTAGGTTGAATCTTGAAGTCTGATTGCTCTCAAAATTCACAATAATGCCGCTTTAGGAAGACTGGAGGACGGCTATTTGTATCAACAAAAAAAGAATCCATATTACATTTTACCCCACGTTGGTTTGTGCCTGCTTTGATTAATGTTTATTACTTTACATTACTTTGCTTTCAGTAGGTAAGAGTAAGGGTGATTGTGTGGACTGGACAGCCTAATTAGCTCATCTGACTCATGGCAACATCTGTCGCCGAACATATATATTTACTATCCCACAAACCAGACATCAGCCTGTCTGGTGGTCATCATTCAGTGTGGACATGAACGACCTGCTTTGACCAACTGTTACCCAGAACTGTTACACAGTACTGGACCATGAGGCTGGATTGTGTCCTTTTGCAGCTCCATGCAAATTAAAGTGTGTCTTATTGCAGATTCTGACATTTAAGGAAGTGAACTGGCAGATGATCCGGATCGAGGCGGATGCTATCCAGAGCTCCGAACACGAGGTGCTCAGCGCCCCAATCCGCCTCATCACCAACCAGTCCAAGATCAGAGTCACGCTCAAGAGAAGGGTGAGCCACACATACCTGAATGCAGATCTCCGGTGCGAGTTAGACTGTGTTTCTCTCTGATTTTGGGTTTTATAAACAGCATTCATCCATCAACTGTCTGACAAATTGCATCAGAAGGAGAGGTTTGTATGTTATGTTTTATGTATTTCTGTTATATTAAAATATCTTATATGGACAAAAGTGTTTGCACACTTGCTTAATTGTTGTTTCTTTTGAAATTAGGTAATAACATTTTGAAGGAACTGTCTCTACTGTCCAGGGAAGGCTTTCTACTAGAGTTTAGAGCATTGTTGTGAGGATTTGATCGCTTTCAACAATACACCCCATGTCATCCCCAACCCTCCGACCCGTCAACCAAAAATATTAAATTTGAGTCTGCTCCTGCAGGCACACACACACATCCTTATGGTAACAGATCAAAGCTCACATCAGCACAGTCAGCAGAACTCATTTCTAAAACACACATGTAAATTGCTGTGTGTGGGCGTGGTCTTCATTTCCTGTGTTGTGTAAACTTCCGTTGAACTCCCTTCACTTCCAAGGCTGTTGTTTAGTTATTATTGTTTAGACCTATTATTCAATAACTTTGGCAGCTGAACTGAAACTGCTGTGAAACTCCTGTGTATGTCCTGTAATATGAGAATGAGGATTTAATGTGTTTCACATAAAGGCTTTAGCTTTTGAAGGGGTTTTTAAACAGTGTTGTTGTTGTTGTTGTTGTTTGTATCAGATGAAGGATTGTAACGTGGTGGCCTCTAAGCTGATCCTGATCCTGGATGACCTGTTGTGGGTGCTGACGGATTCTCAGCTCAAAGCCATGGTGCAGTATGCCAAGTCTCTGAGTGAGGCCATGGAGAAATCAGCCCTGCAGAGAAAGAGCATGGCATCCGACTCCTCTCAGGTGTGGGTTTGTGTGTGTGGCCTACTTTGTTCCATCACCAGTCCAGCACCAATAAACTGCGGGCTAACTTTGTTTTTCTTGTTGGTGCCAGAATGTATTAATCAATACGTCTTCATCTCTGGAGTCCAGAGCCGTGAACCGGGTCTCGCAGTCTTTCTAGACTTTTTCTAGCTCAAATCTATGATGTGTGCAAAGGGCTTCGTCTCTTTCTATTTCTGTCTTTTGGCTTCTTCCTGTCTCCTTTTGTCTCTCTCACCATTTTGTATTTTGTCTCTCTCTCTCTCTCTCTCTCTCTCTGTCTCTCTCTCTCTCTCTCTCTCTCTCTCTCTCTCTTCTGCTTCTCTCTCTCTCTCTCTCTCTCTCTGTATCCTTGTGTGTAGTGCTCCCATGAGGTCTTTTTGCCACAGTCTTACCATATGGTCCCCAAGCACATTCTCTCAATTGCTCATTTGTTTGTTCACTCTCATGCTCACACAGCAGTAAAGTAAGCGAGCCTTTTCACACTCCAATTGATATATGCTGCACTGCTGCCTCCTAATGGTTATAAGGCATTACTGTAATTTTGAGCCGTTTTAATGGCAGTAAAAAATGTGTGGCATAGTCCCTTGTAAATTACATTTATTCATGAATTACCTGACCTCTGTGTCTCTGTGTGTGTGTGTGTAGGCAGCACCGGCGCCCCTCACCCAGCAGTACAGACTGCAGGCCTCAACAACCTCAGACCAAAAGTGCCATGTTTGACTCTTCAACGCCTACAATGTATGTGAAACATCCCATCACCTACAAATCACACACCTCGACCTGCATATCTGCGATGATATCCATGCTAAGGACCGAGGTATTGCACATCTAATCACATTTCACAGTATCTGCCTGCTTCCATTATAACATGGCTGTGTTAATTAGTTTTGTTCATTACCATCATCTCTCTCTGTAGGCGTAGTAAGAGGATTGAAGGTGGAGCCATGCAGCTCTCTTTCAGTTCCATCACTGTAGATTACTACCCCTTCCATCGAGGAGCAGTGGGAGAGTCTTTTACTTCTCTGGTGGAATCGTCCTTTCAACTTCAAACCTTTGAAACAGGGGTTGTTTTCCCCCTTATGACACCATCTGAACTGGTGTTTCTCTCTCTCTCTCTCTCTCTCTCTCTCTCTCTCTCTCTCTCTCTCTCTCTCTGTCTCTCTCTCTCTCTCTCTCTCTCTCTTCTCTCTCTCTCTCTCTCTCTCTCTCTCTCTCTCTCTCTCTCTCTCTCTCTCTCTTTAGGTGAGAGTTGTCTGCATTGGATGCACTACAGCGATGCCACTAAGGCTCGTGAAGGCTGGGCTCGCTCTCTGCTGGAAGAGTTCAGGTCTAATGTGGACATGCTCAAAAACGCTGTCAGTGGCCAGTCTCAAAGCTCCCCTCAGCATGGTGAGAACTTTACATTCTGACATGGCCTTTCAGTATCTGTCTGCTAATAATGCTGCCAGCCCTGATTACTATATTATTGCAAATTTCTGTTGGTGGCTGCTGAGTGTAATGATTGTAGGTGCTGATGTAGATCAAAATGAAACTTATTTAGGCATATTAAAAAGAGGGCGTTCAATGCGTACAGATTTTATCTCCCTCCACAATAAAAACAAGGATAGGAGCAGCTTTTCAGGTGGTTTAAACAGGGTTGGTGTGGTTGATTCTGATGTTTGCTGTGTTCAGAGCCCATGTGAAAGCTGTACATGCTGAGTCACTGATTATTCTGATTTTAAGTGTGACTTTAGAGAACTATGAGTGGGAGTCAAATCATACTTTAATGTGCCCTGAAAAGACTCAAACTGCTGATGTAATATGGGCACATTATCCTGAGCGTTGATTTCTGTCTAATTATCTCTCCTTACGAAGCTCTAAAATAATGAACACCTCTGAAGCTCTATACCGCTGTGTTTTTCCAGTAGCACCTGTTCTAGTTTGCGGGCTGTGTTTGGCCACTGGTAATGGGTTGTGTGTCCACAGTCCCTCAGTCTGTGCCCTTAGAGGAGCTGAGTGCTGGCGTAGTAGTTAGGCAGCTGGACTCTGGAGCTGAGGCGTGGGCTCCGCTCCCACACGCCGCCCACTGCTGCTGGTGCCTGGAGCCAGGTACCTCTCTGGTGTGCGTTTGAGGTGCCACACACACAGACCTTTGTGCAGATGCCAGCGCAGTGTGTGATATCTGAGTGTGTGTGTGTGTGTGTGTGTGTCTGTGTCTGTGTGTATGCATGCATTGTTGTTGTTTTTTCACAGGGAAAATCTCCACCAGCTCTAGCAGTTCTTTCTCCCCATCACCGACGCCCAGGGCCCAGATGATGTCCAGCTCCATAGTACTGCGAATGGCTGACTTCAGCATTTACCAGGTGAGTGTAGATTTTCCATACATGCTCTGAAACATTACTATTTAGTAAGTAAATTAACAGGTACTTACTAACAAAACTGTTATGTTCATTTTATATTTATCAAAGTGTCCGTTAAACTCTTTGTGCCAGTGTTCAATAACAAGGTGTACCAGGATGTCCAACACGCATGAGACATACTATTGTAGACATTATAATACTATAATACTTTTGCTGCACTTTCATTGCTGTTCCACCTGAGAATGTATTTCTATACACAGAGCAGTTCTGGTTTCTGGTCATGTTTTGATCTGTTGCTATATTTGTTAGTACAGCTGTTTTAAAGTGTGTTTGGTTTGAGCCCATTTACAGGTCATAGTTAAGGTAGCAGGGCTGTCTTTTATTAGCAACATGTTCTCCAGAGTAATGCTTCCCACCTCTGCATTTGGAGGATCTCTTCTCAACTAGTTCATTTTCCAGAACCACAGCTCCAATAACTTTGGCAGTTGAACTGTAACTGCTGTGAAACTCCATTTGTATGCCCTGTTATATGAGATTGAAGACTTTATATGTGTAGCAGGTGACATCACAAAAAAAAAATCAGCTCTCACTGGCTTCTTTCATTGGCCACCAATCCAAAGACTATTGTACCTTGGATTGTGAGGTACCCACTGTACCCACTGTGAGATGGGTCTTTTTTCAAAATGGCTAGTTTGTGGTGGGTGGCTGCATTGTGTACAGTGGCTATTCTCTCTGACCTCTTAAAACCAAAGCTTACACATAATATTTAAGTCCATAATTGTTTTAGTACAAGCGAGTAGATACAAAAACATGCAGTTCCAGGGCAGGGGCCTCCCAGGGACAGGTTTGGGAAGCACTGATCTAGAGTACAGAGCCTGATTAAAGAAATCCCAAAGCTTTATTAATATAGCCCTTTTCACAACTAATGTTTTAACAGAGCAGTTTTATAGAGATTTCTGTTGGCAATAGACAGAAATAGACAGATGTAACTGGCTGTGTTCTAGGTCCGTGAAATCTGGGGCTATTTTCCTAATGTGAAGAGCTGTTTGGAGCCCTGACGTTGATGACATTTAGCTAATTTATTATTAGCTGTAAAAAGCTAGGGAATTAGAATATAATGGAAAAATCCGTTCATTATCAGAATTTCATTCAAAGAGGTAAGAGGTCATGTTTTATTTTGAGTTCAAACCTTTTCTTTTTTTTTTTTTTATCAGTATGTCTTATAGCTTGTGATGTCATGAAATCTAGACTATTTCATGTTAAGTTTGAGGAAAAATACTAATAGGAGAACATTTCAAGTATCAACATTAAAACAAAAACACTTGAAATACACACTTTGTTTATATCCTGATTTAGATATATTGACATCGCCCAGCCTTATTCTAATTCTCTAAAATGATCTAGTAGATTGAAATAGATCTTTAGACTTTTTGTAGAATCAGCTGATATATGTAAGTGTACTTGGACTGTCATGTGAGAGTGTGTTGAACTGTTTTCATTGAAGAAATGGTTAAAATGAACTCTGAAATACGTGCAGGTAGATACAATGACTAATATCAAGATCAGCAAAAATGATCAAAGCTGTGTCCACACACACACACACACACTTACATATATACATATATACATATATATATATATATATATATATATATATATATATATATATATAACAACAATACATTGATAACATAATTATCATGAAAGACCTAGTTTGATATTATTAGGTACAGGTCTTGATGCTTTAAGCACAGTTCAAAAAGCTAGACGTACTCATGACCCTCACACGCTTAGTTCACACAGTGCAGTACATACTGTTTTACACACACACACACACACACACACACACACACACACACACACACACACACACACACACACACACACACACACATATACACATATATATTCTGTGTGGCTCTGGCTCAGACTCTTTGTTCATGTATTTCAGGTGTCAACGGCTGACCAGCGGCGCTCCAGTCCTAAAGCTATGATCTCTTGTAATAAAAAGACCCTGTATCTCCCCCAAGAAATGCCCGCCATCCACGCTGAATTCACAGAGTATTACTTCCCTGACGGAAAAGACTACCCCAGTAAGCATACATGATGATATGCTATTCCATGAAAATACATAACATTCAGAAACTTTGTTGGGATTCAGATGCTTGTTTTATGACTGAGAACTGAAATATATGACTGACAACCGACAGTTACCTAATTATGCTGATTTATCCTTTGGTCAACCACAGATTTAACAGATCAGATGTACTTTCTTTAAGGTGGTTTTCTGTAGAACCATGTGATATGCCACTGGGCGCAGCACTAATGTACTGAACATGTGTAAACCTAAAAATTGCCCCTGATCCTGAATCAGATGGGCACATTTGATTTGTAATCAACTCTTCAGGTACCATCACCGCTTCAATTATTATATTCATCGAAGGAGCTGTAGAAGGCATAAGAGTAGCATATTTTCCCCAGTAGCATAAGTTCATGAAATCAGGGTGCCTTCTGAACTGTTTGTGGTTGTATTTTACAGTTCCCTGCCCTAACCTGTACGTGCAGCTGAATGCCCTGCAGCTGGTGGTGGACTCGCGCAGTCTGGTGTGGCTCAATCTGTTTTCCCTGGACCTGCGGCACAGCCTGGAGCAGTTTATGGAGCTCTACAAGCTCAACGACTCACAGAAACCTGATGAGCACGTAGATGTCCGGGTGGATGGCCTCATGCTAAAGGTGAAATCTGCCATCTCTGTCTCTCTCTGTGTAATGTACCAACCAGTGCCACCTCATTTCAGTACATTCAGAAAAGCATGCCCAGTCTTTCCCAGCTATACTGTTTTGGGTGCTGTTCCCCTTCAAAAAGGCTGATAGGCTCCTAAGGGTGTGTGACACTATTTGATGCCTGTAAATCCTATAAAACAGCACATGATTATAAATATTTATAAATGTGTATATAGAAATTGGCAGATCCAAAGTACATATTTGGATTTTCCAAACAATGAAGTTGCCAATACAGTGTATCCATTTATTTATCTATTTTTCTGTCAATAGTACATATTGTTAATGTTGTTTATTTATCAGCATCGTGGCAAGTTGTTCAGAAACATCTGCCAGAGATTTTGCCGTCTTTACTGCATGATTTAATTCATCCCAAACACATCCAGTGATGAGTGGTCAATGTTCATTTGAAAGATTCTTTGTTTGTTTGCTCTTCTAAGTAATACATTCTCCACACTTGCAGCGTTGAGTTGGCCCCTCTCACTTTGACAGTACTGTAAATATCACTGCTTCTCTATGTTCATATGCAGTTAGTGATCCCTGCTGATCAGGAGCAGCTCCAGCCAGACCTGCCTCGCTCCATATCAGTGCAGACATCTGAAATGGTGGCCACCAACACACGCCACTCCTTGGGCTGTTCCCGCTCTGATCTGGAAGCTCTCCTGCAGGCCTTCCGGGAACAGGCCTTCTTTACTTCCTCCTCGTCCTCCTTCCCCCGCAGCCCAAGCGCCTTTCCTGTACTGCACCCAGTCTTCCAGCGGCATGCGCATGAGCAGGACACCTGTGTGCATGACGTGTACCGGGGTCTGGCTCCACCCTCGCTCTCCACCCATGCCCTTAAGACCCCCTCAGCCACGGATCTCTGGGCACTGCACTTCTCGCAGTTCTGGGTGGACTACGAGGGCCGTGGCCGCCCAAATCCCTGTGTGGACTCTTTCCCTCTCACCCTATGGGTGTGCCGGCCAGCCTGCCATGCTCAGCACCAGCGCAGACTGAAAGCTGCTGCTTTGCCCCGGAGTGAGTCTGCTAATGAGCTGGCTAGCCGTATGCAGAGGAAAAAGCTGCTGAAGGAGTACTACAGTGCAGAGGCCTCCACAAGCAATTCCTATAGCAACGGCCTCTGCAAGCCCCGCTCTCTGGATGGCCTGAGTTGTTCCAACCCTACTTCCATGTCTCTCTCTTCTACATCCGCTTCCTCCGATGATGAAGAGGCAGATCTGCAGGTGCTGGTGCATGTGCAGAAGCCGCTGAGTGCCCAGGTTAGCCACAATCAGTATGTGTTCCTGTTGCAGCTCCAGCAAACTGTGAAGTCACTCCAGCGAACCTTACAGCAGGACCTGGAGCAACATGGCTCCAAGTTGAAGGAAAGCACTGGCCGTCCCTTGGGGGCATCCATAGGTCTCCTCATGCAGAGTGCTGAGGTGTCCCTGCTGTTGAAGCCCGTGCCCAGTTCACTGGACTCTGAGCTCTCTGGGAGCAGAGCCACACTGGAGGCTGGCAGCAGTGATGCTGGAGAGGGACTAGGAGATGCAGTCAAACCCAAGCCCCCCTGCCCTGTGGACCAGCTACTCTGTGTGGGAACAGAGGTGCAAAGTCAGAATGTTCAACCCCTCCTTCCATCTTCTGCTCCTTCTGCTCCTGGAACTAAAGGATCCATGGAGGAGAAATCGGGCTCAGGGGAGAAGAATGGAGGAGAGGAGTCTAATGAGGCAGAAGGGTGCAAAGCAGAGCCCAAAGCCCAGCAAAATGAGGCTTTGTTGGGCAGGACTGTGGTGGCAGACCCACTGAATGACCCTATGTCCAGAGACTGGAATGACAAGAGCCAGGGAGCCAGACTACCTCAGTCCATGTCCAGGTAATTTACAATAGAACGCGATGATCTAAAATTAGTTTGTTGTCCACTTAGATGCACCTCATATTACTAATAATAATAAATAACCTGCCCAATCATGCCAGCTGTCAGCCACTGAATATCCTTGATAGCTCTGTGATGCTGGTGAAATGTAAGAACTTTTTAAGAGGGCTAACTGTTTAAGTGGATAGTGGACTTGGGTCACAATGTGAACTGCCTAAAAACAAGATGGGATTAGTTCAGAAAATCAGATTTGGACCACTTTTCCTGCCGTGTGAATGTAACCTTCCTGAAAACTACTGGGTTTTAAGAAAGGTTAATGAATAAATAAGGTCCAGTCTAAGACCTGACCCCTTTAGAAGAAGGTTATTATAATGCTTAAATGTCAGGGTGTAAATCCCTAATCCCTGCTTGGTGGGTTGTCACTTCTCAGACAGGCTTACTGCTTGCACATGACTGCTTCATTTTTCCACTGCTGCTTTTCGTGTTACTCAGATGCACATGTGTGTGTTTCACTCTCTGTTTCTAAAGGAAAGGCAGTTTATCAGTGGTCTCTGACCTCTTGACCTCCACACACACCAGGTCTACCTCCTTATATTCCATGCCCAGCATGTAAGACATGCTCTGCAGGTCTCTGTAGCAACTTGTGCCTGTGTGTATGTGTATGTGTGTGTGTGTGTGTGTGTACATATTTTACATGTACCTCTTTGTCATTGCTGTAGCTGTGCTTGTTTCATAGTAGCTGCTTTCTCTCGTTGGTGTTCAGTGCAGAATCATGTGCTCATCTGGTGACTGGTTGTATTTATGTTGGCTGGTATGCATCTTGAGTTGCTCACCGGAAAAGCACGCATATTGTACTGCAATATTGTACTTGTAAGGACTTCATTTGGCATGTAACATTACACCAGCATAACCCTCATCCAGACCTGAAACCTATCCCTAGCCGATAGCAGATATCTATGGAGTAATAATTATTTAGTTTATATCTATATAGTAGATTGTTTGTAAAAGCCGGTATGGAGTCAGTTGTGTAATATTTTACTATAAGTAGAGGGGCTGTGCTCACAAACACACACTCAGTGGTTTCGATCATGTGTTTCAGTGGGCGTCTGATGCGGGATCGATCTCAGTCCAGTTTCTCAGTGTCCTACAAGAACATGAAGAAGAGTCCCTCGCTGCAGTCTCTGGACAACATCTCCATTGACAGCTGCTTACTGGAGGACTGTGACTCATACAGCCTAATGGAGAGAGGTACAGACACTCACATTCACTCAGTCACACTTGTTCTTCTCCAAGTGGCTCAGCAGTTTAGTGTGCTAGTCTTAGAGAGCAAACTTGACCATGCTCTCTCTGGAAGGGTAGATGGCCCTCTCTCCCCACATTACACCAAGGGCAATGCTGGCTGGCACAGGCACCTGTTGGCTGATGCATTTGAGCCAACGCTTTCGTCCAAGTGCGTTGGCTGCCCAGCAATGATGGAATGGCAGCAGTTTGAAAAAGAGGCGGTGGCTGACTTCACTTGCATCAGAGGAAGCATGTGCTTGTGCCCTTCTAGTGTCAGGAGCACTGAGTCCTAATGGGGTTGGGTGGCACTTCCAAAAATCGCACTTGTCCAAACTTCCAAATATTATGTGTCAGTAGTAGGTCTGTCCCCATTTCTACTACATTCCGGAACAGTTACTGTGAGCATTTGATTGCTTTCAGCATCAAGAGCATTGGTGAGATCATTTATTGATGTTTATGTTTAGTTTTGGACGTGAAATGATGCCACCTCATCCCAAAGGTGTATGGTGGTGCGACAACATTCCAGAAAATGTGGATGCATTATATGAAAGCCCAATCCTAGGAAATGTATACCCTAAATGTGGGATAATGCATGGCAACTGCAGAGAATCCCCTTCTATTTTTAATGCTTTTCTGTGGGGATTATACAAGCTTGGTGTGTTCTTCTAAACACCTGTGGAAGAAGGAGTGTCCACAGATATCTGGACATTTGATATCTTTCACTTTCTGTCAAAGCGTTAGCCGTGCTGCTTGTGCTCGTTTTGTGTGCGCTACAGAATCTGTCGTGGCCACTAGATGGCGGCACTGAATAATACACTGGAAGTGTCTTCGTGAAAGGTTTCTGTGCTTTCTGTTGCATCATTTAGGGAAAACCTCAGCATTACACCTCTGTGTGAGGATGGGGTATATTTTAAGCCAGTGTGAATCCAGCTTTCATTATTCAGTAAAGCTGGATGTTAACGTTAACATTGCACTGACCACTCCTTTTGCCATTAACGTTGTTCCCTGTATGTGGATGACCTTGAACTGATGGAATTGTTCATAATCGAATGTGTGTGTCTGTGTGTTTGATTGTAGATGATGTGTCTATCTCTGGTTTCAAAGCCCCCCTGAGCGAGCCCACCCTTCCTGAGCGAGCTACTGAGGTGGTGGTGCAGGATGCAGATGATGCCCAGTCACCTGACGCAGTCAGTGCCACCTCTCAGAGCATCGATGAGCCCACCAAAGACCTGGTACGGCTGTCGGTTTCATTCTTGCTAGAATATAAGTTGCTTTTGCAAATGTTTAATGTAGATTAAAATGCAGTAATTAGAAATCAGGGTATCATTACTGTTGTACAAAACTGTCGTGGGTCTCACAAGTTACAGTATAGAAACAGTATGCATGTAGCCTTCAAGTATACATTCAAAATGTTCAGTATTGGGTTATGTAACAATTGAACCAGCCAGGACTTTAAAACCAAACAGCTAGATTAGTTGATTAGAACAAGAAGACCACTGACCTGGTGTCAAGTCCAACATTAGCATATAAATATTAAGGGATACACAGAGGTTGCTGCACACACAGCATGCTAATGTCTTACTAAACATATGAGTAGGGTTGTAGTGGAGAGTGAATACAACTTATGTGCATTTTTAAATCAACATTTTAGTGTTGGCTTAAGTGGTCACAAAGTAAAATGGTAGCATTTTCAGTTGTAAACATTTTGGTGAACCTCGCTGACCTTTAATTCTGTGTACAGATCAGCATTTCAGTGTCTAAGGTGCTTAACCAGTCTTACCCAAAACTGTATGATCAGCGGACCAAGAGGAACGATCCGAAACGACTCGCAATAAAGTTATTTTACGTTAAATCTCATTGAATGTTTACAAGTTTTTTTCCATCTCCTGTAAAGATGTAGAGGGTTTTGTGTGACAGCAGTGATGTAATGTAAAACATGGGGCCTGATTCCCAGACACAGATTAAGACTAGGTCGAAAAGCATTTCCCATGGGGATTTATCAGTGACATGCAGTTTTGATCTATGACCAAGTCTAATCCTTGTCTGAGAAACCGGTTTATATAGTAGGGTATTTAAAATGAACTGGGGAGGAAGTGTACGAACAAGGTATAAGAGAAAAAAATGACCCATAGTGAACAGTAGAGGTGGTGTTTATGATTTTAATCTTTATTATTATACATTACAGCATGAAAACATGGGCATGTATCCTGATATGATAAGGGATACTGTTTCGATTCTCAGAGAGACGGTATAGATTGTTAGTAGTTTACATGCAAAGCTTGGTGGCAGACAGCACTGCTGTTTCTGATCCACTCATACCTGCACAACACACACTAACACACCACCGCCACTGTGTCAGAGTCACTATAGTGCTGACAATGACCCATCACCTACATAATACCTGCTCTGTTGGTCCTGTGGGGTCCTGACCATTGAAGAACGGGGTAAAAGTAGGATAACAAGTATGTAGCGAAACAGATGGACTACAGTAATTATAGAACATAAAGTGCTCCTGTGTGGTAAGTGGAACTGATAAGTTGGGCAGTGAGAGTAGGAACTAGGATATATTGCAATATACAGAATCATTACGCTGTATTGTGACACAGGTTCTCACTAGTACAGATTGTTACACACGCTGCTAGATTCAAGCCAGGAAGTTAAACATTGGACCAAAATGATAGGCTTTGAAATGTGGCTCTGTCCCAATAAAGCTCCTTATACACTAATGTGTGTGAATGTGTGTGTGCATGCGTGCCCCTACAGGTCTCTGTGCTGGTGCTGAAAGTCCACTCTGTATGTGGCTCTCTGGACCTGAAAGGCGATAACACTGCGGTGGCTCTGGAGGTGGGGCAGGTCCGACCCAATCAGCTGGGCAATGTCAGTCTACGCCAGTATCTTAGCAACCGCAGCCTCAGTAAGACCACCTCCTCAATAGTCTGTGTCTGTGCGCATGTCTTTCTGTTTGTGTTCTGATGGTTCAGCTCCTTGTAAATGCGTTGATTAATTCTCTGCAATCCCCTCAGGTTTAGTCTGTTCCACACCACTAACTACTGCTGAGTGCAGTGAAGGTATTTGTGTGTGTGTGTGTGTGTGTGTGTGTGTGTGTGTGTGTGTGTGTGTGTGTGTGTGTGTGTGTGTGTGTGTGTGTGGGACTTGCTCTGCTCTGCCTCCTGTTCTCATCTCCTCCTCTTCTCTGCTTCCCTCTGCCCCCATTCACACTTTCATGTACAAACTATGGAGGGGGCATAAAACTTGGTGTGTGTGTGTACACAAAGGAGAAATGAAGATCAAATTACAATATGTTTAAACAGTAAAAAAAAGACTGATTACTGGTCACAAGTTTGGACACACTGACTGTGAATGTATTATAGATTGCATGACTTGGCAACTTCTTTTGATATTAATATTAAAATCATATCCATGTATTACAAAATGTGCTCTATGGACAGTAATATTGGAACACTCATTCATTCTGAAATCAATGGTATTAAAGAGTTTATCCTGCTTTTGCCGGAGTTGCAGTCTCTACTGTCCAGGGAAGGGTTATTGTAGGTGAGGATTTGAAGTTTGGGCTGCATACCAGCCTTTTAGCTTGGAAACCTCAATATGGTGTTTATATCCAATTATATTAAAATATATTGTATGAACCAAAATATTTTGTTTAGAATGAAAAATGGACAACATCCCTACTACTACAGAAATATCGTCTATTGGTGTTTTTAAATACACATAACATTTCTATTTGGTTTTACAGGCACATTGTTTGTTAAGGTTTTCCTTAAAGGGTTGAAGAGTTGGTGTGTACAAACTTTTGACTGGTACTATATTTTTCATATCGTATATCGTATTGTACATTGCCATTCAGCTAAACTATATCAGGATATGTTTTTTTTTTTCATATTGCCCAGCCATAGGATTCACCTGTTGCAATCTGTTTTATTGCACTTTGCTGTAAATGTGTTTGGTAATGTTTTGCATCCATTTAGGTTTAGTGTGTTCAACACCACTAATGGCCACTCAGACCAGTGAAGGTAGAGTGTGTGTGTGTGTGTGTGTGTGTGTGTGTGTGTGTGTGTGTGTGTGTGTGTGTGTGTGTGTGTGTGTGTGTGTGTGTGTGTGTGTGTGTGTGTGGTTTGAAATCTGGGATTTTAGGGAATTGAGTATTGCCCTTTTTAGAGTGTGTGCATGTGCTTGTGTGTGTTTCTAATGTGTAATTCTGCAGAACATACTGTAAGACCAGTTGAGGCCATTGTAGTACTCCTGTAACTGTGTGCATAACACGACCATGTTATGTCCAATCAAAATGTATTTAATCGTTCCGATTGGGAAAATAATTGGATATAGGTGTTTACATGGCTGCTGTTCTTCTACTTAATGGATTATTTAAGCGGTTACCCACCTTGGATAGAAATTGTATTCGGAATGGCCTTAATTGGAATTGTCTATTTTGATTGGTGTGTATACATGATTATATTCTATCCTGATTGAACTATTAGTCAAATTACTGACTGATTATTATGTGAAAGTGGCTGCGGTGTCAAAATTCCATGGTATATGGACCAATAGAAACCTTGAAAGTTGGAACGTTTTCCTTGTGTAAACGTTTTTGGAGATATGAGGTTTTTTGACTTATAGTGACAATCTGCAGTTATATCTTATTTAGATCTTTATTGTTTTTCTTGTTTATGAGCCACACTAAACACAAAGGTTTGTGCCCTGCTACCCTCAACACACTCACCAGCTTTGCGGTTCTGCTGAGGGGACTCAACTGTCACAGCCCACTGAGTGCTGCAGAAGCAGAACTGCTGCTTCAGTAGAATTTAACACACACACACACACACACACACACACACACACAGTAACCCAGCTTTACAGTGAAATGCTGCCCCTTCTCTAATTTAATCCCTTAGCTCTAGTTTCTCTTCACTGATTCTTCAGCTGCTGTTTTTCAGCCATTTCTTCTCATATCTGTCTCTCTCTCTCTCACACACACACACATATATACACACATACACACACACACACACACACACACACACACACACTCCATTGTCTTTCTCCTTGTCTCTCTCTCTGTCTTTGTGTATGTGTGGTCTGAGGATTTTATAGAGAACAGCTTCACTCTCTTCGGCTGTAATGGTAGCAGAGCTGATTTCAGTGCAGTCGCGCAGGGCAGATGGAGTGCGCGTGGCTGTTTTCTTTTAGAAACTGAAAGGCGCGAGTGCTCCCCTGTGCACGGGTGAGCTCCAGGCTGTTTCTCTGTCCGAGTGAAGATGAGCTCTAGATAAAGCAGCCCTCGTGATCACGTTTAGAGCCGAATCGCACCGCTGCAGGCCATACGTGCTGCTAATCTGCGTGATCAAAAAGATACAGGGAGATCAAAGATTCCTCTGTGTCTTATTCTCCCTCACTTACACTCTCTCTCACACTCACACCCACATTCACACTCAATCTGCCTCGCTCTGCGGGATGCATTCTTAAACATTCGTTCAGGAGGCAGTCTTATAAGGGGGCCCGGTTGCAGTTTAGACTGTACTTTACATTGAAGATTTCATATTTGGTCCAGTGGAGGGTGGACCTGTGGGGAAAGAAAGGTGTGTTTGCTTCAAACTGAACCTGATGATTTCACAGAAAGAACAGTTTATGGTTCAATGCTTTCCAAGGGGGACTTTTACAGAATGTATTCTTCTTCCTCAGCTGCTTCTTTCTATTTAAAAAAAGAAAAGGCTAATTCCATATTGACACTGGCAGCAGCTTGTAAGGCTCTTTACACTTTGCATTCTGCATGGATTTTCTGTAAGCAGATCAGGCTCAGATTTCATTTCACGCATGGAATGCCAGGTGTAAACACACCCTGGGCATACTGTGACCACATTTAAGAAATATCTGAAATGGATCTCGATCACATTCAACCCAAGTGTAAACATAATGCCTTTTCCTATATTCATGTCTAGTTACAATCAGACAGTCCTTTTTGTGTGATAAATGTTCGCTGTTAAACAGGAAAGAATGACACCAAATCACAGTTTTTCCCCACTTGTCTAACTCGTTTATGTCGGAACATGAAAACATGTCTGTACTTCTAGTACATTTTCTGTAACTTTATCCTGTGTTGCCAAACCGACCCAGACTTGGTACGTCTGCAGTATCAAAGCTATTCTATCCCTGTATAGAAGAACAATGTCTTTCCTTGTGAATTAGGATTGGTTAGAAATTAAAATATAATTTTTTTTAAATACACCTTTACAACACTGTTAATTCATAAGTAATCTACAAAAAACAAGAGGTCTGTAGTGTGTGTACCAATATAAATATATAAATAACCTGGGGATGGGGCAGGAGGTCCCCCCCCCCCCCAATTTTAATCTGTTGTGTAATCTGTAACCTCTACATGTAACCTCTATACACACACACACACACACACACACACACACACACACACACATATATATACACACACACACACACACACACACACACACACACACACACACACACATTGGTAGAGCTACACAAATGCATTGACAGACTGCAGATACAGTAAGCGCAAATCTTCTTACCTACCTTAACATCTGTGTGACTCTGTGAGGAATCCTAACTTTTGTATCAGGTAGAGAGACCATCAGAGGCGGCTCTCTTTTTAGTAATTGAGAGATGTAGAAAGTAATCACTAGCTAGTGAGCAGGAAGGATAAGAACAGACTGTGGAATGGCTACAAACATGGTTGGTCATTGGGCAGTTGAACTTTAGTATACACTGTCTCTTTGCTGCCACTGGTGATTGTCATTCCCTCCTTCTGTAATCTTCTGTGTTTAGGGGCAGACTGTCCCTTTCTTAGTCTCACACCTCTGTCAGGTGTAGCGTAGCTACTTTCACAAATATTTTATGTGTGTATGTATGTATATCATTAATTGGACTTGAGGACAGAGATGGTTTCTGGGCACTCACCCTGCAGATATATAAACGCACCATGTGTGTGTCTCTGGCAATGCTGACCAGTAATATAATCCTCTTTCAAGGCTGATTCACAATATCTCTCTCCTCTCTCTCTCTCTCTCTCTCTCTCTCTCTCTCTCTCTCTCCTCTCTCTCTCTCTCTCTCTCTCTCTCTCTCTCTCTCTCTCTCTCTCTCTCTCTCTCTCTCTCTCTCTCATATATTCATAATTAAGTCTTCATATAAGCGTTTTACACTTATCAAACTTATAATGATCAAAAGCAAGCCTTCAGGTGGTGATGACATTTTGAATTGTGTGTGATAGACTCTGGCTCAGGTCAGGACCCCTGCAGTCAGAAGCTGAGTCCAGAGGTATCCCTCCGGCTGGAGAGTGGTCCAGGGGCAGCAGCTCACTCTCCTCTGGCAGAACATAACGGCTTCCTGCAGTGCCACCTCCAGGCCTTCAGTACTGACTTCCTCATTACATCGCTGCGAAACCTTGCCCTCTTCCTGGAAGACAACTCTGCCTCCCAGGTTCTCCCCATGGAGATCACGATCAAAGATACACATGTGAATCTGAAGGTATGTACATTACATGCAAAGCTGTGTATGTGCATTTAGATCAGTAGCACTTTTATAAGGGCTTAAACATCTGGCTTACCTAAATGAAAAGTGGTGATAAGAAAAGCATGAATTATATTTTTGTGGAAATTTATATATCACTATAAAGTGCTGATCCTTAAGTCTTGAGTAATGTCATGTGTATAGAGAATGTACTTTATTATTGTGAAAAAGAAATCAAGAAAGTTCGGAAATGAAAACTTAAAAATGTAATGTTAATTCATTATTTAGAGAACTTTGTTTTAGAGTGAATTAAAGGAAAGCTCTCAGCTCATTTACTTAGAACTATGGCTTGTTCACTGTAATCATTAGGACAGGCCATGTGATGCACTCTGAAAATTAAAAAAAATGGCAAAGTGTTATCAGGTAGCCGTTTCCACAGTTCATTAATTAATTAACAAATAGCAGCTATAAAGAGCGATAGAGGTCAGGTTTATAAGATCAAGAAAACTGAGTGGTAACTGCTTCCACGCTTGCTGTAAAGGCAAATAAAACTCCTGTTTGACCCCAAAAGATGTAGCAGACTGTGGAGTGGTGGTGCACTGTTCTACTGTGTCATGGAAGAGTTATCAGAAAAAATATCTAAACAAGCCGGATGCATCTGGAAATGGGTCCTGTGGACTGAGCAAATATATTTGGATTAAAAAAAAAACAAAAAACAAATGTTAAGCACAGTGTGGTTCAGTCATGCTTTGGACTTGATTTACAGTCAGCATGGAAGAATAACTACTGACCATGCAAAGTGCTCAAACCTTTGCTTATTTCTCCATGGCCTGGTGGTTAGAGAACCAGCCTTCACTGGTTGTCTGTTCATTTCTCTGAATTACATGATTGAAGTGCCCTTGAGCAACACACTTATCTCCCCAACTGCTCCTCGGTGGCTGTGGATAGGGCTTCCCACTGCTCCGGGCATGAGTGCTCACTGCCCCCTAGAACTAGTGTGTATATGTGTTTCAACTGGATTAAATGAACAGGGCAAATGTTCCTGTGTGCAAGCACAGTGGGTCGATTTGTACTTTGTTTGTTTAGCTATTCACACGGACATATTTTAACCTGGGGTATGCCACTGTATGTAAATCACCTCTGTTCTGATTTGCTTTATTCAACAAGCAGTCCAAGCCAAAGCACTTCCTACAACATCGGTGTTATTGTGTCTAAATTATTGTGAGTGTGTGGGTAAATGCGTTAGATTCATGATAACACAAACAATTAAAAACTGCCTGTTCTGAATTCACTGTTGTCACAGTTTCCAAATACGGACTGGTAAGTGAATGGTATGTTACATACAGTATCGCATACAATATGTAACTATTTTCCTTTTTGCTAAAATTCAGTGGATGTTTCTCATGATACGGGTCCTTGAATTATTTATACAAAGGTCGCACTAACAATTTTATACTTTGCCATACAACATTTATGATAAATCACACAATCCTACTAAAACCTGCTGCTATTTTTGTGTTTCATGTAGGACGATGGACCCAGAGATAACCCAGAACCCACCCCTATTTCCCTACACATCCACAACCTTTTGGTACATCGCAGAGATGACGGCTCTTTCCACATTGGAGGTTACTTCTCATCCTACTCTGCTGCTTCTCTCTTTCTCTCCTTGCATTCTTCCTTCTTGAATGATGTCTTTCCTTTCGTATTATGCATGCTCAATGTGTCAGTTTACCCTACAGCCTTTAATGAAACCTTTACGTTTGCCTCTTGCTTTGTTTTGAAACTGAATTGACTGAATGATGCCTGTTTTGTATCGGTCCCCTCCTCTTTCTCTCCCATTGGACAGTTGATCATGCTGCAGAGGCAGAGCCTCAGAAGGCGGGGCCTGTGACTGACAGCAGGCTCAGCTCTGTGCCCGAAGTTCCTGTAGGCGTGGCCTGTGAGCCGAAAGCCACTCAGACTGCACCTCTGTCACCCACAAGCCCCATCCCCGCCAATAGAGAAAAGGTATAGAGAACAAAAAATCGACACAGTTGTTTGTTCAAATGTGATTCCTGCATGCTGCAGACTATGTACGAGCTGGATTTTTAAGCTGGTCTTTTAAGCTTTCACTTTTGCTCTCATCTGCTGATTTACTCTGACATTAACTGAACGGCAAACGTTTGTCTACATGTCTGTATGGCTAGTCTAGATAAATAAAGCCTTTGCTGGAGAAGATCAAATACATTTGTGTTGAGAAATTCCTTCACAATAGATCATTAGTGCTTCTTTTTAATTCAGTTGTGACATCCTAAAATATGTCTAGTTCAGCTATTGTTGTAGAGTCTTTTTTTATTCCCTTTCTCTGCCGCACATAACCAGTGGAATCCCAGCATAATTGGTCTGGCTAACTTCTCTTACCATTAGATTAATAGAAGAGTGAATTCACAGAGGGGAAGGAAGTGAAAGCTTTGTAAGATCCTGGAATGTTGTTTTTTTTTTTAACTGTAGGTTGGTAGTGGGCAATATAGTGGTTCATCCAGCATGCATAGGTTTTTAATGTCCTTTATTGCGGTATCCCAGCAATAAGCAGCAAAAATGCAGTCGCTGTTTGTTGGCCCATTGTCTAGTTTAGCGTTGGGTCCAAAAGGTTGCTGGTTCAATCCCGTGGACCAGCAGGAAATGGGGTCCAGGAAGTGAAAGAACACCACTTTGTCCTCCCTCAGCATTCATGCTTGAGGTGCCAATGAGCAACTACCGTGGATGGGTTAAATGTAGAGGCTAATTTCATTCTACTGCTGTGCATTTTCTATAAAGTCATCTTGATCTTTAGCCTGTTGTAGAAGCTGGCCTGCTTATTGTGCTTCATTGTTCAGTTTTGTTTTTACCATATAAATATTTACTTTAGTTGTTAAATATGATGCCTATTGAAGCAACATTTGTAGCAATTTTACCAATTTTCATTTTAAGTAGGAGCTTTGAAGTAACTTTGAATGAGCTTTGAAGAGACAGTGGTCTCTCCGTCATTCCCACTCTGGGCCTGGAGTGTTGCTTCTTCACTATGTAACTTTGGTGAAGCTGTATGAGAACTGTCTAACTTTGCATAACCCAAGTCATATTTGTAAAACAATCCTGCAATGGTACTCTACCTTCTTAGTTGACATGATCCTTTGACTCTTAGCTTGTCATCTAACGCATGTGTACGACTGCTTTGTAATTATGACAGTGATGTAAAAGTGAAGGGGGAGCCTAGGAGCAAAAATAGGAATTGTCACACAATGCTGCTTTCAAAATAAAAATGATACATTTTATTTATCATATACACTAATTAATTTAAATGTATATTCAAACTTCAAGTGTAAATGGCAGCTGGCCTTTACATTGTATAGCAATGTCAGGGCAGACCAAAAGACACATCATTTTAAAGTCATATTGTTACAACGACATTAAAATCACACTGATTATCTTATGCCATTTTGGGAATATACAGTATAAACACACTATAACATCCAGAAGCAGTCAAAATATTTATTATATGGAGATGTTAATCACTCACTACTTCTACAGGCTATACCTATATTCATCTATACTGCAAGGTCTGCTGTCTGTTTCTAATAAAAAAGGGTGGTAAGAAGGTCTTCTGAATGTTGCAATTTGAAATTCTACCATAGCCCACCACTGTTGAGCACTGTGCATGTTCCTCTTCACAGCTGCTGGTAGAGGAGAACGAGTGCTTGAAGCAGGAACTCTCCAGAACCAAGATGGCACTTGCTGAGGCCCAGATGGAGAAGGACACGCTCCTGCACCACATGAAGAACCTCAAACTCAACAGTGGGGGCAGCACCAGCTAATGGCCATGTGTGTGCAGAACTGACACCAGTCACATGGGGGGCAGCGGCGAGTTTGGGGGTGCCCACCACCCAAATGGAAAGCTCAGTCATTCCTGGGCCTGGGCTGTGAGAGAAGGGTGTGTTTCCTTGATGGTGTCTTGACCACACCTGGGATCCGCACACACTGTGGGCTGTAATGTGTAGGGTACAGGGGGGAGAAGCCCACTAATCAAAGAGTTTTGCTGGAAAGGCCCCCTAAGACGGCTTGTTTAAAAGGCTGTGTCATTTTCCTCTCCTTCCATATTTCCCTTCTTTTTTCACTTTCTGATGGACTGCTCTGTCCTTTTTTTCTTTTGTCTTTGACAGTTTGAAAATGTCAGCTTGGTTGCTATGTGTGAGGGTCAGTCGCACGACCCCACCAACAGACACCCAGACAAACTCTAAGGAGCATGCACGCTCGTGCGCGTGTGTGTGTGTGTGTGTGTGTGTGTGTGTGTGTGTATGTACGCGCACATTCCATATTCATAGGCTCAGCCAATAGACACTTTTAGTCTTACAGGTGGGTCAGTGGAACTCTGAATGTCATATCTTTAAAAGAATGTCTTAAAATGAACTTTAAAAAGGACAGTTTGCACAACGCTGACCTGTATCACATACTTTAAAAAGCAATCGAGCTATTAACAAATTATGTTTGTGTGTAAGGTAGGGATAACACAAAGGAATGTTCTTTTTGTACAGCAGGTTGAATGGCAGTGTTCTTGTGTAAGTGTGAGAATGCGTGAAAGGGGGAGGGGACATTTTTCTACTTTGTTTTAATATGCCCAGAAAGTGAAAGTCTTTTTTTTTTTTTTTTTTTCCCTAAAACCTTTTAATTTGACTACAATTATCATTTCCATAATGCGACATTGCACTTAGCTGTTGATTGTCTGCGTACACGTAGCACTGTGTGTTTTGAGACAGCAGCACTTTGTGAACCGTAGTAATCATTAGGTAGTCGTAGGAGAGAATCCTGCCAAGTGAAGCTCTCTGCTGTGTGTGTGTGTGTGTGTGTGTGTGTGTGTGTGTGTGTGTGTGTGTGTGTGTGTGTGTGTGTGTGTGTGTGTGTGCTACTTTTTGGTGTGTGTTTTCATTCAGTTAGTTTTATATGAGCTGAAGGTCTGAGCTATGTTTGCGGTTCTTATGCTGTTTGAGCATTGTATCGGTCTAATTCTCAGCGGAGGTTCTAACATTAACGCCCAGGTTGGGTTCTTGTAATTGTCTGTGGGGATGGTAGACAACACAAAAAGTACCAGATTGTTATATGTTTAAAAAAAAAAGCTCCACTAATGCCCTAATATACTTTCCTTAGATCAATGATTCCCAGACCAGGTATTGGAGGCTCCCCTGCCCTGCACATATTAGTGGTTTCCTACTCTAACACACAAACTTGAACTCAGGAAGGGCTGATTGGATGTATCATCAGGTGTGCTGAGCAGGGTAAACACTAAAATGTGCAGGCCAGGGGGTTTTCCAGGATGAGGCTTGGGAACCATTGCCTTATAGAATGTAAGTGTTCTGTAATTAACTGGTCACTTTTTTTGTTCCTCTTGCTTATTTATACTGCGAGGAGACTAGGCCTTTGGCCTGTGTTCCCATGTACAGTAATGCGTCTATGTAGAAATGCTTCTCAGTCATTTTTAGACCAAAGCCCTGGTTCTTTATTGCTTCCACTTCTTTCTTCATCCTTGGCTTCTCACAGCTGCCTCTACAAGTGCCTGTCGCTGCACGCCCTCTCCAGGGGCATGGTCATCTGTCCTCCTTCTGAATGTGTTCCAGTGTTTTGTATTTTTCTTCTTTCCCTCTTTCTTTGCTTGGTGGGAACAGCATCGTCCGCCAGCATCGAGCCCAGAGAGCCAGAATTAAAAAAAAAAAAACACTTGATTTGTACACAAACCTTAACAGGCAATGTGACCCCTTTCCTTCCTCCCTCCCCTTCACGGCAGCCCACCCTCGATCTGAACAAAATCTGCTCTAGAGTCACGTGAACTCCACCCACTGACAAGCAAGCAAACTTGTAGAAGAATTTAATATGTAAAAGCTGCTGAAACATCTGAAATAAAAAGAATGAAAATGAATGTTTTTCTTAAAACTGAATAGATGTGTTTCAGAAAGGTTTGTGTGTTTGAGTTGCTAGTATTTTTGATGGTAGGCCGCATTTTGGCCTTAAAACAGTCCAGAAGTTGTTGGTAGTTAAATGCTGTTTCTGAATGAAGTAATTTAAACTCTGTGCCCATTAGCTACTATATTGTCAACATTGACCAGAATGTCAAAGGAATATTGTGGAATCCATGTGATGAAAAATCAAGGTAGTTTTGAGAGCAAAGGGAGGGTCCAATCAGAACTGGAGAACCCTCCTGTAAAGTCCACCTCCAGACCAGCCTTTCCTGATAGTCGGCATTTGATCAGCACAGGGTATGTTTCGTTTGTGTTTGATGGAATAGCTAGTCTGACCACAAGACCAGCTCTCAATCGAAGTCAAGCTGGTCAAAGTGGTGGGCTTGTTTGGAAAAAAAATGGTTTGTTCAAGCTGGTCATGATGATAGTACTGATTGTTATACTGGTTGTAATACCTTGGTCAGGTTGGTAATGTTTGTAAACAAGCTAACTATAGAACTACAAACATACCCTATGCTTTTCAAGAGCTAAGCTGGTCAACAAACTTGAGCTGGCCAGGCAGTTTTTGAATTAATATGGGCCCTTAACCATGGAAAGACCTGATGTTTAATGAGTGGTGAATAGGCACTGTACAGTATATACAGGCCAACTAATAAACCTATTAATAAATGGTTCAGTCAGGTCACTGTTGGCTTCAGAAAAGCTCTGATTAAAATGTAATTACAAAAGCAGCCACACAGCCATGTCATAATGTACTCAATACCAGTTTTATAACAGGAGTATGTCAACCTAAATATATGACAACTAATATTTACAAGATATATGAGCTTTCAAAATGTGAGGCAACTGACAATTTGAACAAGGCCAAATATTTGTGGTCGGAGGTTTACATGCACTAATTAGGGACAAAACATTCATGACAATATTGGTCTTTCAATTATTTATATGAACTTATATGTTCACTTGTACAGCATAATTCCTTAATAGACAAAAAAAAGCTGCACGATATCAATTTTTGGTGTTTTTTTTTATCAATGCAAACATAAATATGAATATATCTGCTTACATTATTACATCAATGGTCTTGAACATTCCAGCATGTGTGTCCAAGGCCTCTTGTCCTCTAACTCTCTGTTGGAATGTCCAAGGAGCTCTGTAAAAATCTGAAAAGGATGATCCTTTCTAAACTAAATATTTCAAGATAATCAGTTCAAAAAATTGTATGCTATATATTTGGAGGTATAGCCACTTTGCCAAGGTCTGAAAGAAGAAGGTCACCCTCAACTAAGAGGAAATTGGTTCAGATGATTGTTAACAGGGCAGTTTTATGGCTAGATGCAACAGATTTTTGAGTTAACCAGAAGAATGGTTTGGGGGAAGTAAAGATGAAGCTTTCAACAGCAAGAACTGTTAAACATGGTGGTGGTAGCATTGTGCTCTGAGACTGTTTTGCTGCCATTAAAACTCTTACATTGCACAAAGTGGATAGAATAGATATCAGAAGACTACCTCAGAATTATTCAGTGTAACCTCAAACCTTCCACTCGACCGTTGCAGTTTGGAATGGGCTTTCCATCCTGAAGTTCTGATCTCTAATACATGGACTGTTTAAAGGTCTGGTATGTGTCAGAAAAACAAATCTAACTGGATTCTATCTTTTTTTTTTTTTTTCCAGAAAGAGAGGTCAAATATCCAGTTAGAATTCAGAATTTTGTTACTGGTTACCAAAAGTGTCTGGTAAAGCCCACGTTTCCGTGTTATGTTTCAATTTCCAGGCACTTCTGCTGTACTGAAAAATCAGTTTGACATCAACTGTGAATAACTGCTACACCCTGCATGACAACATACTGTATGTCAAATATGGACAAACTGGAAACTTGGCTTGTTCGTTCCATTGCTTAATGCAATTACTGCTTCAAAAATGACCACAAAATTAAATCAGTACTTCTCTGACTCACGCTCAACAAAAGCTTCTTAAAGCAAGAGCTTTACAAAGCAGGAATTTATGGCAGAGGGACTGCTGTTTGGAATTCAATTGATCCAAGGCCAGTGCACAAAGACACTCAACTGGTGGAAGAAACACAAGCATGGGCCAGTGTGTGATGAAAGAAAGGTAACATGACCTAGTGAGTCATCTTATGAATATGTGGTGGAAATGTAAATGTATGACTAGTGCTAACTATAGTGTTCCAGTACCTTGAGATGAGAGACAGAAATCCACTGCTCTAGAAATTCATGCTGAGAATGAAAATATATAGCTTCCACAATGTTCACAAACTTCTCGTTTCTAAACACTATCTGTATAATGTTCTGAGAGCGGGCTGTGAAGATGTTTACATGTTTCCAATGTGTCATTCACTGTGGGTGCTAATGCCTTCTATTACATATTCCATGTACGCACAACATTGTGGGTCCAAGAACAACTTCATGAAATGTCCTGTCCATCTGGCACCCACAATCAGGCCTTGCTAAAATATAATATGATGTTTCACATAGACTCAGCATGAGCTTGTTGAGCATTGTCCAGCCACAAGTAAA
>CM067501.1:14713334-14840834 GCA_034509495.1 Acestrorhynchus altus
CTCTGAAAGGGCATGTTAATGAGCTGATTGGTTGAATTGGGTGTGTTGGAAGCAGGGGTGCCTTCAGGACCTGGGATGAGAAACACTGCTTTAAAGATAACCTATTGGCACCATGCTGAATGCCAGGGCTAGTGGGGAAAAAGCCCCCCAGCATTAGGCTGTGGAGCAGTGGGACTGTGTTATATATATAAATGTGTGTGTGTGTGTGTGTGTTTGAACTCACCACTCCGCTTGAATATGTTAGACTCTGGCTCCTAAGCAGTGCTGACTTTGAGAAATGGGGAAGCAAAGGGGGATGCCAGCTTCTGCACCCTAAAACTTTCATGGACTGCTAGCAGATTCTTGATGCTACAACCCCTTCAGAGATGTCTCTCCAGTCTTCAGGATTCCAGAATGAAAGCAGCATCGCTCTGGGACCACATTACCATCCTCTAGCGACAGCTCCAGCCTGCAGGCTCTATCAGCAGAGGGCATACAGCAGCAGCACAGATCCAGCGCCAAATACGTGAAATGACAACTGTTGTGTTGTGCAGCCCAGAAGGAATTAGATGTGAGCTGGAGGTGGAGGTTGCGTTGGGGGAGGGGTAACGGGAAACTGCATGCCTCCTTGCCTATGTGTGTGTGTGTGTGTGTGTGTGCTTGTACCAGTGTGTGTGAGAGAGAGTAAAGCTGGGGAGAAAAAGGCAGCAACCTTCATCCTGACAATTTCCCCACACACAGTTCCTTTCAGTGTCACCTCTGCACAAAGACTGCCTCTCCACCCCAGTCAGTCACTGAAGTCTGTTCATAATCTAGTTAATGTGCTTTTCTTCTTCTGCTGCTGCTGCTAAAAGACTCTGCCAGACATTGTTGTCTGGCCTTTGTCGCCGGGCCGTGGACTCCTTGTATTCTGGAATAGAGAGTGTGTGTAGGCATGCACCGGGTACTGAGTGTATTTGGTTATTCAGCATACGGGACTATGTTACAGTACAGTGGGTGGTCTGTTTTGGTCCAATAAGACACGTGCTGCCCTCTTTCTCTCTGTCTCTCTGTCCCCATTACTCTCCTCCATTAAAGGGATATTTCAGTCAGAATACTAATGTGAATGATCAGCATTTTGCCTGTTAGGCCTATCAAAAAGAATCATTTTGATAATGATACCAATTGTAATACCAATACAATGCTATAACAAACAGTAAAACCTGGGAAATGGGATGTTAGTTGAATCAAGCACAGAAATCTATTTAACGTGTTACAGTCAAACAAAACACAGAATAGGCTACAATTTAAACCTGGTCCATATCCTATTTTGTGTCCTGCATTTTATGTAGTCCCCCTAAAATCTAGCTATAAACTATTTTTGTGTGATTTCATGCCCTAAAACTAAGCCGTGTCCCAATTGCTTATGGCACACTAATACTATAAGGTATAGACTATATACCAATTTTAAAGGATGCTGGTTTGGCACGTTAGTACACAAACAAATTAACATTTAGGACTGTAGGCCAATTTTGTGGGTTGTTTTATGGTCAAAATTTCAGAATTTTGATATTTTTAGAATACAGTCAGATGCCAGATGTATTTATTTTCAGGATTTCTTAAGCTACTTAAATTTGTCTTCCTTGGAGATGAAAATTGATTGATGAATTTGACTATTTTTAATAAAACAATTGTGCTTTTTTGTGCTTTTATGCTTATAAGAAACTAATCCTTTTGGATAATTATCAACCAGAGTGTTTTTGAGATGAAAATACAAAGATAAAAAATAAATAAATAAATAATTATTTTGGCAAGTAGGTTTATAATAAAAATATATAAAATATATAGTGGTCCAAATAAAACAAAATCCAAATGTTATTTTTCTTTTCTTTTATCTATGTATCAATATTATTCCTTCTTAGGACTTTTATTCTGAAATTTGAACACTATGTAAGCAAAGCATTTCATTTTCACTTATAACCGGATATCAGGGTCAGTGATGTCATTAACCATGCCCCCTCTAGCTGATCAAACAGGGTCTGTATGCAGGTCGAGAATGTATGTAAATGTGGACTGTCCTTTGGACTGCTCCCATGCCATTTAAACTGGGATTTAATTCAGTTGGAACCAAGTGAATTTTAGCTGGTTTCTGAGCTGGATTACTCGCTGATAGTTCATCATGAGAACACCATGGTTAGGGTATGTCTTGTAGTTTGTTTTGTTATAGGTGTTTGATGTAGATTACTCTGACCCTGAAATGGGAAGCCTAGAATGTAACTGCCTGCAAAGTGTGGACTTCAGGTTGTAAGAGTTAATGTATAAACGTGTTTTGTGCTAACAGGAAGTGTTGCCATGCCAACAGACATCACAAAATATTCCAATCCCCATTGCTGCTTTTTTGACATTGAAGAAAAGATGTGAATAGCTCTTTCTTTCTGTTTCACATTGCAATGTGGGACAAAAGTGTCCTTTTTAACAGCAATCAGCTGCGTTCCTAATCCTTGGCTGCAGCCAAGGTAGGGTGATCCTTGATCCTGTCCTATCAAGACTCCATATTAGCCTACAAGGCCCTGCCTCTTTCAGTTGTGGTGCAGAATTTTTGCCAAAGCTCAAATTCAAGTATGTGAAAATATAACAAACAAACTTTGCTCCTGAGACTTCATTTTTTCCTTTCATTGTACAGCCACAGAAAACTGTGGGTAACTCAGTGCCTCGACAGATACACAGCTGCATCAGGACATAGACTGCATTTCTAGGCTATATTGAAAGGTCCTTTGGAACAGTATCCTGTGACGTAGTGGCCAATAAATGCAGCCAAGACTTTGGGGCACAGATAAAAACGGACTGGTTGTAAGTGTGCATCGTGGATGTTGATTAGACCCAACTTTGAGACTTCTATCTGTATCACATACTACATACCTAAAAGTATGTAGTCATTATTACATATTAGTATACAATGTGAATGACCTGTGCACCGATTGGTTGGCCTTTATACTGTCTCCTTACAAGAATGGATGGGTCTGAACTGCTGCATCTACTGTGTATACAGTACAGACATCAGGTTGCAGCATAAAGCATAGAAGATAAAAACACATAGTTCAAAATGGGCTGTTTTTTAAAGCTCAGCTTGTATATAAAAGCTTTCATCTTCTTCTTCTCATCTTCTGCACCAGTAATTTGGACTACAGGCTGACTCCAACTTAAACGGCCAGGCTAAACTGCTGTAAGCTTAAGTATATAAATGGATTCATAGCTGTGACACACAACTATGATTCATTTAAATGGGCTGTTTTGCAGCTTAGTTGACTGGCTAATGAACTGCACATCTTGAAACGTATATGTTAATATATTACCACCACATAACACATAATTTACCCCAGAATAATTGCTTTACATGACATGAGCCTCTTATACAAAAGATTTAACATATTGGAATTGTATGGAATTGTAAACCCTGTACTGATTGTTTGATACTTATTATACTGATGCCAGTAATATCAGACTGTCACAGCTAATATTACCTATCAGTTCATCTTTAATCACTACCATATTTGATTTAATGTAAAGTGAGAGAGAGAGAGAGAGAGAGAGAGAGAGAGAGAGAGAGACATTCAGTGAGGCCTGAGGAGGATCCCCTTGCTTTATCGAGTGTGTATGTGTGTGGGCGTGTGAAAGGTCAGAGGTCATGTACTCCTGGAATTTGAGATTGAGTTATTCCCACCTTGAGGCCACCAGAAGGGTTGCACAGGAAATAGTGAAGCTGTGAATCATTTGGTAAAAACTATGTGATCATACACACACACACACACACACACACACACAGTTGCAAAAGCATGGGACTGCACCAATGCTGATGTGCTGCCATGGAATCAATACTTTGTGCCCTCATAGTCCTAATGGATTGTCCCATCAATAATGCGAGGGGGAAGCCGCATGACTGTGCACTGGGCCCTGTATCAGTAACGCTCACTGACAAGCTGCTCTATCATCACTTCACATTAATTTCCACCACTAATAATACTGAGTGGCATACTGAGGAGAAGGGGCCGTGGTTATATAAGGCCTCTATACAGATGAGATTACATTGATGTAAGAAGCATATTTTCTATCATCACTGTCATCACTAGCTAAATAACAGGGTGATGTTGACATCTGTCCATTTTGCGAGACAGACATTTTAGTCCCTCACTTTTTTTAGAATAGAATAGAACTTTATAACTACATCAATCATAGCATTAAAATAATGATCTGATCTTTTATAAGAGTCACTAAATAATAAGTCTTAAAGGGATTTAGTGCAAACAGGAGTTTGATTTGTAGGGTTCAAAACTAGAGATAGAGATGATATCAATATATCATCAGTATATCGATATTGGCTAATTTTCACCAATAATTTCAATAATTTAGCTGATCCTCAGAGCTGCTCAGATCGTATGATCGATATTTTGTGCGTTGCTGCAGCATGTTTGCATGTTGTGCAAGGCTTCAGGGTCGCAGGACACTGTAGTTCCTCATTCAACCACTAGATGACAAGACCTCAAATAATGCTGCTGAATAACGCAAATAGAGGCTGTGTTTGAAACAGAATTTATTCCTACTTATACAGTGTTCTTAGGCAGAAAGACACCAAGGTATGTCTGAATTGAAGGTTATTAATCTAGCCTTCTGTGCTATTGGGTGAAAAATGCTCACAGCTAATGATGAATCTGCTAAACACTCATATTTAAGATATTGAGCTCTTGATATCTTTTGTCTTGATATCTTTTTCTGTATTCATATATTTGTAGATTGTGTGACACTAATATTTCTATTTGTGAAGACTTAACACCTATAACCTGACACCCTTCTCAAAAGTATGTCAGCCCAGTGCAGTGAGTATCAGAACACTGACAACAATCTAAGCTAGACAGTGCACTTTTTCACAGGGATTTGCAGCTCTCACAGCTTGTATTCAGAGTTTGACAAATGATTAAAGGTGGTTAATTCCAAAAAGCAAAGTACATTTTATCTTGAGATAATGCTCTTAATATTATAGAAGCCCTGCAGAATGTTGCATTACTAAGTTTGCCTGGAAAGACGAATATGGCATCTAGACTGTCAGTGTCAGTGATGGGCCAATTCTACTGAAAACAATGTTGGCTCATATAAAACAAATGATGTAAATTGCCTTTTTGGGAAAAAAAAATGATAAAAGATTAATAATTGTATAACAACATTATCTTACAGCTTAAGGGGTTACATTTTGGGACATCTCCTGTCTGTTTGGACTAGCAAGTATGTTTTTAAGTTGGGCTTTATCAAAGAGCACAACTAGATTAGATATGCTGTGCAAAGTGCCCTGTGATGCGTCAGGTCTCGGGTTCAAATCTTGTTTGATTAAAGTAGGTTGCACTGGTGCTGTGATCCAGATCAATGTCAGCTGATGTGCACCAGCCATGATGGCTTCTGTAGAGAAGGGAAGGTCAAAGGGAGGTACCAGAGTGAAGTTAAATATCGACTCTGAGTGTTAGCTGTCATATGGAAGCTCACTCCCTCAAAGATAAAAATGCTGTTTCATGCAAGGTAGGGTTTGAATCTGACGCGCCATTTAATCTAACGTACGTCTGAGACTATCTTTTGAAAATACACTGCCAGATGGCTGCGGGAGAGAATGCACACTTAACTTCAGGCTGCCTGGACTAAAAAAAATACTTGCAATCAGTTTTATGGCAGGATTAGGGCTGTATGATATGAACTAAATACAATATTGTGATAATGCTTCTACATATTGTGATGGCATGATACATTAATGTAGATTAAAAAGTGGTCTAATGATTCACAAACTGTAGTAGAGTACAATAAAAAAATCATTTCCAGCATGCATTCTATTTGAATTATAAAACATTTAATAAAATATGAATTAAATGTGTTAGAAATTAAATGTAGCATCGACTGTGTTTAACACTGTCAATGCTGAATTGATTATGTATTGTCATTTTGTTTCACAGGCTGACAGAGGGGCAGTGTGGTGGTACTGCAGTTAATGTGTGTCACACCGCCAACAACCTTGGGGTTGTGGGTTCAATCCTTGCTCTGCTGACTGTATACAAACGAGAAATTCCAGAAGCAAAATACTTTAGCTGCAAAAAGTATCAAATGACTGTAAAGAGAAATAATAAAAACAAGTAACTTTAAAAATAAGTTTTTTATATATATATATTTTTCTGTTTTGTATTGACACTATATACCTTTTCCATTTGATTCTTAGAATTTTGTTCACAGATTTAATTATTTTGTGAAAAACTTTGATAGAAATTAACTTCATTATGTTATTTTTTAAAATCACAGAATATTTTGGTCTTAAGTCTTGTTATTATAAACTGTATTTGACAGCGATATTTCAGCATAGCAAAGGTAATAAGGTAAAATTACAACATTTTATCAGTAAAGAATACTTTTATTTTGTGCTCGGTTTGGTTAGATTATAATTTAACCCACTATTAAAAACAGATAATGAATGTATTCCATTCATACAGAATTTTCTAAAATAAAATCACCCGTTACAATTACCAGCATATACTTGTCATTTGATTATAATTTTTGAGAGAATTTTTTTACAGAGAAACCTGTAAAAATATTTATTTATAGTGCTTACATACATTCCTGATCTCTAAATCATCGATCATCCATCTCAAATCTGCACTGAGTGTGTGATTATGATTAAGATATGATATATATGGTCTTTGTAAAACCTAATACTGTAACTCTTACTGACAGTATGTAAACAGAATACAGCAGATTTTGCACTACTGTGCAGTTAGAGTTCAGCCTGTGCTCTTGAGATAAGCGTTAAGCTTTGGGGTACAGATTTTCTTTTTCTTTTTTTTCTTTTTTGTTGAATTGGGCTTGTATTGAAACTTAGATGAAAGGGAAACTGTTTGCTGTTTCTAGCTCGTGGGTTGAATAGTTCTGCAAGTCATAGTTAGCCACTTGTGTACAATTACACAGTCAGGGAAAAATACCTTTGATTTGGAGTCTCAGTAAAAGGCCCAGGCTTTTTTCCACGCTTACTGCAGTCGTCACTATGTTCAGCTGCTTTAGGGCCAAAGCGTTTACACTTCTAAGTGAAAATAATATGATAAGTAATGATGCTCAGTGACACATCTTACCCCAGATTTGGTCAATTAGCCAAGACAAGTTCACATCCAAGTTTGCCTCTTTAACTTTGCACTGGAACTAATGTATGATGAGTCTAATGTAGCCAAATTGTGAAATAATAAAAGCTTATAAGCACCAATTATCATCATGCAAACTGCCTGAGTAAATCAGTTCACATTTGCTTCTAGCCTTATGGAGTAGCTCCAATGTAGCATTAAAGATGCAAACTTCAGGCAGGCATGTCTTGGCTGATCGTCTATATTTGGTTTAAAGGGCAAATTGTATGAATTGGACAAAACTACCGCTGTAAAAATTAGATAAGAAGTTACAGAAGTGAAGGTACCAGCTTGCAAAGCCATAATAGACCATTGTAAAGCCTCAGAGCCAACACAAAGCAAATCCAGGTGCAATTCCATTCAGCGCCGTCTGTGGAAATGAGCAAGGATCCAGATACGTGAGCCAAATTGGACTCTCATCCCCCCAGTTCAGCTGTGGAAACTGGCTTAACCTCTTAAACTCTAAAGAACTGCTAGTGGTTCCAACATTCCTCATTCCTATAACTGAAGAAATATGCAAATGTGTTCAGCATGTTTTTCAAGTGACAGGAAAGAAATGTGTATTTTTCAACAAATGTATTCACTTATTTGCTCTTTCAAAAAACGTATTTCTAATTCTCACCCACTTGGATTCCTTGAATCCCAATATGCTACCAGTGCTGCATTGTGAAGGCAAGTGTGTACATTCTTCAAGTCAAGTGAAGAAGACAGTTGCTTTCAAACTGTTGCTAACTCAGTGACAGAGTGGTCACGCAGCATTTCATGTGTTGGTTTATAAATCCACTGTGTGTCCAAATGTTTGTGGGCACCCCTTCTATTGAAAGCCTTCAGTTATACCCACTGCTGACACAAATGTGCAAATGCACTCACAGCTTGCCTGTAGAGAAGTACTGCCAATGAACAGATGTCTGACTAGACAGAATAGAATAAGACTATCTGGAGCACATAAACATGAAACTATTGGCACCATGCCTAAAATGAGTTGTGGGCTTGAGGGATATAAAGCCCCCTAGCATTGAGCTCCAGCTAGTGCTTTTGGGACAAGCTGGGCTGTTGAAGTGAAGGAGGGGTGGTTTTCCTCAACAATGGTCCAAAATCTAGTGGAAAGCCTTCACAGCAATGTTTTCCAACAAAAGAAGGATATACTTTTAAAATACCACTGATTTCAGAAGAAACAATGAATGGTTTTCCAGGTGTTCCAATACTTTTGTCTGTACAGTGTAGGAACAAGAAGTTCAATTATCTAAACTAATTTTAAAAGCCACGGTACAAGACATGTAATTCATGTATAATATAAATATGACAACTGAAACGAATTGATTAGATGAACCGATGCAGATATTTTGGGACCTCCTATGTAGTCAGTAGTCAATAGTTCATCTTGGACCCGCAGATTCGTCCAGTGTCTGCTGCTCCTTTCCTGAGATGCTTAGTCTTAAGTGTAATCAGGCTAGACCTCTGTTCAGTATCTCTGACAGATACAAGATACAGAGCCAGCACATGCAGGCAGCTGACAGATGCCAGGTTAGCCTCTTAGGTAGGCCTATAAAGTGGTGGTTTGGCCAAAAAAGAATCAGTTTTATAAATTGTTCCTATTATCAGTGTTTTGGAGACTGCTTTTCTCAACAATGTACAACAATTAGCATTGTGCAATGTCTGAATAATTTTACATGAGCAGTGTTGGATTTTTAAGTAATCTGACTTATACTTAATGATATAGTTTGATACTGTATGATAAACTGTTATAAACTGTTATACACTGTTATAAACACAAGTCACTTCTAATGAATGTATTGAGCTATTTTAAGTACCCCCGTCCCCCATTGCTGACACAAATGTGCAACTTCTCTAGTCCCTATAAAGAAGAACTGCCAATAGAATTGGACTCAGTGGAAATTGTAAACATGAACCTGTTGATATAATGCCTAATGTGAGGCATGGGCTAGAGGGGTATAAAGCCACCCACCATTGAGCTGTGGAGCAGCAGAACTGTGATCTCTAAAATAATAATGCTCCATCCAATTGTTTGGGATGATATTGAGAGTTGGAGATGAGGTACTCATCATCATGTGGTATTGATTATCCAACATCCTGACTAAAGCTCTTGTCACTGTATGTAACCAGGTCCTCACAGCAATGCTCCAACCTCTAGTAGGAAGCCATCCCTGCACAGTAAAGACAGTTTTTTAAAACAAAACCAAGATTAACTCTTCTAAATTCAGAAGAAATAATGAATACTTTTGTCCAGTAGCAGCAGTTATGAAGAATGCTGAATTCTGTCAGTCTTACCAAACCTGACCAATTGACCTATTTTTATTCTGATTTTGGTGTAGAGAAGTGGTTGGCAACCCTGGTTCTGGAGTGCTGGCTTTGTGCACAGTTTGTTGATTTCTGAGCTCTGACAGACCCACTAAACCTGGCAATTAAAAGATGGGTGGAATCAGTTGTGCTTGAGCAGGAGAAGAAGTCTGCTACTCCTGCACCAGCGTTTCGTACCCCTGGTGTAGCGGTAAATGCAGGGTAATTTAAAATAATGCCTTTCAGCTTTACCCAATTTTAAAGTAACCTGGTACATTACTTTAGAATAGTACATTTCACAAACCCTTCTAGTGACTGTCATCTCAACATTGAATTATTCAGATATTTAGAAAAAAAGAAATCAGTGGAATGCGTCTTACATGTTAACATCGTATCATCTTTGAGGCAGTGATGCTAATTGGGGAAACAAGCTTTGTAAGAATGCGCTGACAACCAGGCAAGGAGGTGGACGCAGAATATTTATTAACTAAACAAAACACCAGCGTACATAGACGAAGCACACACGCTGACAGACACAAACACAAAACACTAACACAGACAGACTGAAACAAAGGATCATATATAGACAAGACTAGAAACACCTGGGTTTGATTTACAAATGGGCAAGGTTACGGAGCTAGGGTGGAGACGAGACCAAAACAAAACAGATGTGTGCTGAAAAGCATGTGGAGAACCAGAACAAAACAGATTGAAGACAAGAAGGGACAGACAGAAGAGCCAAACATGGCAGATATGTGACAAGCTTCATTTAGATGTTAATTTATCCCACATTATAGGTCCAGGAACTGTTGCACAGGTTACACTGATTTTTACTGTTAGTGCTATGAAAGAGTGTACAGTAGAATTTGCTGAAAAGACTGATACAAACTCCTCCTCTCATAAAGGCAGAATGTTCACTGGCATCTCATTCTGATTGAAAGGTCAGTCTGCAGGATGTGGATCATTCTTAAAAGCCTGTCTGTTCCTTCTTGTCTTCATTTTGATTTGTTCTGGTTCCCCACATGCTTTTTAGCACACATCTGTTTTGTTTTGGTCTTGTCTCCGCCCTAACTCCGCCCCATTCCAACCTGTGTCTTGTTTTTAACCCTGTTTGTAAATCAGACCCAGGTGTTTCTAGTCTTGCCTATGTATGGCCCTTTGTCTCAAGTCAAATATAGGCACCTCTAAGCAATGGTCTAAAGATAAACATAATCTTCATGGAAGAGTCTTAATAAGGAAATCTTACTTACGATGATACAAAACTACATCTACAGAAGCCATATTGGTTTTGGACTGATGAAGTCTAAATAGAAAACATTGTCTATAAGGAAAAGTATGTTTGGTGATAAAAGGACACTGAACACAGCTTCCTGAACAGAGACTGAAGCCTTTGGAATCAAACACCAAATTTAGACTCCCGACCTAAATATCATAGAAAATGTTCATGTAAGACATCTCATGTGAATATCTCAGAAAGGAGAAGAACTGAAAGACTTATAACTGCTACAAAAGTGTTTGCATTAAGGTTTGCTGAAGGTAGTACATGGATTAGGTATAACCAGTGTTTACTGTTTCTAACTACAAAAACATCACCCTGGCAAAGGTTGCCCATAGTTTTGCATAATATTACATTTGCCATCTTGTGGGTTTCCGTCCACTAAGTGGCCAGTAGATCTCACTTCCATTTAGCAGTTGGATGATGCTGTTAAAATTTTGTCCAGCTTCTCAGTGATGATTCAATTTTGTGGCAATGCTCTCGTGATATCAGATAGAGCTTGGTGCGCCTTTTAGTTTAAGTGCATATGCTTTAAAAGCCTGCCTTTATAATCCACTGTGTGTATAATCTAATATATTGTCACTGCCAGAACAAAACCTTGTGTCTCCTACATAGCAACTCTTTAGGACCTTTCCAACTTTAAGAGAACATGTTATGCACTTTTGCCCCAATGGAAAGAAGAGTTGGCATTTTAAAAAGATGTGAAATAAATGAAAAATGGTAAAACAAGATTATGTTCCAACAGTGTCCAAATGCTTATAGGCCAGGACAGTGCCAATTGTGAGACTCTTTTTTAAAAGCTTTGGTATTTGTCTTAAATAGTTTGACATCTAAGGACCTTATTTGGCCTTGTTATTGGAGCAGCCTGAGTGTTTGAGTGGGTGATAGCAGGGCGAGGGCATTGGCATCAAGCAGGAATTTGATCTCTGTATCACAAAGTGTGAGACTAGAGCTTGTAGTCTGTTCCAACTGCACTGTTAGAGATATTGAACAAGGTGTGAGACACTTACACCACAGCCCCTGAAATCACTGCCAGGTCCTACTGCCCTTTTGGTTTCATCATGTGAATTTTTAAATATTAGACTCTACCATAGCACATCACCAATCACAGCATTGCCAGTGTATAGTTTCAAATGCAGATGGAGTCCGTGTTGTTATGTTTGTCTTTTAAAGAGTTTTAAATGCATTGTTTCATCTCTGGTTCTCAGTTGCTGCCTTTGAGTGTGTCCCATCAGAGTAAAGGGGCATGTGATACTACTATGTGAAAAAACAAAAGTGGAGACTTGTAGGGTTTCGTATTACTCGTAGCTCAGTTAAACTGTTATACAACCTTTTTTTAATAAATAAAGGTTTTTTTTTAAACAGTATGTGTATTATGTAAAGTTCATTCACTCAAATCAACTTTAACCAAGAAAATATAAAGAAATAGTCTGGATCTAAACCAGAATCCTATCGAAATGGGAAGTATGTGTATTGGTAAAGTCTATTATTACATTGTCTGTCTGATGGATAATAACTTCACAACTGTTCAACTTCTGATCAGGCAGCAGGGCCTTTAGAGGTCACAAACACAGTCACACCTGAAGAGAGAGATAGAAATGGATAAATCACAGGCTCCATTAAGTGAAGAGCAGGCAGGGAGGCCTAGTCAGGGTCAGAGTTCACCACTGGGGCTGTGTGGGGGTGTGGGTGTGTGTATATGTGTGTGCGTGGGTGCGCGCGCGTGTGTGTGTGTGTGTGTGCTTGATAGTTAAATACAAGGCAAGAGAGACATATGTGTATGCATCCAGATATCCTGTAGAAACATTGCAGGTGTAAATTACGATATCTTGGTCCATCACACTTATTAATAATCATAATTACCAAACATTATGTAGCAATTTTATGATAAAGTAGTAATAATAATAATATAATAAGGAGAGTAACGTCTTTGTTTTTGCCACTTTGGACTTGCAGAAATATCAAAATATCAAAATATTATCTCCCACATATTTCTGCTTTGTACTTGTTTATTTTTTAAAGGCTTTTTCTGCATTTTGCCCTCCCATCCACATGAGAACACTGTTTTTGTGGTGACTGAAAATATAACTTTCAGTTGACAGAGAAAAGTAGTGTTTTCATATTTGTATAAATGGAAATATTACCAGTTTGTAATTGTTTGACAATGGTGTGTGTAAGGCTGTTGTGCCAGTAGCACATAAAAGCATACTATTCTTTAATGGTGTGTATTTTATCTTTATATTAATAAAAAATGTAGGTTGATCAGCTGTATCACCGCCTGCTTAATCTCCCTCTTGTGCACCAGCAACAGATCTGATCATTTGAGGCGTGGACTCCACAGGACTGCTGAACACATCCTGTGGTATCTGGCACCAAGATGTTAGCAGCAAATCTTTTAAGTGTTGTAAGTGTTTAGGTGGGGTGGGCCTCCATTGATTGCATCAATGACCCTGTTGCTGGTTCACTGGATGTTATTTATTGGACCACTTTTGGTAGGTACAGAGTGCTGCATACCAGAAAAAAACCCCACAATGTGACCCAGCCATCACAATTTGTCCCTTCTCAAAGTGGCACAGATCTGTATGCATGCCTATTTTTCCTGCTTTCAACAAATCACATTCAAGAACTCACCGTTCACATTCTGTCTAATATATCAACCCCTTTGAAAGATGCCACCATCTCAGTCAGTGGCACTAACATTATGGCAGATCGTAATATTAAATGTTGTTAGTCGTTGTCACTAAAATGTTTGGCCAGTTGGACTGTCGTGGCAGCTTGTAGAGCAGTTTATGTTAAGTGCTGGGCTGCTAACAACACACCCAAGCATTTAAGACTGGAATTGAAAACACTGACAGAGAGAACGTGACTGTGGGAGTCGCTCAGAGGCAGGCTGGCCTGTCTAATGCAGGAAGTCTTGGTTTACCACCCTTTCCCAACAGCTGAGCTTGAGAAGTTGCGGGTCAGTGCCCAGAGTGCACTGCTGCTGGCATCTCTCTGCTGCCGATGCCCTTCCCTGTCTCAGAATAGTGCTCTTGGCAGTAACAGCCCTTTCATGCCAGATCACTTCTGAAGGTTCCTTCATGGAAAACTGCTCTGGGGACAGTGTGAATGGTGCTATTTCCCATTTGAAAACAGCGCACATTTGTCATGTGTACCATGACATTTGTCTTTGTCATGGCATTTCCTCTTCCTTTACATTTTGCAACCATGCCAGAGAGAATTTTAGGATCGTTCATAAACTCATTTTTCACACTAGCCCCAAAAGTTGGTATGGCATTTGTGTGATAAAGGGCTGAGCGATATATTCATTTTAATTTTTATTTCAGGATATAATCAGAGCAAGATATGGGTTGGTCAATATATCAAAATATACATCTCTCATAACTTCTAGTAGTTTCAGCAGGTATTGAAAAATGAAATTTAAAACAGTCGTGTGTGTGTGTGTGTGTGTGTGTGTGTGTGTTAAAATGGGACAAGAGAGATGCATATATGTATGCATCCAGATATCTTGTAGAAACAAAAACATTACAGTCAAAATGGATTGATGCTATATATTACAATATCGTGATTACCTTATTATATAATTACGATTACCTAAAATTATGTCGCAATCATTTGTTTCTAATTGTGTTTTTCACATCATATTGTATATTTGTATATTGTTATTCAGCTAAAATATATTGGGATATGACCCAGCCTTAGTATGATATATGTGTGTGTATTTATGTGAGGTGTTAAGTTATGATGGTGTACTTGCATTTTGTGTATTTCCGTATTAAACATGCTCCACATTCCTGTGTGTGGGCCTACAGTTCAGCTGTGCTGATGTCGTACATTGCTGTGATATTAAAAGCTCTCAGGGTTCCAGACAGCACTGATGCGGCTCCTACAGTTCATGTCTGCCGTGCTCTCTGACCTCAGCACTGTAGGAGCTTGTTGTTGGCACTGTGGTTCCTCTGCTTTAAGGGTGAGTTACAAGCCTCCCCCACCACTCTCTCAAAGCACATGACTTGGCAATGAATGACTAAAATTGTCTCTCTCTCATCTCTCTCTCTCTCTCTCTCTCTCTCTCTCTCTCCATCTTGCATTTTCTTTCTATCTCCCTCTCCTTCACACACCATCTCTGTATTTCTCTTTCTCATCCCCCTCTCTCTTTCTCACCCAATCTCTACTGTCTCACGACCAGCTGACTGAAGAGGCTCTGTTCAGGGGTCACTGTGCTGACTGAATGGATCACCCTGCACCCCACCTCCCCATTTCTCTTGCTCTCTCGTTCTCATCTCTTATCTCTCTCTCTCTCTCTCTCTCTCTCTCTCTTTCCCAAACCACCACCCCCTACCCCCCAATCCCCCGTCTCTCTCTCTCTCCTTTTCTGTCTCATTTTTGAGGCCAAGGATTATGTTTACAGTCCCATTACAGCCATAGCCAGAATTGTCTGGCAAACAGCAGTGAGAGAGAGAGAGCCAAGGCAGCTTTACCTTTCCCCTCTCTCCCCTCTCTGTCCATACATCTCTCTCTTTCTCTCTGTCCACCAGACTGTCCCTCCACCACTCTGCTCCTCCTTTCTCTGTCTTTGACCCTACCACACACACACACACACACACAGATGCACACTCACTCCAATAGTGCTGCTTGCTGGTGTTTGGCATTGATGAAGTGCCATGGAATTGTGGGAATGGGGGAATTTCTCAACCCCAGTGGGAAAATCCATTTAAGATTGAGTTAACACCAACTGACGGGCTTAACCCACTTAGCATTGAGTCAGGAACTGGCTGATGGTTGCTGTATGTGTGTGTGTCTGTGTGATGTTGACCTGGAGAAACCTGAGACATTCCAATCATGCTAGCAGCGGCATTAAACAGATCTTTTGTTGTACAGCCTTGATCTTATCATCTACAATATAATGTTTGTGTCTGGCAGTGTGTATACAGTATTTATGCTGAGTGACTGATTGTGTGTGTGTGTACATGGTGATGACAACTTTCCAGCACAATGTTATGTTTTTCCAATATGTCATCTTGCTCACAACCATCAGCAGCCCATTGAACTCTGCACTGAAGATAATGATGAAGTAGCAGATTGCCAGATTACGGAGTCATAACAGTGTGTGTGTGTGTGTGTGTGTGTGTGTGTGTGTGTGTGTGTGTGTGTGTGTGTGTTTTATCAGGGGAGAGGGAAGTGCTCTGTTTCATCAACATTCATAATATTTCTGGTAGTATTTAGTGTAATGTGTAATTACTCACTAAATGAGTGCTCCAGTGGGCTCTCCTTCTGTTCTTCACTCACTCCTCACACTAATGCCAGCTCTGTGAATAAGATAGTTGAGAGTGAACCCAGCCTCTGTGACTCAGCAACAGCTCGATGTCTGCTCTCTGAGCTCTGTGTGTGTATGTGTGTGTGTGTGTGTGTATATATATATATGTGTGCTTGCTTCACAAAGGTTTAGAAATTAGACCGAAGCAGAAGTGAGATATGAAAATATTTGCTTGTGTGTGTGTGTGTGTGTGTCTGTGTGTGTGTATTTAGACAGATGTTGCATGCAGTATCAGTGCAGGTCAAGGTTGCCTGTCTCTCAGCAGTTACCTTAGCATTATTCCCGCTAACAGAGAACGTTACAGGAACATTCAGCAATGTTTTTTTTTTTCAGCAAAGGTTACAGGAAGGTTAGTCTGAAATTATGTTCCAGGACTGTTCTGAAAGTGTGTGACACAATTATGGTTTATTTCACAATGCTATTAGTATGTGTCTTGTACAACATTACCAGTTTCACAAAAAATGTAGTGGAAACATCTGAGTATCTTTCCAAATACTAAACATACAGTAAATAAAATACATCATTTGTATATGAGATGTGCTCAACAAGCGTGAGACCATATTCGACTGTGAGAATAAACAAATAAATATGAAAAAAGGGTCAATAAAAAACACATGTTTTAGGAACTTCAAGAAAACTGGACAGGTTGAATAAAGAACCAAAACTGCATTTTTTGTAATGGTCATGTAACATAGAATTAACTAACTGAGATAAATCTTTAGCTGTGATTCTGTAGGAGAGGACCAAACAATATCAAATTTGCATTTGACCCAAGTTTGGCTGTTCAATTTAAAGATTCTAAGGTAATATTGACCAGGGTTTGTCAACGTGTGGGACATGAAGTACTCTAGTGGTCTGCAGGCTGATCCTCAGGGGGAGACAGAAACGGCTCTGTAAATCATAAATTAGGCCCTAATTCTCATTTCATTGTCAGAGAAATTAAAGGCAAAAACAGTTTTGCATTAGAAGATTTGTTTTCGTGTGGGCCGTTATGCATTCTAGTTATAATCAGGTGGACAGTGAGGTGGAAAAGGTTGAAAACCCCTGATATGGACGTACAGATGTATTTCACCTTAAAGCAATTGTAGCAATTGTCCTGTAAAATATGGACAAAAGTATTGGTACAATTTCTCAATTATTGTTTCTTCTGTAATTAAGAATACTAAAATGACTATGTTCTGCTTTTGTTGAAGTAACTGTCTCTACTGAAGGATTTCTACTAGATTTTGGAGCCTTGCTTTGAAGATTTGATTGCATTTTTTGACAACAGTATTAGCCAGGCCATGATGTTGGATGATCACCACCCGACCTCATCCCCAACTCACCAACTCATCCCAAAATTACGGGACGGAGCACTGCTTCACAGCTCAGTGCTGGGGGGCTTTATCTGGAATTAGGTTGGGCGCCAATAGGCTGATGTTTATCTGCTTCAGAGAATCCTATTCTATTGATAGCGCATCTCCACAGGGATTAGAGAAATGGTGTGTGCTTTTGCACATCTGTGTAAAATAGTTGAATCCCTTCATTAGAAGAGGTACCAGCAAACATCTGAAGATACAGTGTATCTGCCTCTACCTTGAATTAGCATTATAACCCATCATCACCTAAGCATTCCGCCTTTCTGGGGTTTAATAAATGAAATAAGTGAAATATTTGTCAAATCTAATTCTAATTACAGTTTTCTACCTAAACTAATCACAAGACAAACTCTTGGTCTTCCTTTTTAGAGAATTCTTATAGCCAAATCTGCATGAAAGACTAGATCTGATTATATTCCAAAACTGCAAAATCTCCACCTTTGGATCAGTGCAGTTTCAGTGTGTGTGTTGTAATATGATGTTTTTGCTCACAGTTTGAGTATTATTTTGAAATTGTAGCAAAGGAAGGAGATCTAGCTCAGTTGGCTAAGTGTAGGTTCCATCATTGAGACATAGCAGCTCACGAGAGCTCTCAGTGAGTGGCCACAGAGCTGTACTTCTTCATCTTGTCAATATAAAGCAATTAAAGCCAGTTAAGGGCATTTACAGCTCAATTGTGCTGTGCCTGAGAAGAAGACGAGAGAACATTCCGTCATGAAAGCTCTACCCAGCATGATGCACTGTTCATAATTACAGCACTGATGTTCAAATATACTAATGGTCCCTAATAGCAAACAAGTCATGGCCCATTTTTGGCCCTCATACCGTTGTGAAATGATGCCAATGATTTGGTGCCAGTGATCCGGGTCTTGGTGCCAGTTGTATGTGGATCAGTAAAGCCAGTTTTGGCCCACAGTACAATCATCATTGCCATAACTGAACCATAAGTGTTGTATGCCTGGCACACACCAAAGGATTTTATAATCTAATGGGGAAAACATGAGAGAGCACATAGGTTTTGTCATTTGTAATCAAATATTCTGTCCTATAGAATCTGCCTTGAATGAAGTACCACACATTTTCAGAGAATACATTTGAGCAAGAGTCATAACCGATGGCTTGTAACCGCAGAACCCTGTGGGAGTTTCTGATGAACAGCTACGTTGTGGAGGAAGCAGGAGTTACCCACAAATTAGAGCTGTGTCCAAAAGTGTGTCCTGTCCACTATCTGTGGGTATGTGAAAATCCAGGTCACTATATAGAGTACTGTTATATGCAGCTGAATTTGGTAAGGTAGTGAATGATTTTGGTCAGCTTTTCACGCAGCCTTTTGAGGTGTATGAACACATACATACATCAGTTAGACATAACATTATCATCAACTACTTGTATCTAGACTCATTGTCCATATTGGAGCATGTAGTACTTCTATAATTACACGCTGTAGTCTATTAGATTCTCCACATACTTTAATAGCCTCTTCACACTCTGTTCTTCAGAGGTCGTGACCTCAGAGGACCATATATTTTTATATGGTTCTTATAGGTATTATATGGGTGGTGGGTCATTTTCAGCAGTGACTCTGACTGTAGCATGTTAGTGTGTTGCACTCATTTGAGAGGATCTGATAGCAGTTTTTTAGCATTTTAGTGCCATAAGCATTTTAGCATGTTGACCTTCACAACAGAGAATTGGATTTCACCCCCACTTTACCGGATACGGAGTTATAAATATTAAACGTTTCATATTTATGATTCAGCCCCGACTGCACTGGGAGAAGATCTTAGGAATAAAGATTGGATTATAGACGGCTGACACTACAGTGTAATCTGAAAATATCATTGTTTAAGATCACCCTGATGTTGGGAACCTTTTTCTGATTGTCGGGAGAAGCCAGTCATACCAATTTATAAACCGATTACATGAGCCAGGCATTAATGAGGCTGTATTTGGGCCAGAATCATCTACTGTCTGGGCGGTTCAGAAAGCACTAATACACACTGGACCATAGGCATCATTTTGAGAGACTTTTTATTGAACCTGGGCCTAAAGAAGAACCCCAGCAAGAGGTTAGGACGACACACAGAAATGCCACAGTGGTTGGACACAGTGCTTTATTTACATAGTGCAGCCATAAGCCAAACCTATTAGAATGCTCAGTTGAGACAGTTGCTTTGCATATTAGTGTGTATCTTTACTTGCATCACTGATAAAAGTGAAGATACAAAATTTTTAAGGTTAGCAATTAGCACACACATTTTAGCTATGGTGGTACCTCCACCATGTTTTACAGATTTGGAGCATGTTCTAGTGTTTTTCCCTTCTCCACTATGTGTTGTTGCTTTGTGCTGCGTCATCTCCTCGGAACTTTGTTTAAAATGTCTGGAGGCTCACTGTTGTAGCCTATCACGCTCTTGTCTTTTTCTATTTTGACGGTGATGAGAGGTTTGCATATTTTGGTGTAGCTCTCAGGATTCTACCCTTGAAGGTTCCTGCAAGCAGTAGATTATTCCCGCTCCCTAGAGCTTGATGGTGATTTACTGTGACAGATGTATGGGTTCTCTTTTCAGGTGTGCTTGTTTTTATCCTCGGCTGCAGTTGTTCTTATCAGCTGACCTGCTCCTGGACAGCTGTTAAGAACACCATAGTAGTTTGTTGTTGTTGTTGTTGTTGTTTGTTGTTTTTGTTATTTTCCCAGATATTCCAAAGTGTTGATTGTCTCCTGCTTATTTTCCTAACCTGATTTCAATTCCCTTTTTTCAGGATTCAAATTGCTTTCAGAGACAGCTCTCAAAGCCTTTGTAATGGTTTATGCAGATTGACTTCAAAGACAGAAGCTGGGTGATGTCAGCTGGTGGCAGGCTCAGTGGCTGTTACTGTCTGTAAGAGATATGCAACCAGTATGAACTTGCTGTATTCTTTCTTTATTCGTTTACATTGTTTGCCTCAGTCACGTTAATTTGATTGCCTTAGACATTTTATACCAGCTGGGCAAAAGCATGTTTATTCCAGGACGATGGAACAAATACCCCAAAATTAAAGGTACTCTAATGTATTTTTTGCACATTTAACCCAGATATATACTGATCTGATACAGTGGATGTAGACACTGATCAGCCATAACATTAACACTACAGAGAGATGAAGAGAACAATAACTGATCTGGTGATCTGGTTCTAGATTTTTAACAGGAATCATCAGACTTGCCTGCATTGCATACCACTTGTATGTGCACCTTAACATGCTCTCACTGATGTTGTCTGCTGTATACTTTAATCTGTATTTGGTCAAGTTGATGGCAGTGCAGTTAAATCACTATGACATACCATTATGTAGATACCTAACATGAAGTAATAATGCCTTAAATCATCTACCATTCAATTCATATGAAATATCATCTGTGTATTGCTAATAACTGTTCTAAACTGTTCTATCTAAAAGACTATTTAAAAGACTTCCAAATACCAAACAGAGCAATGAGTATCAGTGTGGTTGTAAAGTGTTATTGCAGACCCATTGATCAATGAGAGCAGAGCAGAACTATGGCCTTTTATTACAATGTTTTGTTCAGTGTTAATTGGGAATGTGTTTGGATCACTGGCACAAGCTCTATTGAAAGAGGTCAGAGCGTTGTAGAGATGTGCTGAATTCATGCCTTAAGGAGCTGCCAATCATTATAATTCACTTCCTGTTCCCGCTGCCCACGCTCCGTCTCTGTCTGCAACAGCCAAACAAATGGATAATCAATTACAGAGGGGAATTAAGAGCATGCTATCGTTCAGGCCACTGCCTCAGCTTATACATCAACACTGCCACACACACACACACACACACACACACACACACACACACACACACGCATACACTCTCTCTCTCTCTCTCTCTCTCTCTCTCTCTCTCTCTCTCTCTCTCCAAGCACCAACACAAACAGGAGATGCTTCAGACAGGAAGCTCACACATTCATCAGCAGTGTTTGTGTGTGTGTGTGTGTGTGTGTGTGTGTGTGTGCACGCTTTTGAGTGTACCTTTGTGTCTGCCTTTGTGTGTTCATGATGGGAGAGTAGTTGAGAGGGGTTCATTTGTAACAGGTGGGCTGAGTGATTAGTTTTCAGCCCTTTACATCTGGAGTGACACACACAAATACACACAGATGGATGAGGAGAGAAGTTGTGCTCTCTTTCAGAACTAAAGGCCACTCATCTCTAACCATAGCTCTTGACACACACACACACACACACACACACACACACACACACACACACACACACACACACACACATACACACACACACTAAACAAACACTCCTGTATTTCATTAAATATGTCTAGACATCTAAAACACAACAGATTGAAACTTCAAATGCTTTAAAGGAATAACTTGACTACACACTGAATGACTAAAATGACTTGCAATAACTGAAAGCTAACAGAATTATTACAGAATTCACTTTCATTTAACCATTATCAATGTTAGCAATGCTTTTGACTCAGTGCTTCTTTTAATTCTCAATAAGGTTCCGTACATAGGCTGCAAATGTACTGGGACACTGTAATCAATAAAGTGCATCAGCATGCCCCTCACTCCCTTGTGGGAACCATTGTCAATATTCTGATTATGTGCTATCAGAGTAAAGTGGGCATGAAAGGGGGTACGGGCTGTGAACACTCACACTGTGCTTTCTTCTGAACTTTTGACCTCAGTAGCTAAAACCTTAATGGGTGTGAAAACATTAGGTCTATCCAGATCCACTTTGCTTAGTCTGATTTGAATAACTTATTTGATCTGTGTGTTGATAATTACAATGCATTCGGTAATTATTCACAGCACTTCACTTTTTGCACATTTTTTGCCATGTTAAATTGGATTCAGTACATTTTTTTCCTCAAACCTCTACACACAGTGACAACGTGAGAAAAGTTTGTTTGAAATCTTTGTAAAAAAATTTAAAAATATATAACATGTACATAAGTATTTGCAGCCTTTGCTCAATACTTTGTTGAAGCACCTTTGGCAGCAATTACAGCCAAAGTCTTTTGAGTATGATGTTACAGGTTTGGCACCTGTTTTTGGGAATTGTCTGAGTTCAAGTTTGAGTGTCATGGCAAAAGCTGTGAATCCTTGTATACCTTATATTTTTGTGTGTATTTATTTTTAATAAATTCGCATCAAATTCAAATAAACCTTTCTCACTTTGTCATCCTGGGGCATTGTGTGCTGAGGTTTGACAGAAAAAGTGAATTGAATCCATTGCAGAATAAGACTGTAACATAACAAAATGTGCAAAAAGTGAAGCGTTGTGAACACTTTCCGGATGCACTATAATACTTATTCTGAATCTTGTTAGTCTCCAATCTGACATTTGTTTTTCAACAGCATCTAAGCATCTCTGGATTCTAGCCTCGTCCACTAGCTAAGGATATCAGTGAACAGCAAAGCACTTTTGTAAGTCGCTCTGGGTAAGGGCGTCTGCTAAATGCCATAAATGTAAGTAAAATCATTAAATTAGAGTGACAGGCTGTTGTACATTTTTTAAAATAGTCATTTTGTAGTGTATGTATAGTGTTTAATATCTTTGATTTCAGAAGAAAATATGTGCACATAATATAATAGCAAGGTTAGCCTCTTAGGTAAGCCTAATGCTGATTCAGCTGAAAAATGTATACAATTCTTCCTTCATCCGTGACTGATGGTCAGTTTTGGTGACCATGATAAACACAAGCTGTATTGACTTGTTTATTAATCTGAAATACACTAATGGATGTGTTTCTTGATATACTGTTAGGCATTAAACAGAACTAAAGGCATATTAATGTTTATGAACACCCCTTCTAAAGAATGCATTCAGCTACTTTAAGTTGCACCCATTGCTGACAGATTTGCAAATGCACACACACACACACACACACACACACACACACACACACACACACACACACACACACACACACACACACACACAGCTTGTCTAGTCCCTGTAGAGATGTACTGCCAATAGAATAGGACTCTCTGGAGCTAATCTTTTGGCATCATGCCAGATGTTGGATAGAGGGATAAGAAGCCCTCCAGCACTGAGCTGTGGAGCAGTGGAATTAAGGTGGTGAGTTGGGCTGGTGCTCATCCAGCATCCTGACACTACTGTTCCTGATTGCTGCTGTCTTACATTTTAAAACTTTTTTTTAAATGAAGCTATTGCAACCATATTATACACTGCTCAGCCATAACTGCCTAATGTTGTGCAGGTTCCCTTTGTTTCCGCTAAAACAGTTCTAACCTGTAGAAGCATGTCCTGTAGTATCTAGTACCAAGACATTATCAGCAGTTCTTTTATGTTCAGTAATGGGGTCAGACTGCAAACATTTAACATAGTAGTGCATCTAAAAAAATTGTATATAGTAAAAAAAATGCATTTTGATAATATAACTTATATAACCTAATACAGCTTAACTTAATATAACATAATACTTATACTGCTTTGTGCTTGTGATTTGCAGTAGGGGCACAAAGTAACATGGAGTAAAATGTGACACTGATTAATGCAGTTTAATAGTGATTCATGCAGTTAAACAGGTCCATGTATATCATTTTATTTAGAATTTTAGAGATTTTCTGTCATAAATTCACTTGCTGTTATGGTTATTGTTTCTGCCAGCATCCTCTTGTGTATGTATGGTGTTGCCCTTTAAAAATGGTTCTATATAGCACCACACAGGGTTGACATTCAGCCCTGTTTAAATACTATATGAAACCCATTTTGCTTACAGTGTGTGTTGTGCTGGACTTGGTTAGCACAGTCCAAAGATTTTTGGGCCCAGGGTAGGCTTATATCTATACACTTGCACCAGGATTTCATTAGAGATTAGGTTGTAATGATGTGGTCTTAGCCACGTTATCAGAAATACCTATCCTGTAAGAGCAACTTGCAACTCATTTTCCCCATTTTTACAATTTTAAACTATTGCCAATCCCCCCCACTAGTTAAGGCTCTCCCATCACATAATCACACAGTGCTACCAATCACAGAGATTACAGAATGTATTTGTACAGCCTTCTGTGCTTGAAGGAGAAGGCCAATCCAGCCAATTCTGTTGATGTTACCTAATAGACACCTGCTACGGCTAGTATTGTGTTAAGTGATGGGGAGAGGGAGTAGTATCTTACCCACCCAAAGAGAGCGAGGCCTGTTATGCTTTCTGAGTTCTGACTCTCTTACAGTAATGATCCTGTTGTCAGAAACTGACCAATAATGAATGGAGTTGAAGGTGGATGTCATAAACTGTGCATGAATGCAGACGAACTACAGGCTGTACATGTACAACATACAGTGGGCCAATGAGGTAAGGAAGAGGTAAAGAGGTGTAAAGGGAATACAAGTGTTTCTGATTCCTGAATGGTTCTTATGGATGTCTTGAATTGAACAAACCATGCAGAGATTTTAAAGGTATCTTAAAATGTACAGGACCTACAGTGTAGCCATTGTACACGTACTGTAGATGTGGGGAAACCTACATTAGGACGTGAGCTCCATTAGCGCACTTTGGCATCAGAAGACCTTACTTAACAGACATTACTGTAGCTGTGTTTTTCTGCTTACCTTACTGGCATGTGGAAGTTCTGCACCTCAGTCCTTTTTTGGTGCACCAATGAAATCATCACATGAAGACCTGGATGCAAACGTCACTGGAATGCCGGTATGAAGTGACTGAAATGCACAACAAAATGCAGTTCCAAGCAGTTAATATTTACTCAGTGTCCACCAAAATAAGCCGTTACACTTTTTTGCACAGTCATGTATTTCTAGAAGGAGAACTTCCACAGTGCTTACATCATGCTTTTGTGTAGTTTGTTGCTGTTGTGGCAAAAGCTTTTGTTTCAGATATTAGAAAGCAAAACACTAAAGTATAGACATGCCAAAATTGCGGGATTGTATGCAGTATGTAAATTATGAAGTGTTACCTGTATCAGTTGTGAGGTGTTATCTTATGAATGAGGCTGAACACTGGCCAGCGAGTTCAAGTGAGACATGATTTTTGTTTTTCTGCACTGAATGTGGATGTGATTTTTGCCAGATGGTGCCAGTCATGATCATTAAGCACCCATGAGTGTGCATATCCCCTATACACCTGTGACACTTTGCCATCTATCTGACACCCATTTTCAAGCCATCACCTTGCCATGAGCACACTGGCCAGGGTTCAACCTCACTCACAAGATAACACCTTACAAGTAAAAACAGGTGTGGGCATTCCCAAGCCATCGCCTGAGGTAACAGCGCTTCATAATGATCAGTTTACACTACTATCCCCTGACTTGTCACTGTATATAGAAGGAAAATGCTTTTAGCTTGTTATTATATGTTGTGGAATAAGTTATAATGTAATATGATCAAAGGAATAAGTTATGGGCGGCACGGAGGTGCAGTGGATAGCGCTGTTGCCTCACAGTAGGAAGGACCTGGGTTCAATCCCCGGGTGGGGTGACCTGGGAAGTTTCTGTGTGGAGTTTGCACGTTCTCCCCGTGTTCACGTGGGTTTCCACCGGGTACTCCGGTTTCCCCCACAGTCCAAAGACATGCATGGTAGGTGAATTGGTGACTCTAAATTGGCCCTTAGTGTGTGAATATGAGTGAGTGTTAGAGCCCTATGATGGATTAGTGCCCTGTCTAGGGTTGTTTCCCGCCCTTGCGCTCAGATTTGCCGGCTGGGCACCGGCTCACCTGTGAACCTATTCAGCGGTTCAGAAAATGGATGGATGGAATAAGTTATAAGAGTTTGGTGTTTTTCCTGTTTTACTATTTGACATCATTTGAATGTGGCATTTGTTTTTTATGTAAGAAACATTCTGATGAATGGACCAATAGAAATGCTTTAAAATGACCTGGAATAAAATCCCTTTATGTAGACTATTATGAAGAGTTTTTCCTTCTCTGTTGAAGTTTCCATTTTTGACAGGGTTTCCACAAAAGTGACACTGTACATATTGTTTCTTCTTTAGGTGTTGGTAACCTTTATCTCATGTATATATTGCTTATATAGCTTGCTCAGTATAGTGTGAGAACTAGCTGTGCCATTCTCTGTATATGATAGTAGTTTATGATCACACATCCTCTTTATCTGTCTCATTCAGGCCTGAGTAGCTGAAGAAAAATGACTCTTTTTAAACACCATAAAATATTCATAGTTCTCAGAACAGCAAGAAAAATGGAACCTATTTCATATTTCAGTTTTTTTTTTCTTAGGCTGTGAATCTGAAGTGCTCATGTATCATAAAGCAATTAGCCAGGCCTGAAGTGTACTGACCACAGAGACTATATCTGAGTGAGAGACAGAGAGAGAGAGAAGGTGAAGGAGTGAAAAGTGCCCCCCACAAACAGCTTGGGACACAGAGGGAGCGGGAGAAAGAAAGAGAGAGTGGGCGGAACTGGAGTGGGCAGTGAGAAAGACGGGAGTGATGAAGAACGAGAAGAGCCAGAGGCCTCTCAGCTGCTTTTCAGTTTCTGTCTGAGTGTGCAGGCGCCACGCAGCTGACTCAGCACGCTGTGCTCTGATCCCTGAAATAGGGCACAGCAGGAAGAGGGTGTGTGTTTGAGCGAGTGAAAGTTAGGTGTGTGCTGGAGCTGAGGTGGGCTTGTAGAAAGAGAATTCCCCCACACAGTTCTTAGAACTAGTAGTCATCTGAAGGCAATGATTCAACTGCATTAGTTTGGAAAGTTTTGAATTCTTTAAAAGTTTATAATATTATGTTATATGATAATAATAATAACAACAACAATAACAATAATAATAATAATAATAAAGTGAAATGTCGGGTTAGTTCAGTTTCACTGACTTTCTGGAAAACACTTTATTTGAACACAAATGTAATTGACTCCTTGTTTGTGTTTAATAGTTATCACCAGTGTTTTAGAAGTTTTCATTTTTCACACAAAGGGGTTTCCAATACATACTGTTCCACAATGTTACTCCCACATTCATATTCACAATGTTCTAGATTCACACTGCTGTTCTCCTTTCACACTGTTCTACAACATTGCATTACATTACAACATTCACAATGTTCTTAAAGCGTTCACTGCCCTAGAACGTTGTTCTCCATTCAGACTGATGTAGAACATTTTCCCATTCAAATTGTCTGGAATGTTCTTCTTCATGCACATAGTTCTAGAAAGCTTTTCCACCTTGTTTCAGATTGTTGTATTCTGTTATTATGAATCAGTGTAAGAGCAGAGATGTATTACAGGACTAGTGCCCTATATAGTGTGTCAGCCATGTTGTAGGCCTGCTTGCTGATAAATTTTTCAGTCTATCCAAGGTCACTCCTCAGTCACTATATAGAATACACTGCGTAGTGAATAGTGAAAGAACCTTTCCAAACTCAGCGTTGCAGCTCCTAGCAGCTTGTGTACCCCCGATCATTTCTCTAACCCCATTCAGCCAACACTCAGATCAGCACTGTTATATTGAAACCATAGCTTTTCAGCCTTTTTCTGTACCATTTGAAACTGACAGCCCTTTTGTTTAATTTCATTTCATGAAACGACTAACAAAATGGCTAATTTAATCCTAAATTACTAGGAATAAAACCTGTTTTTTTTATATACATTAAGCATTAAATGATTCTATTTTTCAATATGCATATACATTATAAAAAACATCTCTTGACCTTCATTCCCATTCTATATTCCATGATAATGTGAGTGTGTGTGCCAGCAGCTTAATACAGGGGAGGTGGAGAGAAGAAAGAAATGGGAAACCAATTACATATCCAATACCTACACACTATGGATTTTCCTCCCTCTCTCTCTCTCTCTCTGTCTCTCTCCCCTCCTCTTTCTTTCTGATGCATGTCAGTGGAAGAGAGAAAAGCTGGTAAAATGGTTCATTCCCTGTGTGAAAGGAGCACAGAGGCCATTTCATCAGTTCTGCAATGCTCTTCAGAAATCAGTGCAGGCAGAACATGCACATGCATATGCTATTCCTACGGTTCTCATAGATGCATTGTACACTATCATCACACGCCATGGATCAGAACATGTTTGACATCATCTGTGAAGTATAGATAATTAATTAGGGTCTTCCTATTTTCCATGCTCCTTTTGGATAACCAATCATTGTCCAAAATATAGATTGTAATGGTTATAATTAAAATAGAAATTAATTATTATAATTTATCATAATTATATTATGAAAATCGGATGGCAAAACTGTACACCATTGACACTGTGCTCTTATAGTTTTGAAACTACCCTCTATGTGATTGTGAGCCTCACTGGAACACCACCTGTCTTGTGTTTTTCGCCTGCTTGCTTACTTATCCCAACCATGTCAAAACATGTCATAATCTCTGCCCTTATGAATTTCTTAAACTTAAGCTTAGATGCTGCACAATCTGACACAAATGTCAGATTGGAGACCTTGATACGAACAATATACAGTATAATTATAATCCTTTAATGAGTTTAATGCTCTTGAAAGAGAAGGTCTTTAGTCTTTGTTTGAAGGTGGGTCAAGCCAAGCTATACTTGTTCGAAGGGCTCTTGGTACAGATTGAGTTTTGGCCATTGCCATCAAGCATGGAGGGCTGGTCCATTTCTGGCTTTGTATGCCATCATCAAGGTTTTGAATCTGAAGTTCAGCTACAGGAAGCCTGTGAAGAGGAGACAGCTAAAGAGTTACATGACTGAACTGAACTTAGGAACAATAAAGAGCAGCCTCGCTGCCACATTCTGGATGAGTTGCAAGGGCCTGACGGTCCACATAGGAAGGCCAGCTAGAAGAGTTGCAGTAGTCTAGTCTTGAAATGACAAGAGACTGAGGCACCCAGGCTTTGTGCTTCTGCAGATGGAATGATCAGTGAGTTCTTGAAGGCAATGGAAAGATTATGGTGGACCAGTGGTTTCAGGGATGTATAACAGTTCAGTCTTGTCGGGGTTGAATTTTAGGTGATGGGCTGCCATCCATGATGAGACATCACAGAGGTATACTGAGATGCAACTTTAAAGCCTGGGTGTCAGAAGGTGGGAAAGAAAGGATAACATTTATTTGAATCATTGATTAAAATTGTTCACAGAATGCACTTTGTGAGTGACCATGTATACAAACTGAACTTTGTATTAAATTCTTTCAGTTTAGAAATGCATTAAAAAAATACATAAGATTAGATGTTGTAATATAATGTAGCATGTCTTAACTCAAACCGCCTTCAAATCCTTCTTGAAAAGATCGGAGGTTGTAATTATGACATGCTTTGTGTTCAAGTGGTTCTCGGTTGGGTGAAAACTGACACCATTACAAAACTCCTTTTCTTTTTAGTTTCATTTCATCAAAAAGAAAAGTTTATTTACTCTTACTGAAATGAAGTGAATATGATTTTTTTTTTTTTTTTTTTTGCTGAGTCATCTTAAGTCTTTAACCCGCAAGCTTGTTGCTTAATACAGAGGTACAACCAGTTTACATTACTACTGTAATATTTATTAAAATCACAACAAATACCCATCTGTCGACTGTAGGAACAGCATCCATACCAGCAGCCGCCATGTTTTTTGTCACTGATATCTTTGTGTGCACTCATCTCATAGACACCATATATGTCCAAAATGACTTGAAGGCAGCATTAGGACCACCTGCGAATAGCTACTCTTCTGCCCTGGTAACACCATATACCACTGTAATATCTGGAATATTTTGTATGTTGATAAAAAAAAAACAAAAAAACAGTGGATTCTGCCCAGTCCTACAGGACACAAATGACACTGGTATGTTTGGGCCAGCTCATCCGTCAAGAAATCAAACTCTGCCATTAGTAATAGTCATTCTACAGAGCTGCTATTAAAAACAGCACATGAAAAATTTGAGAAACTGATATGTCCCTCTAGACGAATAGTACTGTGATGTGTCATATTTGAGTGAAGTGTAGGTTTGTGTGTGTGTTTGAGAGAGAGAGAGAGAAAGAAAAGGCAAGGGAAAGAGAAAGAGAGAGAAAGTAATTTTGTTGAGAGGAGTCCAATCCTTAGCTTTGAGTGAGGTGCCCTCTGTGTTGGCCATTTGTCACTTTTCATTTTTCATTTCACTCTCTCATTCTCTCTCTGCAACCCTCTTACTGTGTATGTGTGTGTGTGTGTGTGTGTGTGTGTGTGTGTGTGTGTGTGTGTGTGTGTGTGTGTGTGTGTGTGAGAGAGAGAGTTGCAGTAAGCATTCCCACAGGGCTGAAGCAGTAAAAAGGGCCTCGTAAAGCATGCCTGCAAATGGCTCTGTAAGACACACACTTGACCCCACAGCTCTATGCTATTCCAGCTGCACTTATCACCAGCACGGCACCAACATACAATCGTTATGTGTGAGCAAGTGTGTATTTGTTTATGGTCATGAATCGATATGCAGAGTTCTGTGCTCTCTTTGTCTGCCTTGCCAGTTAAACACTAACAGAGCATTTAGGCTACCAAGCTCAGTGTGCTGCAAATATCATTGCCTCATTCAGAACGGAGTCAGGCTTGGCTGAATGAACAGTGTTTAGTGATAAGAAAAACAAAGAACAGGACTGAAGGGATTCCCCATCTCATTATGGCAACCACTGAGCACTTGCCTGACAATGAATGGCCTGTGCATGTGTAAACTTAAAGTACAAGGATGTAGAGAGGCTATTCTCAGTGATTTGATACTCAGCCCTTAGAGGTCTGGAATTCTTTCTTTTTTTTTTTTTTAATATACAGTTAGAACAATTATGGAACTGATTGCATGGAATCCTGTTTACATTTTATTTACATTCATAGCATTTGTTTCAATGACAAACAATGAAAGGAACATCACAAAAAAGTCAAAGTGACTTTTTTTGCATTTTAACAACATATAAACTGTAATCTAATATGTCCTTTTCTACTTGAATGGGAAATAACTAATGAGTCCATTTCTTTACTGGTTTTAAACCTCTCATCCACTTGACTCGGCCATTTCACCTAGAGAAAACCCCAGATGTCATCTTTAAGGCCTGAGACATTACTTTGTTAGCTAAAGTGAAGTTGATTCATATGAGCTATTGGAGTTAGGGTTCGGGTTAGGAAGGAAGGACTAAACATAAGTATAGCAGTGAAACTTGGCCCAACATGATTGCCGCCTGCATTTCCTTGCACTTCCCTTCTCAATATTAGCTGATAATTGTGTGATTTGCTGGGCTTTGGGTTGCAAGGTACTCCATCTGTAATGTGACTAATACTGCCTTCCAAGTTTTCCTAGATAGTTAATACACTGGTTCCGAGATGTTCAATCTTCAGGACGCCACAGGACAGGTAGTAAGGAGCAGGTAGTATTTGGGTGACCACCATGTCAGTGTCACTGCAGTACTGCAAAGGACCCACCGCCCACATTATACCTGCTCTGGGGTGGTTCTGTGGGATCCTGACTATTGAGGAACAAGGAAAGAAGGCTAACAAGGTATACAGGGAAACAAATGGACAGCTGTCTAATTATAGAAATACATAGTGCTCCTGTGTGTAAGTGAAGCTGGCGAAAACGAAAAGTGAGTGTAAAAACAAGGAGGTGGCCATAACGTTGTGGTTGATTGTAAACCAGTGATACAAATCAATTTCAGACTGTTCTAAAACATTTGGCCAAATTGGAGATATATTATGTTCTACACATTTTACTCTGTTTAATTGGTAATGAAAGTTAAGATATGTGACTCTTGCTCTCCTTTAAACCAAAGTTTACTGGTAGACAAAGCAATTATTCACAGGTTTTATGTGGCCTTGCAGCCTGCAAAATTTGCTTGACTTGCTGATTAGGTTAATTAAGGTTTATCTGGCCAATGGCAAGGGCATTTCAGTTAAAATCTCTGCTCCTTAATTTCTTCTCCCATCTGCTGTGACAACTTTATAGTAGGTATAATGCAGTTCTGAGTGATGAGTTAAGAGAATCCCTTTTTAAGATAAGATAAAGATAATCCTTTATTAGTCTCATGGTGGGGAAATTCACAAGGCTGGTGACAGCATGTTAAAAACAATATTGAAACTGATAATCAGGAAATAAGTTGTGTTGTACCATCTCTCGTTCATTTAAAATCATGCATTGTATTGTATTGGGTGTGATTGATGAGTTCAAAGAATGTGCAGTTAGATGTCCATAGATTTTGGCCACAACAGACTTAATCCATCAATTTCTGCATTATTTGATTAGGAAACTGTTTATGTTGGACTGTGTAAATATGCCTGAGTGCAACATACTCACAGCCAGGTCCCATGAGGATACTGCTTACAATATTCAAAACAAGACACAGCATCCGTATGTTACATAACCACTTTGAGAATCCCCCGGCACTGGCTTCTGCACCGAGGTGAACGAAATCCTAAAGTGTTCATTTACAGTGGGGCATAAGTATTTGATACACTGCCGATTGTGTGATTTTTTTAATAGTTAATTTGCATTTTATTGCATGAAATAGGTATTTGATCAACTACCAACCAGCAAGAATTATGGCTCTCACTATATTGCTGTTAGTTTTTCTTTAAGAAGGTCTCCTATTCTGCACTCATTACCTGTATTAATTTCACTTGTTTGAACTTGTTATCTATAACAATCCACACACTCAATCATACTCCAACCTCCCCACCATGGCCAAGACCAAAGAACTGTCTAAGGCAACAACTGTTGACACAATTGTTTGATAAAGGAAGAAACACAAGATGACTGTCAATCTTTCTTGGTCTGTGGCTCCATGCAAAATTTCGCCTCATGGGGGTAAGGATGATTCTGAAAAAGGTTAGGACCTGACCTGAAGAGAGGTGGGGCCACAGTCTCAAAGATTACTGTTAATAACATACTATGCCATCATCGATTAAAAAAGGCTCCCCTGCTCATGCTAGCACATGTCCAGACCCATTTGGCAATGACCTTATGGATGTTCCAGAGGAGGCATGGGAGAAGGTCGTGTGGTCAGATGAGAAAATATAACTTTTTGGTATCAACGCCTTGTGTTTGGAGGAAGAAGAAGGATGAGTACAACCCAAAGAACACTGTCCCAACCATGAAGCATGGGAGTGAAATGATCATACTTTGGGGATAGGACAACTGCACCATATTGGAGGAGGATGGATGAGGTCATATATATGACAAGATTTTGGCCAACAACCTCCTTCCCTCAATAAGAGTATTGAAGATGGGTCATAGCTGGGTCTTCCAGCATGACAATGACCCAGAATACACAGCCAGGACAGCTATAGAGTGTCTCCGTAAGAAGCATCTCAAGGACCTGGAGTGGCCTAGCCAGTCTCCAGACCTGACCCCAGTAGAAAATCTCTGAAGTGAGCTGAAACTCAATGTTGCCCAGTGACAGCCCCGAAACCTGAAAGATCTAGAGAAGATCTGTTTTGTATTGTACAATGTGATTGTCTCTCACAGTTGATGTGTACCTACGATAAAAATCTCTCCATTCGTTGTAGGAGGGAAAACTTCGGCAGTGTATCAAAAACTTATTTTCTCTACTGTAAACTTGACATAAAAGAAAACTCAGAGTTAATTTAACATTATAGACGTTGCTGAGTAATAATTTAATGTCAGCCTTGTACTGTGTGTGTGTGTGTGTGTGTGTGTGTGTGTGTGTGTGTGTGTGTGTGTGTGTGTAGTGCAGCTTTGTTCATTTGATTTCTAAAGCAGCCTGAGGCTTCTGGTAAAACAGTAAGTTCAATCTAGGTAAAGTTTTTCACAGAGAGAATGAGAGAGAGAGAGAGAGAGAGAGAGAGAGAGAGAGAGAGAGAGAGAGAGAGAGAGACTCTTTGAGTTTTACAGCTTTAATATAAAACCAGAGACATGGTGTTGGGCTGCCAGTCGTAAATGCACATACTGTCTACAGTATTTGGGTGTAGACAATGAGACTCTGTATGTGTGTTTGTGTGTGTATTTGTGTGTGTGTGTGTGTGTGTGTGTGTTGGGCTCTCTTCAGCCTGTCTGGAAAGGCCTGAAATAGCTTGGGATTTTTTTTTAATAGTGACAAAAACCCCAGTCATTTATATTACATTTCCCCCACCACTCACAAACAAACACAAACACGCACATACACAAGTCAACAGCCAGAAATCACAATGGTCCTTCTCCGCCGGTGCAGTGAGAGGTATGCGGTAGGTGTTTGAAGAGAGAAATAATGTTATTATCCTTTCAGATAATAATAATATAAATTATATATTTAAATAATATTAATTACTATAATTATTTGAATTATTTCAGAAATATGGTGTCTGTGAATGTTTTCAGGTCTGAATCAGAGTGAACCTTTATTTTTCTTCCCTCCTTCATGGACGAGAGCTTTAAGTGCTGTTTATTTTGTATTGCATTGTTTCTGCATCTTCTTTTTTTTATATTTTTTATATTCTGGTTTTGGACATTTTTGGAAGACAAGGTAAAGAAACTGGTAAAACGGTTTCTAAAGTCTGCTTGAATAGTTTGTGAGAAGCTTGTTTAAGTAGTGAGAATGTCTTTTTGAAGGTTTTAAGTTCGGAGCAGCAGAGGAGTACAGAACAGTAAAATGTGGACAAATGATAATTAGAATAATTGTTATAAACTGAAACGTCTAATATTAGATGTAGTTGATACGGCTTCTGTGTCAATTTCTGTTAAATATAATTTCTGCTTTTTCTGAAACTGGAAACAAAATGATGTACTTAATGGAGTGGAAATTAAATAAATGAAAGTGAGGTACCTGGCCTTAGTACATTAGTGTATATCTGTACTAATTTAACAAAACTTTAGTTCATAAAAAGCAAATGAAAACATGATTTTGATGACTGTGATGATAAATATGTAAAAATATGAATATATTTAACACTTAACTCATATATTAATGGAACAGCAGTATCAGAACACTAATAATAATCCTTTATTTACAGATCCATGTCAATATTTAACTGACTTTGACTTTGAATAGTAAGATGTTATACAGTTGGTTCTGTAAAGGGGACTTAGTTATACAAATGGTTCTATAAGGGGTACTTGAGGTAGTGTTTAGTATTAATATCTCTTGCAACCAGGTGCTGATTATTGTCTCTGGTGATGCTTTGCCAAGCCTGTAATGCAGCTCTTCAGGTCTTGCTTGTGTATGGTCTTCTATGGTCCCTTACGATCTCTCCTCTGCATATGGAATTAATGCCCAGTTTAATGTAAAATTTAATGATTTGCAAGAACTCTCATGTTTTTTGTATGGAGATCACCTGTGTTGCTTTGGCAATGAGTTTGGAGAAGCCTTACTTGTGGCGGCCATACAAAGGCATGGCACCCCACCACCATGTTTCACAGATGAAGTGCTCTGGAATCATAGTTCACGCTCTGCTCTTACCATCACTCTGATATATATCATTTGTCTCCTCTGTCTACAACACATTTTTCCAGAATTTGGGAAGCTCTTTTAACTGCTATTTTACAAAGTGAAATCTGAACATGCTGCATTTTGGGCTTTGTTCATTAGGTCTTCTGCAGGTGAAAGTTGTTTGTGGTGTGTCAGAGAGAAACTTGAGGATATTTTTGAAGATTAGGGAGGATTGTTTTGCCATCAGCAGTGGAGGTCTTCCTTGGCCTGCATGTCCCTTTGTGATTAACGAGTGAACATGTGTGTTCTTTCTTCTTAATGATATTGCACATGGTTTCATCCCACGGTTTGTACTTATTTTTCAGCGCGACAATAGATTATTTGATGTTGGCGCAGCTCTTGTTCTCTTGTTGAACAATGGAAACTACAAACTCGTAAGGTGTTTGAAAGCTCAAAAGCAAGTCTGGGTATCTTACATCTGCGCGTATGAAACAATAGACCACACCTGAGTAATCATAAACACATTTGAAGGCAAATGTACCAAACCATATGGTTCCCTGAAACGGGGTTGACTGTTTCGAAAGTGCTGTAATTTCAACATTTTGAAACTTAAATGTGTTCTTTACTCCCGTATGAATGGTTTGAGTCTTTGTCCCAAATATTATGGAGGGACAGTAAATGGGATTGGGCTCAGGAAGCCTTCTTGAAGGAGATTCCATGTTGTTTGATGGTGTGATCTAGACAGAGGGACCATACATCTCTCTCGTTTTTCCTGTACGGTGGCCTGCACTGAACTCCAGGGATCGCTCAGTGCGTGTGAAATAGTTTTGTACTCGTTCCCAGACTTTATTTACTCAGTAACCAAATTCCTGACTTGCTCAGAACAGTGCTTTCATGTCTTGAAATTTCCTTTTACTCACAGGGCTGGGCAAGATGATGCTGTATTACTATTATCGCGATGAATTACAGATCCATAAGTATTTCTGAATCAGTGGTTAAAATATAAACTGAGTAACTGTGGTGCAGTACAGTGTGTACGATGATGAATAAAGATAACAGTGTAGTTTTCTGGCTCTACTGCTGTTCTTTGTCTGGTCCATCTACATTACATTACTGTGGCATGATATATGAACACTGTTTGGGTGTGAGTAGTGTTGTGCTGGGGTTTATTTGCATGGGTTTTAGACTCAGGGGGTTGAAAGTGTGTATTAGCAGACATCTGTTCTCTCTATATTAGCACTCTGTAGGCAGTTTTATTCTGCACCCTGTAAAAGGCCGCTCTCTGCTACAAACTGACTCATCGTTTGTCTTCTCTGTGGACGTGTGTGTGTGTGTATGTGCACGAGTGCGCGTGTGTATGTGTGTGTAAAGGTTTCATTAGTACATCATCTTCACTGTTAACTGCACTCTGCTAGCAAGGCCAAGAATGGCCTCTCCATTAAGGCCATAATTAATGCTGAGTGTGTGTGTGTGTGTGTGTGTGTGTGTGTGTGTGTGTGTGTGTGTGTGTTAAGGGGGAGAAAGACAGAAAGAAAGGACCGTGCTTCAGTTATCTTGAGCACTCTATCAATGCGTTTCTGCATTGCTGGCAATCCAGTGAGTATTCATGCTTCACCTGCAGCAGATCACGTTTCAGTGTGGGTGGCCGTGTGTGTGGGGGTCGTGAGTGTAAATGAATTGTCGGAGAAAGTACAACATTAATACCTATTTTGAAAAGTTCTTTTTTGCTTTACCACACTAGGACGTCTCTCTCTGTGTGGCAGCTCTACCATCTGCATGGTTAAAGGTCAGCGGCCGCTTCCTCTGCTGCATACGAATCTAGCTGCCTCACCCTGGGTTCTGTTCACATTTCTCCTTGAATTACCAATTTTTTGGAAAAGAAAGGCATGTGACCCACTGGTAAAATAGTTTCATTTCCAACCAGCTGTTATTCAAGAATAAAGATTTGGCAGGATTGTATTTCCCTATATGGTGTTGTTGACATGGCCCAAAGTAGACCAACATCTAAAGGGGAAAACAGCTGAAAAGCAACACAATATTCAAAGCACATATATTACGTTTTCATTTTCCACTGTAACATAGTTCCACGTTGCAGAATCTACGCTGTTCTGTTCTGTTATTTTGTGAGAGAGTTTCTTACTGCTGTGAGCCACAAAGAATGTCAGTTGAAAATGCCTAGAGGATGGCAGAGGGCGCTTGGCTGAAACTCAATGCCCAATTCTATCAAAAAATGCCTGGATAGGACATCTTTAATCAAATACACTTCAAAACATTTCCAAATGTTTGTGGACGCCCCTTCTAATGCACGAGTTCAGATACACTTTACTGACACAGATGTGCAAATGGACACACACAGATTACCTAGTCAGTCCGTACAAAAGGACTCTTTGGTGCAGATAAACAGGAACTTATTGGCACCATGCCAAAAACCAGGTGTGGTCTCGAGAGCTATAAACCAGCTGTGTAGCAGTGGAGTGATGGTGCTCTAATGCTTTTGGGATGATTTGGAGAGTTGAGGATAAGGTGGGGTGATCATCCAACATTCTCACCTCACATTTTTTGTTCTCTGAATGTAAACAAATCCTCACAGCACTGTTACCATACCTGGCAAGAAGCCTTCCATGGACAGTAGAGACAGGTACTCCCACAAAAGCAGAATAAATGTCTACATTGGCTCGCCTCCTTCCACCTACTGGACCTGGACTAGTTTCCCACACTGCCATGGACTAGCTGCTCACCCACCATCACCAACTGTAGAAATCTACTGTTAATATTATGTCCACCAGAGAATTAACATTACTTCAGTACCCAAGTAATAGAACAGAGGTGTAGGGGTCCAGTGTCCCCTAACTATGTATAAGTAGTTTGACCAGAGGAGGATGGGTCCTCCCCTTGTGAGCCTGGTTCCTCCCAAGGTTTCTTCCTCCAGCTGAGGGAGTTTTTCCTTGCCACTGTCGCCATGTAGCTTGCTCACTAGGGGATCTGTCATCTATACTTTGTTTCTGTTTTAACCTTTCTTATTTATTTATTTATTAATTAATTTTATTTCTGTGAAGCTGCTCTGTGACAACTTCAGTTGTGAAAAATGCTATAAAAATACATTTTGATTTGATTTGATTTGATAAACTCTTTATAAAACCCTTGATTGTCCATATAGAAATGTCCATATAGGATATATAATGAAACAATTCTTATTCTCTGTCAACTGAAATAAAAGCTAGGTATGCCTTCTCTTTTTTATGTATTAGTCTATTTTGAGGCACAGCTAGGATGGCATCCAGAATGTGTAACTGACTGCACTCTGAAGGCTGTTGCAGACCCTGAAGGGAAGGTAGCTGCATTTATTTACCAATCCGCAAGAGAAATATGATTCCTCTGCAGCATTGAGAATGTACTGCAACAGTTTCAAAACAAATGGAAAACAATCACAGTGTATGAATAAATAATAGGACAAATGGAGAAAAGCAGAGGTTTTGTCAGTGGATTGGCTGATGAAATAAGAAACATGCTCACACACACTGTCGAGCTTCATTTTTACAATCTTCATTAATATGTTAATTATGAAAATAGTCATTCTTCTCTTCCAGCTTTGTCTTTATGTCAAAAAAAGACAAAGAAAAGGTGTCTGTGCAGGGTGTGATAACGTTCTTCGGTAAGCTTACAGCATGCTGTAATGATTCATGTAATAATCAAGCATTAGTTAGTCACTTAATCACCGGAAAGAGTGGAGTGTGTGTGTGTGTGTGTGTGTGTGTGTCAGGAAGGGGTGATAATGCATATACAAATACTTCTGGAGTTCAATAAGTACTGTAGTCAATAACTATATCGCCAAATATCAACTTGAAATAGAATATATTGGCTGCTTACTTCTACTAAATTATTTTTTCTGTACTGATGCTGCTACTGGAACCTTAATTTCCCTGAAGGAACCCTCCCAAAGGGATCAATAAAATTCTATTCTATTCTATTCTATTCTATTCTATTCTATTCTATTCTATTCTATTCTAAAAGTATGGGGACACATGCTCATCCATTGTTTCATCCTAATTTAAAAGTAGAGAGAGTTACTGTCTCTGCTGTCTAGGGAAGGCTTTCTACTAGAGTTTAGTTCTGCTGTGAAGATCTAAACATTATGTCTTAATCTGATCTTTTTTATGAGCAATCCTCATATTGCTTGCAATTATCCCCAAGTCTTATGGGATAGTGTTGCTGTCATAGGTTTTCAGGTGGGATGGTGTGCTGTTAGCGAGCTGCAGGGATTGGCGTCAGTTGACTGAGTTAGTTTTAGCCTTTTCAGCTACTCCAGAGTTACTTGATTGCTCTGTTTTGGTTGAATAGACAACATCATGCAGCCCTAACAGTAATACATATTATCATATTGCCCAGCACTTGTCTGGGTCCATATGTGCGTTAGATGGCGATGGACTGCGTGGGATCTATCAAAAAAAAAAAAAAGCTCTTCTTGATGTTTATCTTGTTTTGTTTTCTGCTTTAGTTTCCGTCTCCCACCTCTTTCTAAGAATGTTTGTGTGTGTTTGAATAGAAGAGCTCCTCTAGTGCAGACATTCTCTCTCTGCAGAAGTGGTTTTCTTGTACTTAACAAGAAAATCAGTCGGGGTGAGATCAGAGGATGAGAAATAGTCTCCAGATAACACCCTGCATGTATAAGCAGAATTCACCTGAAGGAAGATGTACACAACTCCTTCAACTGCTCGCCTCTTTCACTAAGCCTTTTTCCCTTTTCTTTTATCTGTGAGGAGGAGACGAGGCCTTGGAAAGTCCTTGCGTGCTGTTTCCCTGCAGTTATGCGTTTGGAGTTAAACTGCATTAAGGGACCTGCAGTCGGGACTGATTTTGGGACTATTTTATAGCATCTCTTTCTATCTAATTCTAATGACTTATTAAAAAATCAGCATGTTGACAGTTGTTTAGATTTGACTAATGTTTCAGACTTTTAGGTTACTGTCCATAGACATGGACTTGGGAGGGAAACTAAACTATATGGTTAGTGGAACACCTGCCCATTCGTTGTTTCTTTTAAAATCAATAGTATTCAAAAAGTTTGTCCTGCTTTTGTTGGAGTAATGTCACTACTGTTCTGGGAAGGCTTTCTTCTACATTCTGGAACATTGCTGTGAGGATTTGAAAACCTTCCCACCACCCCATCTCATGGCCAACTCCTCAGTTTATACCAGTAATATTGGATGGAGCGCCATCATTCCAGAGAATACAGTTCCACTGCTCCAAAGCTCAATACTGGGGGGCTTTATACTCCTGTAGCCCACACCTGGCATTAGGCAGGGTGCCAGTAGGTTCATGTTTATCTGCTCCAGATAGTTCTATTCTTTTGGCAGTACTGCTCGAAAGAGACTAGCTGTGTGTGTGCACAAATATGGGTGCAACTTAAAGTAGCATTTGGACATATTGGGTATGTGAACTGAGACAAAGCAAGCAGAATATTAGGAAGATGATTTAGCTAATTGAGATAAAGCCCAGAATTAATACAATTATGGAGTAAATGAAATGGAGGAAGAAGGAAATAGGTGCAGCTCGTCTCTTGGAAACTTGCTGATTTCTTTCCACACTGAAATCATAGGGATGTGGGTGTTTTTTCATTAGTAAGTTTCACTTGTCTATTTTTGTACTGAGCGAGCGAGGGGCACAGCTAGCTCTCAGACAGAAAAATGTATCTGAGTGCGAGATGAAGGCAAGTCTGGAGGATGTGTTTGAGTGCTGCTGCTCAGTCTATAAGTGCTGAAATACAATAACGTACACAGAGTTTCAAGGTAATTCTACACCCAGTCATGCAGGCTTAGAGACCAACAGAGACATTATTTGACAGCTTGCTGCATCATAAACAGAAATGACACACACACACACACACACACACACACACACACACACACACACACACACACACACACACACACACACACACACACACTTATTTTCAAAAAAGTTGCAAGCATGAATCTTGGTGGGTAGGTTTGTCATCATGGAACACGTGAACGATTCACATTTCACATGTGATTTAAGCAAGGACAAATTTTATTGCTGACTGACCTGACTGACTATATAAGATTGTCCCATCGTGCTTTCCATTCTGACTCTTGCTGGGGTATTTTTAGAACCCTTTGCAAGTGAGATATGTCTTAGAGAAGAGTTTGAAAGCAAGTAAAGCAGTTATAAGAGTTCAAGAGGGGTTGCATTGTAGGTTCCAGGAAGTTGAATGGTGTTATCAAAGTATTGCACGCCATACCATTTGTGGGGATATTAGCACAGCATGCTATTGGTGGCAGTGGGTAGAAGGCAGCACACACTGGTGATATGAAGGATCTGGGAGACCTAGACAAATCATGGGGAGGGAGAACTGACTGATGTCCAAAATGCACGTGGTGACCCAACAGCCACGGTTGCAGACATTCAGCGAGCAGTGATGTCCTCCATGGGTCATTCCGGTAGTGCCAGCACCGTTGGCAGATGGCCACAAAACACTACATGCACAGACTGTTACAGCAACAGTCCTTAACACCACATCAACATTGCCAACAACGGTGCTGTTCCAAACTGTCAGCAAGTCACTCAGACTGGCAGTGGGTCATCCTCAGCAATGAGTCATGCTTTTGTCTTGATGGAGGTGACCAAGCAGTGGTCCCTGCATTGTCAAACTTATCCCTGGCTGAAAATTTGTAATTGCTATTGGATGTGCTAGCAACACACCACCTCTACTGTGAAATATGGCGAAACTGTGTGAGAATATTCAAGCTGCATGGGATGGATTATTGCAGCGTTAGGAATTTTTTTACAACTCCGTGCTAATACAGGTTTCTGGGAAGAACTGAAAGCATGTCTCCTGAAAGGAAAGAAAGCTTTAGTGAGGATAATGAGGTGGCAGTCATCTGTAAATACATATGCACTTAGAATTTATTTCTATTGGTTTGAATGCCAGCAGCTTAAGTGGATTTTCTGGAGTGTGTAGATGCACTGATTAGTGTTGCATTTCTCTACATCACATGTTCCAAAGTGTCTGCTATGGGCCTTGTCCAACATCTCTAGTTCAGCATGAGCACTAGTGCCACCCTTGTCCAACATTGCTACCATGATATTAACTCGCTGGCTGTGGGTCTCCTACAGCAATTCTACCATAGCTTTAGGATGCTGGTTGTGGGTCTTGTTTAACACCACCACTACAGAGTCAGACACTGGCTACAGACCTCGTCCAACATTGCTATAACAGCACTGTTTTTAGGCCAGGTCCCCATCCACGCTGATGTCATGTCACATAACTCAAACCTAATGCTATCCTGGGACTTTTTTTCTGAGATTAGCTGGCAAGCAGATATTATTTTTGTGTAAAGTCATGCACTATAAATAAAACCCAAAACCAGTTACAAGACTGCTATATTTGTCACTAATTTGTCACCGGTGTGATTTGTCACTCTTTAATAAATGGTGAAGCTGCTGATGCTACTAATAAACACCAAAATGATATACTTAAATGTAGACAGAGCAGCAATACATCAAGTCTTTTCCCATTTTTGTGTTTCAGAATTGAGTGTATTCTTTCTTGAATAGTATTATAAATAATATAGATAGAAAGAAAGACAGACAGATAAATAAATAGATAGAAAGACAAACAGACCGGTAGCTTTATTAATCCCAGAGAGAAGGTCACATATCACATCAATGATGAAAAGCAGAAAGAGAACAGTACTAAAGCCTTATTAGGAAGATATAAATACAATAACTAAAAACTAAGACTAAGGCTAATGTTTAAACTACTTAACTACAGAACAGAAGTGTGCCGTTATGAGTATTACTGTGTAACAATATCTGGATATTATCTGTGCAGTGATTGGATAGAAGGAGTAATATGTCCAGCCAAAGTTAGTGAGTCTGTCTTGTTAGTGACTCTGTAGGATAATGTTCTGACACAGTGAGGAGAAGTTGTACGGTGTGATCTCTGTTGGTACAAATGACCTCCTGTACCGCTCCTTCCTACAGCAGAGCTGAATGAGTCTGTTGCTGAAAATGCTCCACCGTCTGACCAGTAAGTCATGGAGGGGGTGATGTGTTGTCCAGGATAGTGGTCAGTTTGTTGAGAGTAATAATATGAGTTGATTATAACAAGCCTAAAGGGATGCAGTTGATTTTTCCTAATCAGATCGATGAATTACTAGGTACTGATGTATGTTTTACACCCCTTGTGTTTATGTGTGGGGCTGGCCTGTGATCTTTGCCTAAAATGGCCTCATCCATCCTGGTGTAGATAGGACGTGTTGTTAGAAACAGTGAATTAGGTATTAGCTCTGTGTGTGTGTGTGTGTGTGTGTGTGTGTGGGTGAGTGAGTGTGTGCAGTGGTTTGTAATAGGTTTCTTTAATTACCTCAACCTTAATGTGCTAAACATTATAGAGTGCCAGCATGGGGCATGACTTATGTGTGCAACAAAATCAATTCTTGTGACCCTCTGAGCAGAGTGTTTGTGTGTGTGTGTGTGTGTGTGTGGGGGGGGGGTGGGTTGGGGGGGTATAATAGCTTTAGGGGATGCACACAATAATGGTACATGAATATTGCAGCCACGTGAGAAGCAAATCATTTTTTTCCACCAAGCAGCTTCAGCCCATCTTGGAATGGTGTTTTAGATGTTTTGACCAATTATTACAGGGTAGCTGGACCGCTCTTCTAAAGGAACACACTGACTGTGAACAGTTTTGGGATGGTGGCGCAGGCTAAAGACATCTTTTGGCTTTCTTCCTATAAACAGCGCCACAGAAAAGGACGTAATGAGATCTCATTGGACTGTATCACTTTCTTCCTTCCCTTTGATGTTCAGCTTTTCTGCTCATGACAGAAAGTTATTCACTTCTGTATTGACATTGCGTGCAGTCCATCTCTGAGCTACAACTTTATTGGCTTTTTAAAGCTAATGGACCATCGTTTTTATTAGCAACGGAGGACATTTTTGTCTACGTGCTTGTCTCTGGCTCGGCTGTGAGGTATTTTTTTCCTGGCGAAGGACGTGATTGCAGCGCCACTGGCATTCGTCCCACTGGCACAGCGTTGATGTTTATGTGACTGACACATTGCAACTTGATTCGGACAACTGCTTAAACAAGCCTGAACATCTGTTAACCTCATATGTCACCATAGAAATTCACATAAACTATAAGTTTGTAGACATGACTTCTAATGACTGCATTCAGCTAGTGTAAGTCGTACCCACCGATGACACATTTGTGCAAATGCACACACACACACACACACACACACACACACACTAGATAGATAGATAGATAGATAGATAGATAGATAGATAGATAGATAGATAGATAGATAGATAGATAGATAGATAGAAGAACAGCCCACTGTATGTGAATGTAAGAATTGTGAACTGTACATTTGTACAAATGCCTGATTTTTTGCCTGAGGCCCAGCTGTTGTGAGATTCCTCTCACATATATTCAACACAGCATTTGTGGTGTGCACGCTGTATTTACTGCACCCTCCTGTCTCTTTGACTTACTGTGGTGGGTGTTAAGAGTGTGTGTGGAATTTGGGAAGACAGCGTGTCTCTAGTGGACTTCAGCATTCAAGGTCGTAGCACTTTGTCACGCCAGCTTGTGTCAGCGTATACATCAGTTATTTTTCAGACGTGGATAGAGTTATGAAAACACTGAAGTTTGGAAGGAGGAACATGTCTGAAGCCCCTCCTCCTCACAATGAAAAATCCTAATCATTCCGAATCCTAACCTTCCATGTCCCATGACAAAGTGGTATCAAAAGGGGGAGAAATATGGGGCATGTATTTATTGGGAGGGGGGGCTATCTTTTTAGCTCACAGTAGAAGCTACTCAAACTCTAGCCCAGTTCCCTCCCTTAGTCATCTATTCTATCCCCCATGTCATAACCACATGCTGGTGGCAGGGTCTGAACTTGTGTTAATTAGGTAGTTACACTCAGACACAAGGGGATTTGCAGCACATGCAATATTTATGGCACTTTTAGTGTCAGTACAAAGAGACTGGGAGAACTATACTGTCATCTACTGCTCAATGCATAAAGCACAGTGTAGTGTGTGTGTGTGTGTGTGTGTGTGTTTTGGATGAGCTTGGACCACATCTGGCTCCACGTGTAATCCCTTATTTGCGTGCGGGGTGTGTGTGTCTGTGTGTGTGAATGGCGAGAGAGATATATGCACTAGCAAAGATGAAGTGACAGGAATCAACCACAGGCATCTTCAGCATCTGTCACCACCTGCCTATTTCCTTGCAGCTTCTACACCACAGACAGACATACGGACAGACTGACGCAGTAAGCAGGAGACACACAGCCAGACTCCATCTGACAGTGTTCTACATTCTGATCTTTTCTCTTACCTTTCTCTTACTGTCTTTGTTCTTTCTCTTTTATACTCTCTCTCTCTCTCTCTCTCTCTCTCTCTCTCTCTCTCTCTCTCTCTGTGTCTCCCTCTCTCCTAAACACAGTCCGGTTAGGGCGGCTGGCAGGCCACAGTGGTTTTTATGGGAGAGCTATTTTGATGGAGTTGATATACAGTGGTGAACCAAAACAGTCAAGTTGTATTTTAAATACTTTCTTGTGGAGTGAATTACAGCCAGCTGTGGGTGTGTGGGTGTGCATTTGTGTGTGTAAAACTGGACAGCCCTTTCAGTGTTTGCTATGTCATGGTAAAGCAGCTGCTTCTCTCAATAAGCCTTTATATCAACTAAATAACATAAAACGTTCTCACCCTTCCATTATATTCCCATCAATTATTATCAACATCAACTATTTGTTGTGGACCGTGTGAAAATCTCTGGGAACTGCAGTAGCAACAGCTGGGATTGGACAGCATTCGTACATCGTACACAATGGAAATTTCAGTGATTGACCAGGGTGCTTGGGACTTTTGTGGTGTGTTACAGAGACTAGTGTTGCAATAATATTCTGAAGCTATAGATTGTTCAGTATAAATTGGATAGCCAAAACATTAGCACCTCTATGCTGTTGATGCTCTGTTAGGTCTTTTACACCATTGTTGAACAAGTTCGGTGCATTTCCCCCCCAGCAAAAATAGGTTCCTCACAGGAGGAACAAAATGTAGTAGGTTTTTCAGCGCAAACTGTTGTCGCTGTGTCTAGTTGTACAGGTGCAAGGAGCATTGCCATACCATTCATCTTGCACGGTGTAGTCCTCTACATCTTCTTTTGGTGGAAAGGGCCTATGAATGCCAACAGTACAGCTGTTTACAGCACATCTTAGCTGGGTAGTCAACCAGACTTTAATTTAATGTGTGGTGAACAGATGATGCTAATCCTAATTTGGATACTGCCCAACTCTACACAATCATTGGACAGCTGAACGTGCTTGGAGGAGAACACTACTTTCAAAATTAGCAACGTGAGCTCACATCCTGTTCATTGATGGGGCGAGCGATGGAGTGGGAGGGCCCTGCTTCACACCCAGAGAGAGAGAGAGAGAGAGAGAGAGAGAGAGAGAGAGAGAGAGAGAAAGACCACCTTTTTCAGAGACTCTAAGCCACGATAACTGTGGAATTGAGCTGAGGATAAAGCTTACCCTTAGATAGCTGTGCCACTCAGGAGCCCCAAAGAACCATTTTTAGAATAGAACTATATACAAAAGTTCTCTGTAACCAAGTAATGGTCCATTTGAGCCTTGCCTTTACTAAAGAACCTTTAACAATCCATTTTTAAGAGTGGCAGGATAAGTTTGTACTGTATATGTGCTCATGGTGTAAAAGCATTCACCCTTTGATTGATTAATACAGCTTCCCTAAACAATCAATACAGTGGACACTGTAGAAACATATAGGTTGGACATTCATTGAACATGGGTGTGTTTTTCCATGTCTTACAAATGCTGACATGTTAAACATGTGTGGCGTGAGCATGAGAGTGAATGAGTGTGTCACTGTGTGACTGTACCTGTGCACATGTACACATTTGTGTGTGTGTGTGTGTGTGTGTATGTATGTATGATGGATTAGGTTGCAGTGTTGACAGCGCTAGTCATCTCTTGGCGAATAGAAGAGAATGAGGTCTTTACGCAACACACACAGCTGCTGTCATCCCAAACATCCCTGCTGTCAGCCTCCCCCCCCACACACACAGGTGTGACCTGCTTCCACATGTACTTTATATGAGTGTGTGTGTGTGTGTGTGTGTGTACAGACATAAACATTGACAGTGCTGCCTGGTTTTAGCTGTTAGTGTGTGTTTACACAAGAAGTGAGGGAGCACGTTTTTGAGGGCCAGCACTCTTTAGCAGGGCCATATATAGTCAGAATTCCATGCTGTACTGTGTGTATGTGTGTGTGTGTGTGTGTGTGTGTGTGTGTGTGTGTGTGTGTGTGTGTGTGTGTGTGTGTGTGTGACTTGACCAGAGAAGGGACTCTCACTCCTGTAAATACAGCCACAACACTGAGCAGAGACGGGGAAGGACATCAATCCAATAAACACACACACACACACACACACACACACACACACACACACACACACACCACCATCTGAGCCAATGTCATAACAGGAGTGATTATTGAACTTATGCAGCTTATCTGCACAGCCCAATTCATCCATGTCACTTTTATTCCTGACTGCTCTGAGAGCTTTCTGCAGCTGATGGAGTGTTCATTAAACTCTGCTAAATCACACTCTCTGTGTCTCTCTCTCGAACTGTCTCTCTCTGTCTCCGTCTTTCTTACTTTGCTCTTTCTTTCTTTCTTTCTTTCTTTCTTTCTTTCTTTCTTTCTTTCTTTCTTTCTTTCTTTCTTTCTTTCTTTCTCTCTCTCTCTCTCTCTCTCTCTCTCTCTCTCTCTCTCTCTCCCCCCCCAGCTCTGAGTGTGTGGATGCTGCTGTAGCGTGTGTTGTTTGACACTGGTTCTGCTGTGTGGTTTACTGAAAATAGAGAGGGAGAGCTTCTTTCATTCATTGACGTTTTAGATCACTGATCAATATAGTTGGTCAGCTTCTCGGACACAATATGAGGTCACTTCACACACATACTCACACACACACACACACACACACACACACACACACACCAACACACTCAAGTCTAGAGATCTCAAGTCTCACTCTATCTAATGAAAGAGGTGTGGGGCTTTCCAGGCTGAATGAGTGGGTCGCTCCTAAATCTATTGGCGAGTGTTACCTCCTCAGATCAACCCTGAAATTGCTTTCACTCACACACTGAAATTTATAGGATGAATTTTGTGGTAGGATTGCAGAGGGACATTCTGGATGTGATTTCTGAGCCTTTATCTCATGTTTCATTAATGGAAGGTCTGTCGGTCTAAAGACACTCACACACACTCATTGTCTTTCTTTCTTTCTTTCTTTCTTTCTTTCTTTCTTTCTTTCTTTCTTTCTTTCTTTCTTTCTTTCTTTCTTTCTTTCTTTCTTTCTTTCTTTCCCTCTATATATGTCACATCTCATCCCTTTTTACAACCCTGTAATATAGCCTCAGAATTATTTATTTTTTGGTGCGCTGATTGGCTGCTCTGATTGGCTGGTTCATGTCATTGCAGAGTTTCACAGCAGCCACGCGGCATAACACTGTAATAAGAACATAAGAACATGTAATTCCGTTTTTGTAATGACAGAGTGGCAGTGCTTTGGTGCTCATCTGGCTTCCAAATGCTGATAAGCACATGATCGGTTCCTCCTTGCTTCTTTGGACTGGATTTAAGACTTTTTCACACTTGCTTCTATGGTCTCCTGAAGAAGCTGTTGTGTTTAACCAAGGCTGGGCGATGTGATTTAAAAACTCTAAATATAATGGTTATATATGTTGAACATCTTTCAAACTCTAATGAACAGTTCAACCAGTATATCAGTAACACCACAATACAGCATGCTGTATATTTACATAGTAGATATCTATGTTTGTATGATCATATATGTTTTTATAATAATCAAATGGCAGTTGCTGTCTTAGTGGTGTTTTACTGACTCGGTTCACAGCACTGGATTATGTTGTTTGGTGAAATAAAGTTGTAACGCTGCTGCTTTAATTGCAGTGTTTTGTCTCATCATGTGCACAAGACTGAACTGAGTGTTATCCATCCGGAAACCGGAATTTGGAATAGAGTGGCACACAGATGCTTACCTGTGTAGCAGGTGTGATATTGTGAATGTGGTCATTTTTTTTTAAAAAAGATTTGAATGTATCATTATTTATGATAAACCCTACATTTAACCTTTGAAGGCTTTTGCTTGTGGTTTGAATATATTAAAGGTATAGTGTAGGTTGTTATATAACAGTGTTGGAGCTTTACTCCATGCTGTGTCACTTCCACGTACTGAACTTTCAATATTCAATTTTTTTTTGCCAACATAAATATAGTGTTCCGTTCTAGGGCACCTTAAAAGACAGAGAAACAAACAAAGGCTTTGATGCTGTGAAAGACCTAAAGGTTTTAGAACACTGGCAGTGCTGCATGGCCCAGACCAGCCTGCTCTTCTTTTTACAGACATGGCGCTCCGTTTCTCCTCACAGTTGAAACTGAGACCTGGTCCAGTGTCAGCCCTCTTCCTGTAGCTGTTTTGATGGTATTTGATGGTGATGGAAACTGTTTTCACCACATTCTGGTTTTGTAGTTTCTCTAAAGGAAAGAGCAGCACTATTAAGAGTTAGAATGCTAAAAACATGAAATGTTGAGGAAAAAACTGGAAGAAAACTGGAGGTGTTTTGAAACTTTTGACCAGTAGTGTACATGAAGAAGTATAAACCATGGACAGCCTTCGCCTGCCTGGATCAGTAACTACAAAAGCATTGGAGAAATATGACAAAGGCCATCAGTAGAACAAGCCCACAGGCCCTCAAACAGAACAGGCCTACAGGCCCTCAGGCAGGAGGACTAAGGAGCTTGCAAAGATCTTCAAATATAATTACGTCTGTCTGTTAGCACGTCATAGATGTCCAGACTGGAACCACATCAGATCATGATCAAAGAAAGCTCTATCTCTCACTCCACAACTACACAACTAAGCTGGATGTTATTTACGACGAAGAACCGGTTATAAGAAGAACCAGTTAATTGGAAAATACCTCCAGAAATCTAGGGTAAAAGAGTCGGTCAGCAGATGGATGGAAATTATGATTCTTAACAACAAAACGGAAGATTACAGAAGCTGCAAACAATGTCATTTAGCGTTGGGTGAAGAGTGTCGATGAAAGAGAGTAGAGAGTTATTACATTGAATAGCGGTGAATGCTCTGCCTGATACCCCAAACTTTGTTTTACTGTTTCACTGAATTGGGTTGTTACGCTTGTTGTTTCGTTGAATTGTTCCTCTAAAGCCCTGCTGTGGTCCTGTTTTGGGTAGTTTGGATTTGAGTTGTGGGGAGGTCAGTGTGAGCCGCAGGGGGGTGATGGTCAGCGGCCACATGAGGACTTCAGCATGAATCAGCTCACAAACACAGGCTATTTAAAACTCCACTCTCTCCTGGTCAGAGCAGTCACCCTTTACACAGACTCAAGTACAAACACAGGCACGCACGCATGCACGCATGCACGCACGCACACGCACACGCACACGCACACACACACACACACACACTCACACACACACACACACACATTGTATGACATCTGTCATGGAATCTCCATTCAGACTCCACGTGCAGCTCGTGGTTATTATTCATTAGGTAGAGCAATTAGAGCTCTGTTTTTGATTTGATGAAGCTGAGTTGTAATACCTGAGCTACACTGTCATTTAATGCTTAATTAACGTTACCAAGTAAATGTTTGGAATCAACATTCTTGTGATATTAATAATTTTGTTATTTTTTTAATTCCAATCGTCACCAACTTCACATTTCTATAAAAATACAAATTAAAAAAATGTAATGTAGGATTTACTGCTAATTAATACTGAAGTAAATGAACTCTTTATGTAATATGACTGATTTGACGTGGTTTGTTAGTGTACATTTTTAAAGTCACTGATTTATTGTATACTTAATACCTTAAAATAAAGTCTGACTGACATCATTCATCTCACAGTTACTTTTTAAACACTACAGTGAAATCACTTCACGTGTGCAACAGAATGGGGGAGATGGGGATGAGGTGGGGCTGATCAGGCTGATCTTCCAACATCCTTACCTCACTGATGTTCTTGTCGCTGAATACAATCAAATCTTCAAAACAGTGCACTAAAATCTAGTTGTCCCAGAACAGTAGAGACAGTTACTTCATCAAATTAGGATAAACTCTTTTTAAGACCCTTGATTTCAGAAGAACAATGAGTGTGGAGGCATCAAACTCAAAGTAAAAAATGCTTATTCTGCATTTGTTGGATTAAGTGTCTCTTCTGTCCAAGGAAGACTTTCTACCTGCTATTAGAGCATTGCTTTAAGGATTTGATTGCATTCAGTGAAAATAATGTTAGTGAGGTCAGGATGTTGGATGATCACCTCACCTTATTTTCAGCTCCCCAGCTTGTACCAGACGTATTGAATGGAGCATTATTTCAATGAACACAGATCCACAGCTCGCCTTGTTTTTTTTATTATTTTTTTGTAAATAAAGGTAGGACACATCATCACAACCCTTCAATAAATAAACCAAAGTCCACACTTCAGTCCATTACTTTTGTTTCAAAAAAAATATAAAGATTAAAACAGTCCCATAAATGACTGTCTCTGAATAATATAATGAATGAATAATAATATATCTTTAAATCTTTCCTAATATTTTTATCTATCAATCTATCAATACAGTATTGGTCGATTGTGATTTTACATCAGGTTTTCCAAAGACATTGTTTAACAAGACGAATAGCATACCAGAAAAAAGTGTGTTCAAATTCAGACAGATTTTCATTAAAACTTCCATAACAGGCTCACTTCAAATTAATTTCTACCCTGAGACCCAAATTTACCATTTTACTCCATTTTAATCTTTTAAATTTTAAATTTTAAATTTAAATTTTTATTCAACTGGTTATCAAGATGATCCCCTCTTGCCCATCCCTGGCACTAGGTATGCCAATAGACTCATGTTTATGTGCTCCAGAGAATCCTATTTTATTGGCATTTTTCTCTACAGGGACTAAATAAGCTGTGTGTGCATTTGCACATCTGTATCAGCAATGGCTGCAACTTAAACTAGCTGAATGCAGGTCTTCTCGATTCTTCTAGAGGGTTTGTTTGCTTGTTGCTCTGTTTTCTTTCACTTTGGCTATTTTTGCTAGATCTCTCTGTATGTTATAGAGCTGTCTTCTATCACAGCTACCACAGCAGTCAGTACTTTTTTTTTTTTACCTATGAAAAGTCTTATGTAATGGAGAAAAGAAAAAAAAAAACGTATTCAGTCAGTATGTCTAATCACCTAGTATGTCTGTTCTGTTACAATAGCACTGATGTTTACAACCTTACTTCAGTCTGTGAGTGACTTTCCAGCATCTGTTAGTCATGTGTTAATTCTGACACAGGTCACATTAGTGTGATTTATGTCCTTCACATGAGAGGATGCTCAGATCATCAGGCATCAGAAGGAGCACCGATCAGTGGCTCGAGAGAAGTGAGTCAGCAGCACTTGCGGGATCTCCATCTGCTGGGGATCAGTTTCCTCCTTGTGCACTTTGGCAGGCTGCTCAGTCAGTGTGTGAACTCTGACTGCCTGCTCTCAGATGCAGGATAGTATTAACTCTGGGGATGTTTAAGTGGTTACATGGTTTCCTAGCAACATTCTTTAAGTTAATAGTGTGCTTTGCCGTTAATGTTACAAGGTTACAAGCTATATGTAGGCTTTTGTAGAACAGGGCGTTCATGCATATAAACATCTCTGTCCCATCTTTAGATAAGCTTCCACGTGATGCTGAAAGAAATAGCAGTAATAAAGGAATAAAGGCAACCTACAGTTTTTCTCTTAGCTCAGATGTGGATCGGACAAAAGGAGGCATGTTCCACTGAATACAGGGGATCAGCACCGTGGATATTGATTATTTAAACTTAATCCGGTTCTTTGTTTTTACAGTATCACTGCTAAAAAACATAACCTGCAGTGTGAATAAGCAGTGCATACAGCTGGGAAATGTCATCTGCACTTCAAGTCACCCCTAAAGTGTACACCCTACACATGCATTTCTGAGCAGGAGTTGCAGAAACATCCCTGAAAATGAACGAAGCATGTGGACTGTTGCAGTAAAATGAACAGATTATCATACCTTCATATTTTAATCATCTAAGTGCTTAAGAGAAATTGTGATATATGGCCTGCTTACCCAGAGCAGTAATGATGTTGTTCTCTCTATTACAAGTCATTGGAACATCACAATGACTGTGACGTTGTTATTTTATGATAACATTAGCATTCTAATTTTTGTATATAATTCATTTACATGTCTGTAGCTTTGCACCATATAAAAGCAGTTATGGTTCATTTAATAATTAATTGCTATGGCACAGGAATGGCTACTTTGCAGTTATACGATTTGACATTTTGACATGTTTCTGAGCCAGTTGAGTCTGGTTAGTATAAATAGAGCACAAGAATAAAAAAAAGATCCGAGCTGAAAGTATGTGCATCTGCACCAGTAGTACATAGTAATGAACTACATAACTAACTAACATATCCTACTTTTTATACCTCTAGTTTTTGCAGCGTGTTTTATCCAAGTGGGAGAAAACTGGACTATTAAGGAATTTTTAATGCACTTTTAAATTAAAGTGAACCAATCCAAGCACACTCTTATTAAACCCTCTCATTAAACCCTATACAAGTCCATAGCTGTAGTGAACAGGAGTATTAGGAGTGTCCCTATTTTAGATGTATGCAGACTAATGGAAATGAATATGAACATAGCACTTCTACTTTTCATTTCTACTATTACTTTAATATGTATTAGTAACTGTATACTTTACTTCTATCTATAAATGTACTAGACTGTGAGTGTGTTAGTCCAGAAACATGCTCACATACACACAAAGACAATGAAAATGCACATTCCAGCATTCAGCCAGTGCTCTGCAAACACAGAGCTGCTGTAAAGACTCACAGTGGATACTTACATTACTGTGTCAGTTACAACACTCAGCACTCAGGGGTTGGTGGCATTAAAGGAGAAATCATCAAATCAGACTGCTCCACCATGACAATGCATAGGAAAAGCAGGCTGGTGCTACAAGGCAACTTGGCTGTTGTTGTAGCGCCCCTTATAGCAGTGTGTTGCGTTATAGTTTTGAACACAACTACATGTGATTCTTGGTGTATGTAGCCTAATGTTACAGGCCTTTCCTCTGCTGAAGGCATGCAGTTCTGCATACGTTCAAATACATCCATTATTTGTTAGGTACATTAACATTCTTGTAGCTGCAGCTCCTTCTTGTAGTTTGCCTCCTCCTTGTGTAATATCTTAAGCATTCTTGTTGCTCTTATGTTGAAGTTTGTAACTGTAAACAGCTCCAGCAGTGATCAGACTGATTGGCTGTAATCAGATTGCACTGAGCAATAGTAGCTCACTCTGGATCTGACAGTAGGTAGACATAATGCATATGATAGAACTGAATGTAATTGACATGCATTCTTTATGCAGACTTAAGCTGTGTGTGTATAAGCTCTAAGCTCTGTGTGTGTGTGTGTGTGTCTGTATTTGAGAAGTGGCGTCTGCAGTCTTTCACAAGGAGATTGTGTTGTCCTGCCACACAGACTCAGGGGAGACTCAATGACATCAATGCACTTCCTGTCTCCCCAGGGCAGCATGTGGTTATTGATTGCTCGTGTCTGGTTTTAATTATGCTCCAGCACTAACGAAAGGAGAGGGGCATCAGCAGACGCTGCCAATCAATCTGACGCACAAGCTGCAGACCAATCAGAGAGCAGCAAGGTTTTGGTGACCTTAGTCTGTTTAAGTGCTTTATGGTACACTGTAAACAACTAAAAATTAGGGGATTTCAAGGGTTCTTGAACCCTAGAACCATGAAAGGGTGCTTCATGAAAGGGTTCTTCAGATTGATGAAGGGCATGTTAGAGAGGGTTCTATATAGAATCTTTTTACAAAGTGTTTTTTCATGACACCAAAAAAGGTTCTACAATTATTATGATGTAGCTTGTAACAATAGAAAGACACCATTTGTGCCAGAAAGAACCCATTTCAATACATTTCTATATACAACCCTCTGTAATGCATTCTCCAACAATCTGAAGAACCATTTAATGATGCAAAGAACCCTTTAATAATACAGAGGGTTCTCTGAGTGTCCATGATTCTAAATTGTACCATTTCCATGTACTTTATCCCTTCTCACTCTCTGTCTCTTGCACACACTCTTTTTTGTGTGTGTGTGACTCTCTCTCTCTCTCTCTCTCTCTGTCTCTCTCTCTTCTCTCTCTCTCTCTCTCTCTCTCTCTCTCTCTCTCTCTCTCTCTGTATTGGATGTGTTTAACTCTGCAGCTGTGCCTTTTAAACCTTTGTGCTCCACTGCAGCCTGCACCATGTGTGTATGTGTGTGTGTGTGTGTGTTTATGTGTCTGCATGCGCAGAGTCTTGTTAGAGTTGAGTAATATTGGTACAGTGTGTGTTCGTTACTGTGTGCAGCTTGTTTAGGTGGGGAATATTGCTGTACTGTATGTGCTGCAGAAGTGCTGAAGACACACACACACCCACACACACACACACACACACACACACTAAGATGGGATGACTCATCCTCGCTGAGCTGCAGCAGGGCTTTCCCTCTTACTGCCTGCGTATGTGTGTGAATGTGTGTGTGCCTACGTTAGCAAACGAGAAGTGTACAGGATGCAAAACACTTTACAATTTTCAAACTTTTCTCAGTGTTTTCTCCCTGTGTGCCCGTACTTTGTGAATGTGTGTGTGTGTGTGTGTGTGTGTGTGTGTGCGCGTGTGTGTGTGTGTGTGTATGCATGCATGTAAGTATTTTTCCAGTGTTTCTGAAGCATTCATTTTACTCATCGAGGGTCAGCACTGCTTTCCTTCATTAACATTCATCTGTTTCTCTCCTCATTGTCATCAAATCCATCATTTCACACATGAAACCCCTCTACTCATTAAACACAGCTTCACTCAACCACCACCATACAGAGAGAGAGAGAGAGAGAGAGAGAGAGAGAGAGAGAGAGAGAGAGAGAGACAGAGGGAGAGGGAGAGGGAGAGGGAGAGGCAGAGAGAGATAATAGAGATAACTGATAGGAGTGTGTCGATGTGAGAGGGACATTTTCTGCATAGCTGTGTAATCTGTTGAGGAGAGGACAGTTGCGTCTGAGGAACATCTCTATTTTGGGTTAATCTAATGCTTCCAGCTAATTGAATTGGGCTCATCTTTTACCTCAGCTGTTGTTTCTGTGCTGGAAGCTGAGCTGTGGGTATGATTCACACTGCCTCAGTAACTGCCTCAGATAACTTAAAACATTAGAGAAGCTTCAGAGTGATCAGTAATGTGTGTGTGTGTGTGTGTGTGTGTGTGTGTCATTACACTTGTGACCTGGGTCAAGTGCCTCCCCTCACTCTTCACATGCACTTTCACATGCTTGTTTAATTGCAAGCAGCACACTGGAATGCCTGTGTAAGTATAGAACTATGTATGTGTGTGTGTGTGTGTGTGTGTGTGTGTGTGTGTGTGTGTGTGTGTACATTAGCAATTCATTTCACAGTAAAACTAGAGAAGATAAGAAGTTTAATTTACTCTTGGGTGGTCAGTCCAAGTGATAGTAGAGCTTGATTTCCTCCTCTTTCTCAAAGATGAATCTTATGTGTTGTTTGTATATATTAATCACTTTTGTGCAGCTTTAGAATATATCATTCTATCATTCTCCTGTTTTATATATCATTGCTATAGTGATGATAAACTTTACAGAAGCAAAGTTTTCATACATCCTTTCAATTCAATGTGATGAAGGACTCCGAATGGAGTTGTAGAGGATCCTTCTGGTGTCCTGCGATAATCCATGTAGTTTAAACATTCTCACTGCAGGGGTGGAGTGCTGATAACATGTCCAGCAGCATCCCACACATTTTCAGCCAAGGATAGGTCTGCTGATGTGGCTGTGGAATAATGCACATGCATTCAGTGCTTGTCTGCACCAAGACAATAGCAGGACGGCTTGCTCTTATTCTGAATGACTGCACGACAGTCTGGCATGACAACATTGCAGTCTTTGGCGACACTGAAGTGGTGTTAAGGGTAGTCATCGTAATGTTCTACATTCACATAGTCCTGTGTAGTGCAGCCATCTGTCAGTAGTGCTGGCACAAACAGAATGACTCATGGAGAGAATCACTGCTCGTGCTTGAATTTTCACAATCAGGGCTGTTTGGTCACTCCGCCGGACAATAAGTTGGTTCTCCCTTTCTGTGCTTCTTGATCCGTCATCTTGCTGATGCATGCATTCTTTTATTCACTGCCACTATAGTGTGCTACGGTAATAGCCACATGACCTGTATGGCATGCAGTACATCATTAGGCTCACCGGACTCTTTCAACTGCTCACACTCTTCTCTGGTGCATACTTCACTCGCAAAGAATGCTACCAACATAACAGCACAAGTTAGAATGGAAAGCAACAGGATGACCTTGCGCAACAGGATGTCAGTCAGATACAGAGATAAAGCATGAATTTTTTTATCATATTGCATGTCTCACAATGTCTAACCTTCCCACCAAGTGTCATTCCTGCTGGTTGAATCCTTCTGGGTGCAATGATTTTTGATCATAAGTGTATAAAACATTTGAGAGATAAGTATGATAAGTATGATAAATGTGTGTGTGTGGCCTTCAGTCTGTTATATTGTGAGGCAATGACCTCTCCCCCATATTTTGGGAGATTTGTCTAGACATGTGTCCTATTGACTTTTCATGCACCAGTTATGACCATATAGTGCAACTGGCCTTCGGTGTGTGTGTGTGTGTGTGTGTGTGTGTGTGTGTGTGTGTGTGTGTATGTGTGTGTGCGTGTGTGCGTGTGTGCGTGCATGCATGTTTGTATGCTTCCTTCTCTTACACACTCAGTGCTAGCCATCACTTTCGTAATGCTTGTACTTTCGTCACTGTACTTTTTCTGAAAACCTCATGCTGTTCAGAAATTCTGAGAGGAGGGTTCCTTTTACAGAAATGATTGAAGGTGCCATGTTGTGATTGATTGCTGCCACTTTGCCCACCTGTATTTGTGTCTCTACGTGGACTGAATAGTGTGAATTCTAAAGATTATGATTGTTTTTTCATGCCTTATATTACTCATCTCTGTACTCTGGTTTGGAAGGTGGTTGTTGGTGGTTGAGTTTCTCTTTATTGCTTAAACACTGTTGTTGCACACAGTTATCAATATCTGCCTTTCAGGGGAGGCGGCACGGTGGCGCAGTGGATAGCGCTGTTGCCTCACAGCAAGAACGACCTGGGTTCAATCCCCGGGTGGGGTGACCTGGGAAGTTTCTGTGTGGAGTTTGCATGTTCTCCCCGTGTTCGCGTGGGTTTCCTCCGGGTACTCCGGTTTTCCCCACAGTCCAAAGACATGCATGATAGGTGAATTGGTGACTCTAAAGTGTGTGGATGTGAGTGTGCATGTGTGTGCCCTACGATGGATTAGCGCCCTGTCTAGGGTTGTTTCCCGCCCTTGCGCTCAGAGTTGCCGGCTGGGCACCGGCTCACCCGTGACCCTATTCAGGAATAAGCGGTTTGGAAAATGAATGAATGAATGAATGAATGCCTTTCAGGGGTCCGATTTTACAGACGCTTTCCTGAGAACAATGTTACAAAGACTTACGGATTTATAAGAATATTCTCAAGAACATTCTCAAATATTCTCTTAAGACAGTATTTTCTATTCATAATTTAGTAATGATCTGCATTGTTTTCATCTGTAGCTGTAACATCACCCTTTTCCTTTATGCTGTATTTTACAGTATTTAATAAAAAACAAAAGTTGAAAGTCTTTAAAATCATTTATTCATTTATTAAATTCATGCAAAACGGAGAAATGAAGATTCCGACAACATTCTCCATTCTGCACACAGGCTTATTTGGGATTTGTTCAATTTACAAGAACAATTTGACCCTTAATTATAAGAGCACAGCTGTGAACAATTCTGAGGTTTAAAAACACCACATCATGATCACATGATCACTCTGCCGTAGCCTTTTGCTGGAACATTTCTCAAGAACAAATTAAAGAAAGTTGTAGGAGGATATTGGTGAATGAGGCCCATTATTTAATTTAATCTTGTCAAATGAAATAGCTATTCTTGTAATGTAACAGTTTAAAACCTTGAACTCTTATAGTCAAGGGCAGGGATGGGAAACTCCCAGTTTTGCACTTTTGCCACCCAAACACACCCGATTCAACCCACCTGTTATATACAGCTGCACGTGGTGTGCTGGAGCAGGAAACTGTGCTGGAATCCAGCCCTCGGTTCCCCACCCCAGGTCTAGGGTATGAGGCCATCAGGTTTAAGAGTTGTTTAAGAACATTCTTAAAGAATTTCTGTTGTTCTTAGAATTTGTAGCAGAAATGTTCTGAAAAAATGAAAGAAAATTCCCGAGACCATTTTTGAAGACAGGATCTTAACTGTTATCTTAAGTGCAAAGTTAAAGAAATAGCACATCTAAGTGAATTTCTTTCTTAAGGAAGGTTTCTGAATATATTTTTTTTTGCTTTTGATATTGGAACAGAACCCATTTCAATGCACTTTACTCTCATTCATAACTGAGTGTTGTTTTGTCTCTGTTTTCTGCAGCATGTGGAGAGGGCTGAATGTGAATTGTGCAGACAGCTCAGGATACACACCTCTACATCATGCTGCACTCAATGGGCACAGGTAAGTACACACACACACACACACAAACACACACACACACACACACACACACACACACACACACACACACACACACACACACACACACACACAGTCTGATTGAGTCACTGAAGGAGGCAAATGCACTCTCCAAGTTCATACAAAGCGGTGACCCTCCACAGGGAATAATGTTCTTGACATAAAAAATGAACATGTGGAGACTGTACATTACTCAAACGCACACCCAGTTTAGGCCTGTAACAACTACTATGTAATTGACAAATAACACATTTTTGACCTGATATTTTCCTAGTGTATATCCAGAAACTTCAAGTGTCTCACAGAGTCAACCGAAAATCATACACTTCTGACTAGCGCTGATACACACTTGCAGGGTAGTTTGGCCTATTAAGTCAGCCAATTAGGTGTTTCCAGGTTCTGTAAATGTCAATTACTTATATGGCTGTTAATCACCAGCTAAAATGTCATAATCGTGACAGCCCTGACCCAAATAAACTGTGTAAACATTTAAATTCATGTGTCAGTGCCAGACACAGACAGAGCATCAATCACAGATGCTTTCGAACTACTGACCCATGCACATATAACCCAGTGACTCAGAGCACAATATCTAAGAGGCGCACACAAACACAGCTCAGAAAGGATGGAGTATCATATTGAACGTTCCATCCAGTTAAGATGATCTTAACATGAGGATGATTTCTGCTAGACTGGAGCCAGATTGATTTGACTCATTTTACTAAGGCCCTGTCCAAACCATGCATTAACATGCATCCTGGCTAATCCAGTCACAACCTGGCTGATCCAATCACAAATGACAGAAATAAACTTTCACACCTGGCATTTTAAATGCATCTCCTGTGACTGCTTGGGACTGAATTTCTCACATCATTTCTGCTGCATTGCATACATTAATTAATTAAATCAAGATGAGGCACCATTTTGTTTTTGCTCTCACATCAGTCATGAGTATCGCCTTTATCCATTAGCTATATTGTTATTGTAGTGTGTTCAGTTAACTCTCATGTCTGTTGGTTGCTATGGCCTTTTTGTGTATAAGACTGGTTATTATAGTCTATTATGTATTTGTTGGCTGGGGCATTGACACAGTTGATGTGGGTAGTGTTTTGCTGTCAGTGAAACATTGATATGCTTTGGCATTGATGCTTTAAAAATAATGTGGTTATATGTAGGGATGTCCTGATCAAGTTATTTTGCCCCCCACCCATTTTGAGTCTCTTAATACTAATTAGCCAATACTGATTCTGTTCTCCTCAGAGCTGGTTTAAAAACAAAGAAAGGGGTGCGGTTCTCCAAATGGTAAAATAGTGTAATATAATTTGAGATATTACATTATGTTTGCATGTTTTGCTGTAAGTCAAAGTCTTATTCATCTTCAGGGAATTTCCTCTTGGCTGCCAACTGTCTGTTTTCAGTTCAGGGCATCTTGAGGTCAACAGGTGGCGCTCAGGATCAGTACGTCAGAGTGCGTCTCTGCGGTTTGAGTGATTGGATCTGAATGTGTTTAACATGTGTACTTTGTGCTGGCCATGTTAATGCCAGGTGTGATCAGGGCCTAAAAGTTCCTAAATATGAGTTTTTCAACACATCTTGTGCCACCATTGAACTCTCTCCCTACCCAGTGTAGTCTGATAGCGTGTACCTAGATGTATTTTTTTAGTACTGAACATGGAGTGACAAGGCATGCATCAGTGATTCAGTTTCAAATTTCAGTACAATGTATGAATGTGTCTAAACTGCACTGAAATCATTACACCATTCTCAACTTTAAAGGGTTCATATTGTGTGTTTTTTAAACATCGCCTCTCCCTGTTGCTAAGCAACAGTAATATTGTAACTGTCAATCGGCTTTCCTAGCTAGCTGTCATTTCAGTATGTACGGACACAAAGCTCTGGCACTTGCCCTTATAATGTAATATTAAATTGAGCTGGAAGCAAGGACACCATATAATTATGTACTATGATATGATGCAATGCACTGGGACAAAGTATAAATGCTTTGAAATTGCAATAATAATGGATGCAGAGCCGATTATTGTATTATATATGTGTTTCATTTTGTGGTCAGAGCCACAGAGGCAGAGGAGTGACATTTCTGCAGTGATAGTCAGTATGTGGGCACATAAGGATGTAAGAGAGTTTGTGGACTGTAAAGTCTTCACTAACATGCGCAGCAGCTGCTCACGTGCAGCATAGTACCATCCTTCGCAAATGGCATTGCCAGCATTAACAGTGTTTTTACAGCTTTAAAACACAAAGCAGCTCTATAAACAGGCAAAATGCTGTGGACTAAACCGTGTCTTAATGATCTATAGAAGTGAAATTAAACTGGATACACAGATCCAACAAGAATCATACATTTCTGAATTACATTGAAGTTAAATTACAAAGTAGACCCACGTCTGTATTCTCAGCTGTAGGTTAATTCCTCATCAATGTGTATATTAAAAAGGCCATAGAATGCATTGAGTATTTTAAGTTCTTTTCAAGTGAAAAATGCAGTTTTACACAGCTGTTTACAACCTTGTTGTTTTGTCTCAGAATGAAACATTGGCTGGTTTATGGCTCAGAGAAGCCAAAAAAGCATAGCATAGCTTTGTTCTTAGCTATGTAAGAAGAACATTGCTATGATTGTTTTGCAATACTTCCAGGACTTGCTGGGTTAGTGTTGCTGTCCTCTCAGTGCCCTCTCTGTGTGTTCTTTGTGGTAAGCTAGTTGAAGACCGTATCAGATTCAGAACCTTGATGCTGACCTACAAAGCCAAAAATGGACCAGCTCCTCTGTACATGATGGCAGTGGTCAAAACTCGAGCTGTACCAAGAGCCCTTTGACCCACCATCCCTCAATAAGCAAGGGAAACATGCATCCAGACTCTTTTCTGTTCTGGCACCAAAATGGTGGAATGAACTTCCCCTGGGGGTCCGAACAGCTGAGTCCCTCACTGTTTTCAAACGCAGACTGAAGACTCGTCTGTTTCAGGAGTATTTAACTCCATAAAGACATTTGTGTTCAACAGGATCTAAGTGTGAGGAATCTCTAGATTCTAGCCTTGTCTACTAACTAAGGATATTCTCCTTAGTCGCTCTGGATAAGGGCGTCTGCTAAATGCCATAAATGTAAATGTAAGACATTTTACAGAATTGTCAGCATCTAACAATGCTGCTTTCCTGGATTATTCATTTCATTACAATGGTTAACAACTGTCTCTTTATAGTTCATACCATAGTTCATAGTTCAGTGATTGAATTTAAGTACCGTCATGCAGGTTACTGTTTGTTCCACCATTTTGTGTAGTTCTCCCCTGGTTAAGCTAAAATGTAAACGTTAGCATGTTTAATGTGTTTCCACACACACTGTAAACTTTGCAGCAACACCTGGAATGACACCGCTCTCATTGAATCTACCAAGAGTGTGTCAGTTGAAATTAAATGGAAAAGGTCAGAATTTCCACTAGTTTCAATTCCAAAATAATGGTTATATGAGTCACTCTCTCTACATGTGGCAGCAGCAGAAGCAAAGAGGGCAGGCATCACTTTATTAATGGAGGAGTGGAGGAATTACTATATATATCCTCATATTGCCTACTGTGTTTTCTCTGCGTGACTGTGTGCACCAAACAATGACTTTCATATTGTGATGGTTCAGTATGATACATATATCATTACACCCCTACAAGTAAATACAGTCTTCCATTCTAGGCCACCTTGAAAGATATTCTATTTTTTTTTAAATATAAATATTTGAGTTGTTTGTCTGAATGACAAAAAACAATATTAGACAGACAGAAACTGCCTTGATCACAAAATTCTGTTTCCATATAAAATAGGTCACCATCACTATCACTGAACTTTTTTTGGATGATATGCTGGAAATTCTAGCGATTTATTCCTTGACATTTGCTATTTTTTTATAGATGCTTTGTGAGTTTCTAGAGACAAAACTGTGGGAGGATTAGCTCCCTGTCTCTCTCTCTTTCTCTATTTCTTCTGCTCTCTGTTTGTGCCTTTGTGTCTCTGCCTGTCTTTGTCTGGTCTAGTATTCTTCGCCACATTAAAACCCTGTGCCAACCAGCTGGCCTCAGCATTCCCAGAGATTTTCAATCAATTCCTGGCCTTGTGTATTGTGCCTGGCTGCTTCAAATCCTGTATACTGCTTCCAAAAAAAGGATGAAATAGCCTCCTTAGAGACCTGCTATGCTCACGTCAGTGCTAATGAAGACGTTCCAATGCCCAATTCTTTTCTGTCACAAGTTAAGTTGTGTCCCTCTATTTTTACTCCACATTTTTCCTGGATTGGGAAACAAATCTTTATAAATTTTCTTATGTGGCAGGTCTTTTAGACTTTAAAAAGGGTCTACACATACACATCCAGTGTTAAAGAGTATATATATATATATATATATTATAATGTAATGATAATGATATATAAATATTTCTCACAATACGTATTTTGTACAACAAAAAGCATTTTATGATGATGAGTTACACTTTTTTTTTGATTCAGCAAATTCAGTTCTGCTACATCTGTAACTCCACCCTAATTTATGTTGAAATAGAGAGGAATAGAGAGCTCAGTATATTTTCATCTACTGAGTAGCAGAGTCCGTGACCTTACAAATGATGACTTTCCTACTGGGGTTTGTGGTGTCATCTGAAGCAGAAAAGCCTCTGATTGGCTGTTTTCAACCTTACGTTATACTTAGCTCTGCCTCTTCACACTTATCTTTCACCCTCTACCATGCATTTTTCAAACATGCTGAGAGAGTGGAGACACACTCATTTTTAGGGTGGATGTATGCTTCAACATTTGCAAGGTTGCTGCCTGCCAGTATGTACTACCATGTAATAGAGGGAAAATTATCTCTATTACATCATCATCTGGAATTATGGACATAAACTAAATTTTTAGCGATCTTTTGGGAACACTCACTAAGTTTGGAACATAATTTGCCAGCAAAATTTGTTGGACAAATCTCATGACTCGTTACCTTTACATCTGCTTCACTCTCTAAAAATCACACAAATCTGTATCAACTGCAACATACAGGAGCTAATTTTTCAAGACTTGCTGATAAGAACCCTTTTTTTGTCATCTCTACTTTTTATGGTCTACAGTTAACTTCTCAGCATTAGTCAGTCAGAATCCTCATAAACATTAGTATTAAAACACAAATGCTTCTCTGATGATGGTTCTCTGCATGGCTTTCTGCCTAATCTCCAGCTCCTGCTGGAACTCTTCTACCAGGCCTAAGCTGATAGAGGCATCACGTAGTCCATAATCGCTTGATAGGCTTCTCCATTACCTGCTCCAAGGGCAAATTATTGCAACACTGTCAGTTTCGCTAAGAAATTCATCAACTGAAACGTCTCGTCAAACCCAGGCTGAAGAAGTGTATTGACAAGACTGCTGTTAACCTAAAGTACATTAGCTGCCCCACCAAGCCCATTATCTGCTTCACAAGCTTCAATATAGAAAATGTCTATCAAAACCTCAGCAAGCAGCCACTTGAAGAACCTATTTCCAAGTGCTGTGTATCTCCTGAACAAATGCTACAAGAGAAAACAGCCAGCCCATCAACTATATATGCTTGCACAAATTAACAATTGTTACATGCAGCCTGATAATCTGTTAATAATCTGACTAATTCCTCTATTGCCATAGAATGTGTTCATGTAAACACCTCAATCGGAATAGACTAGTCTGATTGAGGCAATTCTGAATGCAATATTTATCTGATTGAACAAGTTGGATAATATTTTAAATAACCTGTTATTATAATCTAGTCCTGAAAACAATCTAATTACATTCCTAATTGGAATGTTTAAATATGTTTTGCACATGAGCCTTTGGAATGCTCTGCAGGCACAAGATAATCTTCATCAAGTTGTTTAAATTAAAAAATGGCTGCCATATTATATGGAAATTTTAATTCCACTCATAATCTGTGAATTCCTTCAGTGTGACTTTCTTGCACCAGTCTGTGCTGCACTCTTTAATTCAGTTTTGATTCATCATTCATGGGACTGGCATCCAGCTCCTTTGCCATGGAATGTTGCAGGACATGACTTCTCTTTCTCTTGCCCATTATTTAATAAATGAATGTGAAATACATTTTTCTGTGTCACCTATAAACTTACAACATAAAACAACACTCACCAAGTGTTATATCCTGTTAGAGCTAATCATCACACATTTAAAGACTTAACACACACACGCACACACTCTCACACACACACGCACGCACTCACACACACACACACACACACCAGCACCACCACCACTACTACTGACCCACCCCTTGCAAAAGTCTCAATTGTACAAATGACTGTTAGGATGATCATGTATCTTGAATTTTTCCTGTTATTTTTAATGTCCTGCTTGCCCTTGGTTGGTCCAGGTTCACATTAAATGTGCACATCTGCACATGCCCAACTATGATAAGGAAAATAAAGGTACCTTGAACATCTGATTTAATGAAATTTGTTCTCTCCCTCTCTCTCCCTCTCTCTCTCTCTCTCTCTCTCTCTCTCTCTCTCTCTCTCTCTCTCTGTCCCTGTATCAGGGATGTAGTTTTGAAGCTGTTGCAGTTTGAAGCATCCACTAACATGGCAGACAGTAAAGGATGCTTCCCTTTACACCTGGCCGCTTGGAGGGGAGACGTGGACATTGTCCGCATCCTCATACACCACGGCCCCTCCCACTGCAGAGTCAATGAACAGGTATGGAGAGACACAAACATACAGGACAACCTATGAAAACCTTTGTCTTTTGGAACTTATAGACAATTGATCTTCATTCGAGCACTTTATTGAAAGATGGAGGTTAAATTCATAGAAATTATTGGAACTCACTTTTTTGTGAGTTACTGCTTAAAACCTTTATTAATGAATATAATTATATAATTACACACACACACACACACACATACACCTATAAACAGTTGTTCACTGTTCACGTATGTACTGTAATTTTAACTAGATAATACAGTGCTTATGTGTGTGTGTGTGTGTGTGTGTGGGGGGGGGGGGGGGTGAACAGTCATTGTGTCTAGAGGATGTTTATGATGATTCAGCCCACATAGACCATCCCAGATTGACTGAGTGACAGCAGCCTGTAACTGGCTATAAATACTGTGTGTGTGTGTGTGATATGTCATCTCATACTTGTTGTAGTTTATCTATTGTTTGTAAGATACAGCTCATTGACTGAGGAAGCTCTTTGGTTATGTATTACCTTATACACACACACACACACACACAGACACACACACACACAATGGCAAAGTGATTATTATATGACAGTGAGATGCTTGTTGGTCTCCATGGTGAGTGCATTACTCATATATACACAAATATTATGCACATGTTCTGATGTAGTGCTGCTCTCTTTAAATCACAACTGCTGTTTACTGCCCTTTTATGGGGCCATCACTTAGAGCTAACTGTTTTATACTTATTATCCTGGGAAATATGCGCAAACACTCAAAAATACACTCACACACACACACACACATGCAACTGCAGACATAAATAGAAAGGGAATAGAAACGGGTGCAAAGTGTGTATTGAATTTGTGAACTCAATTAGCTGAATAGCCCTGAGGTATTAGTCTGTGATCAAGTATGCACAAATATACACAGTTTGTTTGTGTGTGTGTGTGTGTGTGTGTGTGTGTGTGTGTGTGTGTGTGTGTGTGTGTGTGTGTGTGCGTGTGTGTCTGTGTGTGTGTGTGTGTGTGTGTGTGTGTGTGTGTGTATGTGTGTGTGCGTGTGCGTCTGTGTGATGAGATGATGTTTACATATTTCCGTGCATTTATATGGTGTGTGTTTATATTCAGTATATACATTATTGGTACACTATAAACATATGTTTCAGAGACAGAAAGTCAATCCACCCTCTCAATTCATCTCCAGTGCAAAGAGCAATGTGTCTGAATACTGTAATGGAAAACTGTTTCCACCCAGCATTACTGATTCTCTTGCCCTCTGCACCTTGTTGCCCTGTAGAACAGGAAGAGAGGGACAGGGACAGGTCAGGCTACTTCAGCATGTTATTAATAGTATTTTATATTTACAATATCAGCCTGAAACTGTGGCAGCTACTCGAGGATGAGGAGGAGGTGGTGAATTAAAACGCAGATGCATATGTCAGTAAAAATATTCTATACTATAAAATATGATGTAGTGATCTATCTAATATTTAATTTTAAGGTATTCTGCAGTGTGTTCCATTCAGATTATAGAAATGATGAGAAGTATTTCAAAGTATTTGCCCATGGAGGTGCACCCAGAAGGGTCAGAATGCATTGCTATTTTATGCTGTTGCATGCTGGGGCAGCAGACTGAGGGCAGCAGATCCTACAGTCTCAACAAACTGATCCGCAAGGCCAGTGATGTTGTGGGAGTGGAGCTGGATTCTCGTGTGGCAGTGTCAGAGGAGGAGGAGGAGGATGCTGTCTAATCTGCAGGTCATTAAGTACAGTGACTCCCATCCACTCTATCAAACAGTGATGAGAACCAGGAGCACTTTCAGTGCAACACTCCTGCCTCATGTCTCCTGTTTCCCAGTTTCAGTCCCCTTTCATGCCTCCCGTTTACCAGGTCCAGTCTCATCTCCTGTGTCTCCGGCCCTGTCCCCTGTCCTGTCTCGGGTGTCCCATGTTTCCCAGGCCCGGGCTCCTGTCTTGTCTCCTGTCATGTCTTTCGTTTCTCCCCAGTTTCTGTCCAGTCTTCAGTCTTGTGTCTAGTCATGTTTGTCCTTTTCATTTTCCGATCCCTCTCCTGTCTTCCCCTCATGTCGCCGTTCTGTTATTTCCCCATGTGCTCCTTAGCACGTGTTCATGTTTTTGTCTTGTCTCCACCCTTGCTCAGTCAGTTCTTCTTTTGTAACCCTGCCCATTCATCATTGTGACCCAGGTGTGTGTATTTCTGTTCATGTCTTTAAGTTCCTGGTTTTCCATCTTTGTTAGTCCTTCGTGCATTTGTTACCATGGATTTTTGTTTGTTACTCTGTTTTTGTTTATTTCATTGTGTGTTTCTCTGCATTCTTTTGATTCATGTCAGTTCATTATTAAATCCTCAAACATGCCAGACATCTTGAAATGGAGTGATAAAGGTTCCTGATGATGTCCTCTGATAATCCTTTCTCGCAGCCTTTTCAGTAGGGGTTGATAGTGAGTCCAATAACATCCCACACATTTTCGATCAGGGATATGTCTGGTGATGTGACTGGCCACAGTATAGCATTTGTGTCCACTGGTTGCAGAATGTCATTAACATAACACTGGGCTGTCAAAGTGCCTATAATAAAGACCAAAAGTGATCTGGCATTCTACAAATTTGCACCCCGCACTATCACACCAGGCTTCTCGGCATGTGATGCCACTGAAGATGACCCACTGTATGACAGTCATGCATTGTAGTCTGGTGATTCCTTCTGAGTGCAGAAGGATGACGATGAGTGTGTGTAACAGACCTTTGTTGTATCAAGTTTTGTATGTAGGGGGTGATTAACCATGGAGTTTCATAAGTTAGGCTGTATTTATTGTGCTTTTTAGAGTGATTTCTGTAAAGGAGCTCTAAATAGATTGGCAGATGAAAAAGATGTAAGTTACTTTTTTTTGTGCACAAAGATGGAAAGTACTTTGAGTAATTGTAATTGTGAATTTAGAGGGTTGGTACTTTACGTGAGTGATATAGAAACTAAATACTTTCGGTAAATTTTAAGCTTTCAGTGTTTACCTTTTCATTTAGGCGAGGGAGGGTCCCCTTCAGCACACCTGAATGAACTCACTTGTTAATTGTGCAGTAAGTGTGTTAGAATTGGGAAATCACAAACCTGCACTGGACTCAGGCCCTCTGTTACGTTGCCCAAATGAAGAAATGTATCTCTTCTTCTCAGTCAATTGACCTACTTTTCAAAGTTCTTATACTCGCTCTTATGTTCTTCTTCTGCACGGTGTTTCATGTAATTGATGATTTAACTTGATCACACAGAGACGGGTGATACATGGCACTTTATATTAAGAAAGGCGTCTCAGTAGCAGAGAAGATGGTCCTACGTAGAAGAACAATCAAAGTGGAGCCGAGACATTAATTCAGTCACGTTCAGTTCTGTTCTGGACGTACTATTTTTCACTTTGAAAGAAGTTATATTTTTATGATTTCAAAAACTTTAAGAGCAGCATCTGCCACTCTCTTCTGTAATTCAGCTCATGCTGCAAGTTTGGGCTTGCTTTAAAGCTTTGGCTGGGTTTTATGGAGAATCTCATCTTGGAAACATATCTGAGCTATTTTTAGGTATGTTTTTATTAAGTTAGGTGACTTAACAGCTAATTAAAAAAGCAATTAGTAAATCTCACTTCTCACGTGTCAGTGTGTACAAAGAAGACAGCACAATTTGTGTGTGGGTGGATTGTTTTTCTTCCTGAGGTCAACATTTTTGTATGGTTATATTTATATTTATTTATATCTTTTTATCCATTACAATGAACTAAACTCTTATTGTTTCTGAATTTCATATTAGAATATCAATTTTATTTAAATTTTTTCCCAAATGCTGTTTTATTTGTTTCTGTCTATGTTCGTTTTCCAATTTTAGTTTTGTTTTTTGTTTGTTTGTTTTTTGACACTTTTATGTTGAGGAAGTGCTAGAAGTTATGGGGCCATAATTTATGCTCACCGCTAAACATGGATATGAATATAAGTGGAACCCTCTGTCTGTACATTGCATTTGTTTTGTCTATATTTATGCAGACTATGGATGGAATAGAACAGTACCACTATAAACTGTTGGGGTGGTGTAGCCAATATTTCCAGCAAAACATCAAACCAATACAGACTGAAACACTCCTTATAACTTTAGGGAGAATGTTGTGCACTGAACAGGCTGACATACACACATGCAATGTTTTTTTTCTGAAATAACAAAAAAAAGAATAATTCAGTTTTCCATTATGGGCTCTTTAATTTGGCTGGATCAACACACACGCACACACGCACACACACACACACACACACACACACACACACACACACACACACACACACACACACAAACATATTAAAGTTTCAGAGGCATCACAATTGAGTTATATTGTGTTTTATCATTCTCCTGATGGAAGCCATGGTTCACATCAGTTGTGACCAGAATGGCTTTACATGATCAGGCTTGTTGAGGAAGTGGATCAAACAGCATCCCGCAGCATTAGGCAGAAGCCATGACAGCATCTTTTGTTTATCTCTGAATCACTGCAAATACAAATTCTGCCAGATGAGCTGGAGTCAGGTGCAGGACGCCACTAGTCTTGTATCAAATGCCGGCATATTTTTCTATCAGCAGAGCTTTGTCCATTTGATCTCGAAGGCAAGAGAGTGTTCTTTGTTGCCCTACATTTCACATAATTGAATTCGCCTCCAAAGCAGTCAGCAGACATAGATCAGTTGGGGTATGAATAGCCCCATCTACTCATGCATGGTAACTCAGAGCTTTTCTGGCCATTACCCCATGGAGCTGTATGTGTGAACACAAATGCCTAAATTAGTTGTATTGGACATTAACTGGACTCCTGCCAGTCTTATAGTACAAAGTCTGGGTAATGTCCGAGTGTGGCTATTTGTATAGAGCAGGTAGATCCCAGAGAATTCCCAGTGGGTCATGCCGTGCCTCCTGCATGCGCTGCACAGGTGCAGCCTCTTGCCTAAACCACGTAGAACATTTCCTACAGTCAGAATGTGTCTGAAAAATTCTCAGGCTGTCAAACTCTGTTCTTATTAGTGCTGGATTAGTTGTACCTGAGGGTGTGGTGTAATCTGAGTAATAAGAAACAAAGAGGGATGTTTTAATGCACTTTGAATCTGTGAGGATTGGAAGTTTTTATAAGTCTGCTTAGTACTGATTCTGGAGTGAGTTATCTTCCATTAACCCAGAGCGATGCTCCAATCAATCACTTATTGTATTGTAATAGCAAATCCCAAGACAATAGACAGCTGCATCCAATTGAAGACAAGGTTAACTAATCAAATAGAATCACATTTGCTTTATTCTGCTTGTGCGACATGATGACTGTGGTAGGCTAGGTCGTGTAATACACTGGTACAGGGGTATGAAACATATACACCAGCTCTGAGAAGAGGTTTACCATGAACACATAAACATAGACAGAACTAAACTATAGACTTTAGAACCTTAACTATTCATCAGTATTTGTGTATATTACACTGACTTAGAGCAAAGATCACACATTTGTAAGTTGTGTTTTATCATGCCCTTATTAAACTAACAGAATGTTGGATTGCAGTAAGATAATACATGACATTAGGGTAAGTATGTTTGCTTTCAGAATCTGCTGGAATTACACTGAATCCAGTTTTGCCTCTACCAGTGAAATGTTCTCTGTGCTGGTGCCTGTAACACAGACCCAAAAGCACGATAAAACCACCCCCATTCTTAGCATGAAATTCTTCACTTTTTTTTCTCCAAACAGTCCTTTAATTTTTTACTCTACAATTGAGAAAATTGGAAAAAAGCCAAAGACCAAATCCATTGATCTAAGCAGAGATCTTTACCAGCAGTGCTCAACCTTTTATATATTTTATATATAACCTTTTCAGGTTTTTATATATTGTGTTTTATAGTTTCCATTCAGAAGGCATGGTAACACCCCCCGACCTATTATATGCTACACCACTAGGAGGCCAACATACATTCACGTTAACAATTTGGACATTCAAAACGTCCATCATAGGGACATCAGGCACTTTTAAGATGCTTTGGAATGAATTCAGATGAATTTGGAATGAAGTGCTGGAATACTTGTTTGAAGAAATTAAGAAAGGCTTTAATTAAGTTAATTGTTGGAGAAAATATGCACATGTATTCAAAATGCATTCCAAACAGTATTGTGTATTTCAGAGTTATACTGTCAATATACCACTTACAGTATTCACGTACTGTATACTGTAGTTATGTATTAGCAAATATAAATTAACATGGCAAAAAAAAGTTTCATAGGTACACATAGCCAGTAATGATGCAGTAGCTCATTTGTAATATACGTTTTTAAAACTGAGAACTAAAACAAATTTATTTCGTTTGCCAAATAAAAGCAAAATTGTTTTATTGTATGTCCTTTGAAAATATTTTTAAAAGAAACATTTTTGGATTATACATTGGATTATACATACATTGCAAAAATATTTGATCAGCACATTTTGAATATATTTTTCCATATGGGATGGCGTTTTCACTCAATATTGACAATATATATGATGATATTGAAACCCTTTAACATGTATCTTTAATATGTATCTACCCTTAAATGTATCTACAAAGGCTTTTCTACCAACGGAAAGAACTATTTATGCATTGAAATGTCATCACAATCATCACAGTTAAAACATTCTTAAACTAAAGAGCATAGGTTTCTCAGTGAATTAATTTGAGATAGATTTGTCCTGTGGTTGATCACTTGGCCTCTGCCTCTGCAATGTTTCGCATGCAGTCTCTCAACTTCACATGCATGCGCCCGCGCGTGCACACACACACACACACACACACACACACAAACACACACACACACGCAATGTGTGATGTTTATGAAGAACAGACACTGAGATGAAATATTAAGCTCAAGAGTGGATTTGGGCTCTTTGGACAAGATTACTCACAGTCCTCCTACTGAGCCATTGCTTAATGACTTTTATCTGATCTCCATCCTGTACCTCACGCTGCATCTTGTTGTATGAAAGTAACGTTTATGTATGTAAGTGAAATGTCTCTCTAATTTGATCTCAAAATAAAGCTCACTCTTGCAAGGCACCATGACAGCTCACTCAGGAGTTCTGTAGAATAGCACAGTGTTGTGTTGTTTTTATTTTTTATAAATGATTATGTTGTATTTGTTCTCAAGTTCTTCTTGGATAGTGTTGCTGTTTGCTAGCTGAAGAGATGGAAAATTGGGAGTGCAATAAATATCTCAGTTGGCATAAATGTGCTCTCATATCCTTGAGTGGTAAATGTTTTTTTGGACTGTGCATGCAGATTATTATTTACTTGGTATTTGGAAAGGTCAGGATTTCTGACGCTCGGGTTGATTGAATAGGATTTGAAGAGTTATCTGTATGCTTATCTGTGCATCTACCATTAAAGTAAAATATCCTCCCTGTCTTCAGTTTCTGTTCTGTGTGATCTCTTACGCACCTCCATCAGATTCATTATACAGGCCTTGTTTTCAAATTTGAATGTCGCTCTGTTGTGCCTCTCTGTGTTTTAGTGGCCAATAGAATTAAATGACTAGGCACTGTCAGCCTCTGACCGCGGCTTGAGGATGGGATTTAGAAGAGTAAATGAATCCCTGGTGCCTGCAGGATACATGGCTGCGCTTACAAGGCATTCTCTCTCTGTTGAGTAAATCGAAATCATCCACTATTAAAGTCAGCACCCCTGTGAATTACTGTGAACTCAATCATTCCAAGTGCACTTTGCATTCAGCTTCTTTTACAGTTTCATCATCTACGACGGATACGTGATTGATGTATGATAGTGTGAATGTCGAATATATTGAGGTCATTCAAAGCTAAAGGAGTCATTTTTGTTGGAGATGTATCTTTCTACACTGCAGATCAGGGAGTGTGTGAGTGGCCTCAGTAATGTGGTCAGAACACTGGAATGTGAAGGATGTGGACGATACGGAATTTGACATATGTTGATGCTTGGCTGACAGGTAGTACACGGAGGAGCTTACTGTGGAGGAATTAATCCTTACAGGTCTCAGTGCTCTCCAGCAATCAATTTTCTAATTTTCAAGAGGAGAACTTCTGTGCAGTGCAAACTTACAGCCAATAGTAGAGCTTTGTCGGTACAAAGGCATTTTCTTTGGGTACTGTTTTGTCCTACAGCACTCAACACTAATTTTGTCCCGATATCCCCCTAATTTGGGACCCTCCTCCTATCCCATAATTATGATAACTGAAATTTGTGGAGTAACTGTTTCTACTGTCCACTACATTTTGGAAATTTGCTGTGAGGTTTTGATTGTTTTCAATGAAAAGAGCATTAGTGAGGTCAGGGTGTTGGATGCTCACCACCCCACCTCATCCCCAACTAATCCCAAAGGTTTTAGATTGAGGATCATCATTCCAGAGAACCCAGTTCCACTGCACAACAGCTCACAACACACAAATTGATAGAATTTCCATTTGAATTAATATTTATCTCCAGTGATTCAATTTGAATTCAGACAAAATACTCCATCAGAGCTCCAGCTCTGATCTAACATGCCTGATTCGGGTGAGGGCCTTAAGGGGCATCTGAAAATGAAAGCCAGGTGTGTTGGATTGGAACTGTCCAATCAATGGATCAGTGGGACCAGGGTGGGGCATCCTTTTGGATGTTTGAAAGTTATGTATGTGTAATGAGACTGTGAGCAAGATATGTAAGTGTTTGTACATTGAGAGTGTGTGTGTGTGTGTGTGTGTGTGTCCATGTAAAAGACCATGTTGTGTGTGTGTGTGTGTGTGTGTGTATGTGTGTGTATGTGTGTGTGTGTGTGTGTGTGTCACCCTCTCCTTCCCCCTGGTTGGAGTCGGAGCTCAGGAATGTTTTGTTTTCTGGCTGAGAGAGATGGAAAGGTTATTCCATTCCCTCTGCATTCAGACCCTGACATCCCTCCAGAGAATACACACCAAACTCCCCCATTTCTCCCTCTCTCCCACACACACACACACACACACACACACACACACACACACACACACACACACACACACACACACACACACACACTTTCACTGAATCACACTTATGTATATTGAAACAAATGATATATGGAAATTTCCTTGACGTTTCCATAATTTCTACAAGAAATAAATGCATTACATTCACAGTTTTGATTTTCAATGTGTTTACTCTGAACACTGTGTGTGTGTGTGTGTGTGTGTGTGTGTGTGTGTGTGTGTGTGTGTGTGTGTGTGTGTGTGTGTGTGTGTGTGTGAGTGTGTGTGTGTGTGTGTGTGATGTGATGTACTTTATTCATATAGAAATTATGAATCATTCTCTTTTGAATCATTCTCTTTTCACTGGAGTCAGTGTACCAAAGATCACTGAATTAATGTTTGGTATACTGTGTAATTTTCCCCCACCCCAGTGGGCCCAGGTCAGTAGCATGAGGTCACTTCCTGTGTGTATGTGTGCTGTGTGTGTGTGTGTGTGTGTGTGTGTTTGCGTAGGAGTGCTTGTGTAAGTAAAACCATGTGTTTCTCCATGTGACCGTCGCAGTATCTGCCTCTGTGGGTGAGCATGCCTTGTTTGGGCAAGCCACTATACGCCAATCCAAGTCCAGTTTCACTAGGAGACTTCACACTCTCAGCTCTCTCTGAGAGCTGCACTGTAGGGGGGCTGTGTGTAGAGCAGTGTGTGGACCTGCCCAGGCCTAGCTAATCAAATATGAACATTTGATCTTCATCCCCTTAAATTGGAGAAATCATTTGTAAAATGTACTGCAGTTTTCTTGTGAGGAAACATTTAGGACGCACATTTATTTCTCTTTAAAACACCTAAAATTAGGATCAGGTGCACACATGATTAGAACATGGTTAGAGAGAATGGCATGGTTTCAGAGGAGGCTGCTTTATTGAAACCTTAGTCAGACATTAGTTTGGTTTGTACTTGATTGTTGAAGTGAGTGTTGTGCTGAGAATATTCAAGCTGCATGGGATGGGTTATTGCAGGACACCAGTAGGAACCTCTACAATTCCATTTTGAGAGGTCTGACATGTTGGGTTATACCCTATGGCATACTTAGAGACACTGCTTCTGTAATATTGCCCATATCAGTCTGCATTTTTTAATCGTTTATTGTTCCTGGTGACCTTTAGCTTCTTTCTGATTTGAATTGCAATCTGACACGTTCTTCTGGGGGCCACTATTTGTGCAACTTCTCACAGGGTTGAGAATTTAATGCCTGGGTCTATTTAGCTGCTACTGTTGGTCAAGCCAGTTGACGTCTTTGATCCAGGAGTGCTGTAATGTGGCTGACCTTTCTGCCTGACCCCACATTTCTAAAGCAAAGAGATTGTAATTGCACTACACAAATACTAATGATAATAAATACACATTATGCTGCTCACATTATCCTGCGTGGTGCACAGTGTAGGGAGCATTATTGAAATCTGGAGCTTTATTTCGTGAAACATTACTAAGTTTGAAAATAGACACCATTAGCATTATATAGTATAGGATAGTATATAGTATACAGAGTGAGCTCACCAAGTACATAAAGGTCACCACTGCTCTGCTGAAGGAAACCAAGTCTGTTCTATAACTACATACTGTAGTCTGTCTATTTTTCTGCATACTTTGTTAGTCTTCTTTCACCCTGATTTTCTGTGGTCATGAAACCAAAAGACCACCACAGAGCAAGCATCCTGTTGGTGGCGGGTCATTCTCAGCACTGCAGTGACCCTATGTTAGTGTGTGTTGCCCTGATATGAGTGGATCAGACACAGAAGAGCTGCTGGAAGTTGTAAACACCTCAGTGTCACTGCTGGACTGAGAATTGTCCACCAACCGGAAATATCCAGCTAACAGTGTCCTCTGAGCACTGATGAGATACTACTGATGACCAACACAGACTGTGCAGAAACAGATGAGCTTCTGTGGAGGAACTAGTTAGGAGTGTCTAATAGAGTCTAACAGTGAGTTTTACTGTGAAGAAAATGGCTGCAATTGCTAAACGGCAAATGCGACCTTGTTGTTTGACCTTTTGAATTAAAGAAAGTCTGTCTGTGTATGTACCAAAGTTTAGGACCAGTGACATGCTCTGATGGGGGGGTGGAGGAGCTGTACTCTTGATCTGCATAAAGCAAGGAAGCCCCTGCAGAGGCTTGTTACATACAGTGAGGAAAAAAATAATTTTATCAGAGAGTTTTTAATGAGTTTATTCGGTTGTTGCTGATAAGAAATGTGCACCTAAAAGATTAATCTTATTGAACTAATACAATAATCCTTACATGTTATAAACTGACATAAACTGAAGAAATAATCTTTTATTATGAGGCTTTTCATTGTTACAGTGCTGCTGCTGTTCGCAGCCTGCACACGGCTTTGATTGAGCGTTTCCGTTCCGTCTTACTAAAGAGTATTGATAGTATTTTCAGGGCATGTGGCATGATGTGTGTGTGTGTGTGTGTGTGTCTGTATGTAATGTTCCAGTTTTCCTCTGGCAGAGTAACTTTGACATTAATCAAGTGAAGAGTAGGAAATAACACCTTCCACCCCCCCCCCCCCCCCCCTTTCTCTTTTTCTCTCACATTGCCAGTACTGTCACACACAAGCGCACACACACAGGACTTTAATCTCGTCGCATCAGATTTGGAGGAAATTGGGGCTGTTATAGAGGTGTGGTGGAGCTGAAATGTAACTGGGTTTGGTGGTGTTTTGTAGCAGCTTGGGGAATCAGGTTTTAAAAGTTATTGTCTCCAGTTATTGGAGAAAGTGAGATTGATATTTCCTCCTGGTTTAAACGATTCAGTCCTATGATTAATATCATTAATGCTACCAAGCATCTGAAGGAGATTTTTGTTTTCCATTACTCTCTCAAGCTCTAAGGATATGTTGGTGGGTCCAGAATCCTTCCTCACTCTCATAATTGCACAAGATATGTTGTCAACCCTAACAATTACAGCCATAGAATTTGAACATTATAATTGCCAGTTTTTTATGAGTATGAGAAAACTTTATTTACTTCCAGTGGAAGCCATTTTGGTACTTTTCTATTCATGCAAATGACAAAAAAACAACATAATTGATGTACAAAGTTCTTGCATTACAGCAAGGCTATATTGCTTGTTTGTCACAGTGTAACAGTGTCTCTTTCAGTGAACATTGGCTTCCTTTAATGTTCTTCATTCTGTCTGAAACCTTGAAACTTTTTACAGTCAATGATATTTCTTGACTGTCCAGCAACAGGACCTAGAATCACATTTCTCTTCTGGACCAAAACCAGTGGGAGAACTAGCTTTTCTGTATCTGCACAGATACCTCAGACACAAAAATATCAAACAAAATTTGTATAGAAACAATACATACATACCCAAAATGTAGACTTAAAAGAATACAGACCAAAACTATTGTTTTTATGATGTCACAAAAACTTGCAAATTTATGTATATATCTGTTCAGCCTCCTGCAGTTTAGATCTGCCTGTTTATGCTGCAATTTTAAGCAGTATTTCAGATTTTGTAAATGAGGCCAATCAAAACACAAAGAATCTAGGTGGAGTAATGTCTTTATTTCCAGAATTTCTCAGTGATTTTAGTCCTGTCCAAATGCCCCATCTCAGTGAAACCTTATGAAAACAAGCTGTAAAAATAACGCCAGGTTATATTAATCGAATGCAATTTGATGTGTGTAAATATTCCATCATATATTGTGGAAATTTTTTTTTTTGCATTGTACGTCAAGCAGGAATAACTCAAGGAGGCATGAATGTTTTCAGTGGTAAAGCTACATATTATGCACTGTTTTGGAGGTGAAGTTGACTTAAAATTCACTCTCATCTCAGTCATTTTTGTCTAGATATATATTTATTTCTTATGCCATGTAAATCGGTCATACATTTTACCAACATCCTGCAGTAAAACTACATTTCCAAATTAAAATTACTGATTAATGAATGATACAGAGGACGTTTGAAAATCATCATATAAAAATTATTTATGACTTGAAACCACAAAAGAGTTATACAAGTAGAGCTCTTTTAATAATACATACAAGAGGTTTACAGACTGCAGAGTTCAAAACATAATGATTCTGTTGAATAAACAAACACTACAGCTCTGGACAAAGTGAAGGGACCACTCCACATCACCAGTTTCTACATATATTTATACTAATAGTTTTACTATGTTCAGGACACACTTTTAGTTCAGAAATATCTGAATAACATCACTGTTGTCTGCGTGGCCTGTAAGCTGACTTTGACTACCTACGTTGCCTATGATGAGTTTGCTCATTCGAGTTGGCAATGGAGGGGCAGCGGGTTTCTTGTGACGTTTGGCTGTCCTGTTTCTTTTGAATTCCTAAATTCCAAATAAAGTACTAGCTTTTTGGGAAGAAATGAAAACTCCTGTTTAAGGTGTAGCTGTGGCCTGGTGGTTATGGAACCAGCCTTTTGAGTGGAAGGACACTGCCCCATAGTTTGTGAATTCACTAGTGTGTATGTTTGTGTACCACTGTGTGTGGGTGGCTTTAATTCCCTGTGTGCAAGCACAGTGGGTCTGTGGTCAGCTTACCCCTAGATTTTACATTTATGGCATTTAGCAGATGCCCTTATCCTGAGCAACCACCAGCAACAAAAACAACTACCAACATTAGGATGGATGGCCCTGGAATATGGATTGAAATCATATTTAAAGTAGGTAGAAGCTGAGGAAAGATAAACAAGGATAGAGTATATACTTATAATGATGGACCTACAAAGACATCCTACAATTTGTTAATGTACTTACAATGTTAGATAATGGGGTTTCTGACAAACTGTCAGTGTCAACAAGCTGCACATTACCAATGTATCAATGTAGCTGAATGGATCGGCTGCCTCTAAACATCTTAAGTTTATTGTATTTGCTATTTTTTGCTGCAGAAGCTGAAAAGAATTGATTATATTTCGATGTTTTTTCCTTATAACGTGCTTTTATATGGTGCGTGTGAGTTAGATATGTGAGATAGGAACATCTACTGAGAACAGGAAGCATCGAGATAGAGAGAGAGATTATGAGAGGAAGACAGGGACTGTGTATGTGTGTAAGAGAGCATGAGCTGCATGTTACTCTAGAGATGGCTCTTTCTGTGTAGGCGGCTCTTATCATTGCTCTAAATTATCTGGCTAATTAAGGAACCCATTTACTTCAAATAAGTCATTTCAGCTAAATCAGCCACTTGCTGCCGTTTGCTCGCTTATAGACAGCCTTTCACTCTACACTTTCAGACGCTTTCCCATAGTTTAACCACACTCTAACCCACTCACTGTAATGTAAAACACACACACACACACACACACACACACACACACACACACACACATACGCAGAGCAATCAATTTTAGCTTAAAAGGCTAATAATTTTTGACTAATAAATCATATATCAACTATTAAAGTGTTACTATTAATAATATCACATCTGCAATACTGACAGTTACAATTCTAATAGTAAAAAGTCCAATTAAAAAAGTCTGCGTACTGGAAAGCATGCATCCTTTCATCCTGACCTTCAATGGATAGAATGATATGTTATTTTTTATTGTTTATCTCCAGCAAGATATTTTTTGTGGTGTTAGTTAGATATGGATATGTTGGAATATTGTGTTCTGTAATACTGTATTGATTTTCAAAACACAGTAGAAGTTCTTATTTAATAATAGTTGACATGCATGTCTTCAGATATTACTGTGTTACTGTATAACTGTTCTGATTAGATTAAAGGTTAACCTTTCTTTTACTCTTTTACTCATATTTAATGCATGTGATGGGGTACATTTTTGTTTATGTATTTAAAAATCATATCACCCTGCTTACAGTATCACAAAGTATCACAATACTGTATATTGAATCATAACCCCTGTATTATGACACATAATGTACAGCCAGGTTCTTGCCAATAAACAGTCCTACTCTATATATGATGTGAATCTTGTCATTTGGGCCCTCTTGGCAGTTGGGAGACCAGTTGGACAATGGCAAGAAAAAATACAGTGGTCTTCAGTGTGTCCAAACGTTTGATCAGTGCTGTGTATTTGCTTCTGTTTCAGAACCATGAGAAGGAAACAGCTCTGCACTGTGCAGCACAGTACGGTCACTCAGAGGTGGTGTGTGTGCTGCTGCAGGAGCTGACTGACCCCAGTATGAGGAACAGCCACGGAGAGACTCCCCTGGACCTGGCAGCTCTGTACGGGCGACTGCAGGTGGTGCGCATGCTGCTGAGTGCACACCCCAACCTAATGAGCCTCAACATGCGCAAACACACACCACTACACCTGGCTGCCCGCAACGGCCACCATTCCACTGTCCAAGCCCTGCTGGAGGCTGGCATGGATGTCAACACACAGGTGTGTGGGGATCACTGTACACAGTGTAATGCATTGGCCTAGTGTTTTAGTCATTTGTGTTTGTGAACTGCTTTCAGTAAATTTCAGTTCTTACGATTAAACAGGTGGAGGCTAACATTCTGCTGTATCTGCACACCTTAAGCACAGTGCAGTATGTTTCAAAGTATTGATTTGCTGAATGAATTAGTGAAATTATTGAAGTGAAGTATTTTTATTTATCCATTATCTGGTAGTATGAGTATTATTGCCACACAATAATGTATGTGCTATGTTAAAAAAGAATGACCATAAATATAAACATAATTAGCCTTGGTCTGAAATATGTAAAAAACAGAACACAAAACTGAACAGTCTTGTTAATCTGAACCGTCTTCAGCATTTGGCCCCATGTTTTCATCCACATCATACCTGATATTGTCCCTTGCCATGCACCTGGGATAGAAACGCTTTGCATGCCTTATCCACCCCTAGCTGTCTTCAGCTGAAATGTCTGATGGCTCTTTTCCCAATTATATTTCTACCCCGCTGATGAGTTTTGCCAGGTTAAATCCTGCCTCGTCCACATGAATGGGTTCGTGTGGGGTCCAATTGGCTTCCAACTCCATGACTCTAAAAGAAATCAAATAGTATTTGAACACACTTGCTACACTGTACATAGTGTAACTCATCAGTCAATCAATCAAATCAATCCAAATGTATTTTTATAGCGCTCTTCACAACTGAAGTTGTCACAGAGCAGCTTCACAGAAATAAAATTAATTAATAAATAAATAAATAAGAAAGGCTAAAACAGAAACAAAGTATAGATGACAGATCCCCTAGTGAGCAAGCCACATGGCGACAGTGGCAAGGAAAAACTCCCTCAGCTGGAGGAAGAAACCTTGGGAGGAACCAGGCTCACAAGGGGAGGACCCATCCTCCTCTGGTCAAACTACTTATACATAGTTAGGGGACACTGGACCCCTACATCTCTGTTCTATTACTCGGGTACTGAAGTAATGTTAATTCTCTGGTGGACATAATATTAACAGTAGATTTCTACAGTTGGTGATGGTGGGTGAGCAGCTAGTCCATGGAAGGGTGGGAAACTAGTCCAGGTCCAGTAGGTGGAAGGTGGAGAGCCAATGTAGACATGTAACTCATGTTTCCATGCAGGGTGGCATGGTGTAAAACTCTCTATATTACAAGATATAACAGGTATAAAGGATAAACACCATACCTGGACATACACCAGGACATATTTAGGCAGAGTCTGGGCAGTGGTTGTCAGGCTCATGCTTTCCACATTGTGAAATACCTGGTTTATTCCAGAGTTATTCCATTGTCAACAATCACCATGTCTACAATGGCATGCTCCCTGGAGTTTCCCCCTTCCCCCAGAATATTTGTAAAATGTATTGTTTACATTTTAGCCTGAATAATGGAAGACACAATTGACCATCTGAGGTTCGGGTGCACTCTTTCACCAGCCTTTCTCAGTGATTGACCATACATGGTATATGAAGGTGGCTCTAATTTCATCAGTGACAGTAGTTCTTACCCTTTGTTGAACACCACCACACATTATTACTCCTCTCCCTCTCTCTTGCCCTGGCCTATCTATTCCTCTTCCTTGTCCAGACATGATTTTTCTTTCCTCTGTCACTCTCTCTGCACCTGTGCCCACAGCGACCAAACTCATTCCAAATAAGCCACTATTTTCATGTGTCCATGTCACTGATGGCACCTGGCTGGGTCTCCAATTAGGATTGGAATCAGCTGTGGTTGGTCTATTACTGCAATTTATTTCAATGATCTGTTTGTGCAGAAATGTGTGTTACATTAAGTCTGATGTTGTGTTTACTGTGTTTAGAGTTATGGAAATGGGACAAAAAGATGTTAGCAGTCATAAAAACCCTAAAGTAAAATGTTACATAATGCTGTTTTAAAGAGAAAAAAAATGTCTAGCAAAAAATCTGATAAGAAAAAAAATTTTTTTTTTGTGCACACATTTGTGTGTCATTTAAAAGTTGTTTTTTTTCCGACAGTAGCTTTGATGGCTGGGCTGCCAAATCATTGCTTGGATCTTTTTCTAGCCTTTTCTCTGTCCTCTGTGCTGCCACTCATCATCTGACACCTGAATCTTATGTGATCTTCATCAGTAAGTCAGAAGAGTTTGTCAGTAAGTGTATCACTAAGACTGTGGATTGGCCTGAGCTCTAGGGCAGTGTGTCAAGGACCTCAAACCACTGTCCTGACTTGGCCAGACAGGGCACTTTGTGTGTGTGTGTGTGTGTGTGTGTGTGTGTGTGTGTGTGTGTGTGTGTGTGTGTGTGTGTGTGTGTTGAATAAAAGCACATGAGAATGGTGTTGGGAGGGTTAGAGAGGCTGGTGTAAGGCTTGGAGGAATGAATAATTGATCTGGCTCTGAGAGTGAGAGAGAAACAGCAGAATGCTCTGTTCTTCACTGCAACCCTCAGGCCAGCTCACGTGTGGGCTTGTGTGTGTGTGTGTGTGTGTGTGTGTGTGTGTGTGTGTATGCTTGCGTGTGTGTTTGTGTGATAGAGAGTGCTTGTAAATAGTTCTCATAATTGAATTAATGAAGTTCTGAGATAAATGCACACTGTGCCATCAGTTTCCTTGGTGCAATAAGCATCGATAATAACACTAATTAGGTCTTGTAGTATAAAATATTAAAACATAATTGGCAGTTCAGTTGCATAAAATTTGGAACGAATTATACTCATTTGTATTACGTTCCAGTAAAGTATAAGCAATAAACAGCAGAAACCTGTTTACGTGTTTACTCACACCAGTCCTGGTTACCTTGTACTGTGCCTAAGAATCTTTCACAGCACCCTCATGTTGTCACATTGTGTTTAATGTTCCAGGCACAAACACACCTAAGTCATCATGATATTAAATTTCGTGATGAAAAAGGTGTTGCTGGATGGCGCCTCCTGCCTGATTTGGACTGCAAACGCTTGAAATGTCACACAGAATGGTAGCAGCCAAACCAAAGACAATAATGTCAAAGACCATGTCAATGCTTGATCTGTAATAATCTGTGATAATCTGTGATAATGTCTTCTGAATAATGACAGATTAAATAATGCATGATTTCTTTTTCCATAGCAAATAACCCTATGACACTATCGTGACTTAATACACCTGTTATCTGTTTCACTAATAATAATAATAATAATAATAATAATAATAATATCACAAGTATGAAGTATATTACTCCTGTCATATGTAGTTTATTATTCATTATTTCTAGTTTTTTAGTTAAAATCATAGTCTGGACGTTTCAGGATTAAAGACTTCTCTGGTGAGAATCATGATGTGAGAAGTGTGAGTCATGATGTGCTCTCCTTTCAGTGAGGATGAATCTGATGATTGCTGTTTTCACACTTAATGCGGTTATGCGCCGTGCTCCCTGCTCATGTCCACATAAGATGCTGTCAGCACCGCTTGCCATGTGTGTGGCTTTTTGCCAGCTGGATGCAAAAGTTGTAGGAGCTTTGTTGACCAATGCGTGTTGCACAAAATGAAATATAAAGTTTGAAAATATTCAAACTTTATATGATCCTGTGTGTGGCCAGGGCAGACTGTTGTATTTTGCTTCTCCTTGGTGCTGTTAGCTAGTGGTGCTGCGGTAGATTGCTGGATCCTCTTTCAGAGGCTGTGCGTATGATATAAATACATAAATACATGTGACACAGCCAGAAAAATCCTGTGAAAACCAACAGTTAGACCTGTTTTTAAAAATAATATAATAGAGATTGCAGGGATGTTCACACCACTACAGGACACTGATAATACTGACATACTGTTTATTTAAAATTTATTCTATCCAGGTAAACTGTTATTTTCAATGTTAAAAAATGAATGAATGACTGCTGCTTTAAATGGATGAACACTACAACCAGTAAACACTCCCTATCTTTCATATCTGACTGTTGTTCCGCACTTGTTTTTTCTCTAATTATATCAAGAAGTGTTAGTTTATTACAGTTGTTTTTGGCCACGTGGATACTTCTTATATGCCTTATAGAGTTTTGCAACACAGTGATGTTCTGGTAATTGTGCTGCATGTATAAGAGGATTTTACAGAGGCAGCATCACTGACATCATGTTGGATTTCCATGCTCAGACACAGTTTATTGATCACACTAGAAGGATGTCATGCCCAAGAACAGCTGAAAAGTGGAGCTCACACGTTCAAACCTGCCCTGGTATGGTCCACATACATGCTTTATTTACCCACGTTCAGCTTGTCAATTATGGGTATGAACTGCAGATACCGTCTAACATATATCCCAGACCGAAACATGCATAGCTGTGAAAGGATAATCACTTTCAGACCATTCAACCCTCTTTCACAAAACATCTTTCTTTATTGTGATAATTACGTTTGGTCTGTCTGACTTCCAGAATGTATCAGGCTTGTGAATATGTTCCTGACCCTTTCATTTTGAAGTCAGGATGCAGGGTTTTCATCTGACGACTCTTCCATGAATGTCAGGTGAATTGTTTAGGTGTCAGTTCACCTCTACAGCAGGGTCTCCTGATGGTTTTGGTTTGGCCTTTCTAGCAATCCTGCCTATGTATTGTTCTTTCAGGCCTCAGCTGATACTGTAAATGGTCATTTCCCATTTCTTAATTTTATCACAGATTAAGGAAATGCAACTTAGAGTGCATGACCTGAGCGATCATGCCAGAGGCAGATGCCAGTAAATGCCCGAGGAGGTTTAGAACGCTGTAGTTACAGAGGCAGTAGAGTGTTGCACTATGTGACCATGCTGTATAATTTTACGTGGTCTTCCACTTTGTGGCTGAGCTGTTGTGGTTCCTCAGTGCTGTCACTTTTCAGTAACACCACTCGTAGTGGATCGTGGAGCATACGGGAGGGAAGACATTTCACGAACTGAATTGCTCCAATGGTGGCATCCTATTACAGTACCATTCTCAAATTCACTGAGCTTCCCAAAACAATGCAGCTGTTTATTCTTTGCTTATATGAACATTCGAAGGATAAATAATCTAAACTTCAAAACAGTTATCTGATATTTACTGAATAACACTTTTTCAGTTGTGGTGAGTAACACTTTGATGGCTTGGCTCAGTTCTCATGTGAGGCAGCGTCTGTTTTCTTTATTTATAGCACACATAGATCAGTGTGCCGTCACCCCACCACCTGCAGTCTGATCCCTTCACTGAGGTTAGTTAGTCTAATTAAACAGAAAATGAGAAACAAATCAGAACATGACAGTATTATTGATGTTAATTGTCTGGTGTTGGTAAGGGGAACTGGATTGGACTAGTTTGCTTGTCTTCCAGTCATATGTAGCTCTATAGGGCGTAAACTCCAAAGTGAAATTATGATATGTGTGTGAACATGTCTCCTGTTCTCAGAATGTATTCAGAACTCTTTCTGAAGAATAGCTGCTGACAGAGATGCTGAAATCATATTGATCTTTGACAAAAGAAACAAAATTGTTGCAATTATCAGCAAACTACAGTCACCATTAATGTCTCTCTCTCTCTCTCTCTCTCTCTCTCTCTCTCTCTCTCTCTCTCTCTCTCTATAAATATATATATGTGTGTGTGTGTGTGTGTGTGTGATTGAATACTTTGTTATGTGAAGAGCCGAGCACATGCTGAGGAAGGGTCTTTGCTTGTGACTGAGAGCAGCTGTATGAGAACAAGACTTTGATCCCGGAAATCATGGGCATTGCCCCCCACCCGCTCTCACCCCCCCACTCCTACCCCCCATGATCTCTACCCTCTCACTCTTCCCATCTCTTCTGCTGTCTCTCACTCTTTTTCTCTCTCAGCCTCCCTGCATCTCCCTCCGCTCTGTGTTTCTTCCCCTTACCCCCCCCCCTCTCTCTCTCTCCCTCTCCCTGTGTGTCTGTCTGTCTATGTCGATCTCCCTCTTTTCCCTGACAGAACCAGTTCAGGCTGTAAAAACAGGATGAGGATATGATACTGCAGTGATACTATGCATGATGTGATGTGTATTTCGACAGGTCTTGCAGTTTTCACGAGTAATTTCAGTGTGTGTGCACTTGTTCACATTTACACATGGGAAATAATTGCATCCAAAACCTTTCTCTCTGTGTAAATGTGAATGAATTATGTATGATACATTTGCAATGATTTTTGTCCCCTGGAACCTTCCTCCCTTTCCAAGCCTGCCTTTCTACACCACTCTCTCCGTCTGTGTGAAACACACTCACCCTACACATGCCCTGGACACATGTAGTGGTGTCCAGGTCTTGGGCAGCTGTGTGTGATTGAGGACATAAGACACACTCTAATTTCTAGGTTCTTAATTAGTGTGCCCATCATATAAGAAAGAATAAGTCAGGAAATTGTGCTTTCTGTTGATTCTTTAGTTGAAAAGGTCTCGAATGTCAAACATTAAAAGCCACCTTAGTGCCAAGAAGCTTTCAGGAAACCCAGCCCAGAAATGAGAGTAACACTAACATAAAGACAAGTTGTAATGTGTGTTAATGTGTGTGTTGGATCTTCTTTTTCTTAAGGGAGGCCTGTGTTTGCAGCTACCTTTCAGTACTTGTTTATGTAATCAGTCTATTAAACCTTTGTTATAATTTCTTAAGTAGTCTATAGTGTTTCTGAAATATAAAGGAATGTTTCACCCAAACGTTTCTTTTTAATTTGTCACTGAAGCAGGAAGCTAATATAAACTCACTCACACTCAGAAATGCTACATTACCATCATTGAGGACAACAAGGAAGTGAGGAGCTATTACATGCATGAAGGAGTCTACAGAAAATGGCAAATTCTTGTTATTTTTTTGTATTAATGCTGATCAGCCTATATTCTAGTACTTGATCATTATGAATTCATGCAAAAAATGACATCAGTAGTTCCAAGCTAAGCTACCCCAGCCATACCTTTTGTATGTTGTTCTGATGGCTGACTCTTGAATGTCATAAAGCCATAAAATATCATGTTCTACATTCAAATAGTGTATTCTAGGTGAACGTTAGGGCCTCTTGTGTTCAGAAAAGGGTTTCCCGTTTGTACATCTAGTGCACAATTCAAGTATTTTATAGAAGCCATATAGTGCACTGTATAAGGTGTAGAGAAATGCTGAGTTCCCTTCATTTAGATGCAATGCCAGCAGCCGTCTTCAGTTTCTGCTTATTTGTAGGTATTGTATTTCTGCCTCCAGTTTTGTTTTCAGAAAATGTAAGTTGGGTTGAGGGTCATTTGGGTCAGATCTTTGGATCTTGAGTTGTTTTCATGGTATGCGTTGGGTTATTATCTTTCAGATACGCAGTGTTTGACCAAATCTGAGCATTTCTACATTTCATTCTTGTATTTTCAGTAATTATTAATAAATGCCAATGACTCAGTTCCATTGTTGGCCATACATGCCAGTGCCATAACCCTGCCTCCACCATGTTTGACAGATAATGTGGTAGTCTTCAATTTTCCTGTCTCAAGAGTTCAGAACTGGGCAGATTTTGGCTCTAGCAGTCTAATCTAGTCTGTCTGATATGCCTAATCTCCTCAAGAGTATTCTGGACATCAGTAATTTTGTAAATAAAGGCAATCATCTACTTTAGTGGTCTTATTGGTCTTTGTCAGTGCATTTCTTATTTTTAGAAATATTCCATGTTGGTTTGGTCACTCCTTATGTTTTCATAATCTTTCTGGTGCATTTTGTTTTGTTTTTTTCAGCTTGATGACATCCTTTACTTGTTTCAAAACCTCTTTGTACCACATATCTAGAGTTCCCACCAACAAACCTTAAATTCATTATTATGTCAGCTCCAGACCTTATAACCCCTTAATTGCCATTAAAACTATAAAAGAATAGGCCACACCTGCTCATGACACTGCTTATCAGTTAATAGACTATGAAACAGAGGATATAAAATGGCTAAATTCCCAAATGATTATTGTACCAGTTGAAATAAAGCTGAAGGCCCACACTTCACATCTCGATTGCTTTATTTCAGATCCACTGAGGGGTTAAAAAGGCAACAGCATTAACACTGTGTAATTGTCCGAATACATATGGACATGTCTGTATATAGAACACACAGACTGTGTACATGCACAAACAAACAGCTATCTGTTAAAGCAAAATGGAAGTCAGAGTGATGGAAAGAGACACATAGCAAAGCACTTAAATTCTTGGAAGCCCAGTGAGAGTGAATTGATTTCCCTTCTTCAGTGATATCACATGCTAACCGCCATGGGAAACAGGACTGGAAGTGGACCTCAGTGACCGGGGAGGTTCGCTTCCTGTCTCACCATGAGTGTGTTCAGTGCTCATCCAGATCCTGAGGAACATGGTCGTGAGGATTGGAGCCTAGCCTTCTGCGTGCCTTGTTGTGCCTCTGAGCTTTAGTTCTGTAGGCTTCTGACTGGGTTACATATGGATTAGTTTCTGACGTGTTTGTGCAATTGCTTTGGGGTTTTTTTTTTTTGCACCGTTTGGGCCCTCAGAATGTTGGCCATGGGTCTGAAATGTTTCACAGTGAGTGAAGAAGCAGTCCTTGAGATGTAAGTATGGATTCCACGTGTCTCTTCGGTTTGTGTAGGTGCAGGGTCTGTTCTGTGTGCACTGTGTAAAGGCATAGAGCTATAGTTAGACATTTAGAAAGACATGTCCTCTTGGCTTTGGTGCCTATATACCTGAGTGAGTGTAACTGCATATGCAAGTGTGATCATTCCTAGATCTGGAGTCCAACAGCGTGTTTGATGTGTGATGATGGTGATGAGGATGATGATGAGGAGGAATGGGTTTAAGCAATTAGTATTCCAAAACACCAGGGCGGTGTTATAAATCTTAACAACCCTGTCTCTGCATCCTGTAGTGGAATACAGCGCAACAAGTTTGTCAGTGTTAAATCAACACTGCGAGTGCTGTGCAGCTTGATCAGATGGTTTGGTGTTATAGCAAATCAAATTCCCATGCATATGTCTCAGTTCTAATCAGAGTATCCTGATGCTTGGAGCCTAACCCTTAAATGTTTCATGTTGCTATACATTCGGTGTATACTACATCATTATAATGAAGTACTTACTTTGTTATTTGCATACAAACATATATTACATATGTTGACACTGAATTGTTTACTCAAATCCATTCATAATAGGATATCTTTCCTTATCTGTTCATCTTTCATCCTCAAAACTCCACTCATTGGGAGTCCACACTTTTATTACTGAAGCCACACTTCCCCACACAAGTATTTCTCTTATTCATTTTATTGAATATGAGTAGTGTATGTATTGAATATTTACATGTTTAATTATTGTAGTTGAACATACTATTACTGATGATAACTGAGATTTAAATCCTAAAGAGGAGTTCTGCCAAAAAAAGACGTATAAAGAAATATTAAATATGGAATTTTGGTGTGAAATGTTTTCGAACAATGCCAGAATTGTTCACATTATATATATATATATATATATATATATTATGTCTGTATATAGTGGTCCACAGGACTGATCTCTGTGATTGTTTTTAAATATGGGGAATGCGCTGTAACTTCATTTACTGTGTAATATGTATTTGCCGCAGAAAATCATGATGTGTTCCCACTGGTTATTATGGGAATAAATAGAATAGCATATCTTTTTCATTGCTGTACAACAGAATTGAGAGTCACATGGGCAAAAACAGCAGGAAATAAACAAATGTTAAAAGGGAAAGTGCCTTAAACACAATCAGAGCACTATAAAACAGTTCCACACTGCAGACTATAAACTGCTTTGTTATCTTCAGAGAACACTCCTCACTGCTGCAGGCTAATAATGTGTGTTAATGGCACATAGAACACAGTGGTAAAAATAAAGGATTAAAACTGTATCAGGCTCGATGTCATAAAGCATGCCGGGATTGGCCCTGATCCCAGTTCACTAAAATATGGAAATTTCTTCCTTTGTATAAGGGCTTATCTTATTGAAGTACTATATGAATCTATAGGGTGGGATTCTATGCTTGAGGGGGCAGGATAGTGTAGAGGTCTTTGATTTAATGAAGACCAATGGGACATGTTCTCTGAATATTGTGTGCCATCCCCTGGTAGTTTATTAAAATGCTCCTGCTCAACAATGTGTGGAGCTCTGTTACACACATTTTCTCGCTCTCTGGCACTTCCCCAGAGGACAGCTTTGTTTCACTGATAGATTGTAAACACACACCTTTTCTGGCAGCAGTAATAACACTGCGGCATCAAATTCTCCATCCTTCTACTTGTTTCTGACTTATTGACAGCTCTCTCTCTCTATCTCTCACAGACAGAGAAGGGCAGTGCACTTCATGAAGCTGCTCTCTATGGTAAAATGGATGTAGTCCGGCTCCTGCTTGACTCAGGTATGTTATCCCAGACTTCTTCTGGCCTTCTGTCCCATGGGGTGTGTGTGTGTGTGTGTGTGTGTGTGTGTGTGTGTGTGTGTGTGTGTGTGTGTGTGGTGTGTGTGTGTGTGTGTGTGTGTGTGTGTGTGTGTGTGTGTGTGTGGAAGAGGTTTATTATAGGGTGAATTGTGTCTGTTGGTATGTGTGGGTGCCTGTGTCTGGGTCTGGACAGTGGTATATCTGTATGGGGGTGTGTATGAGGTTCCACACACATTCCCTTTGTGACCTTGAAGCTTCCCTCTCTGAGCCATCTGCAGAGCAGGAAGTGGGAGACTGAGGAACTTCCTGCATTACAGAATGGGCTTTGTGGACTCTTGTTTGCTGTATATTGTTCTGGAAAAAGACTGTTTTCTGGGATTTGTAAATGTTTTATCGCAGATTTGTTTATGGTTTTGAAATGTAGCCTCCTCCTCCATCCTGTAGTCTGGGGAAGTTAAAATTATTATGGAAGACCTAATAATAACACAGACACATGAATGCATACATTCTGGAATTATCTAGAGGTATTGATTTTTTTGGAATAAGGTCATTGGAATTCTTTCTTCATTAACTGATATGAATGTCCAGTAGACCGTTTGATCTTATGACAGCACTACTTTCCCTATTACAAAGAGACTAGGTAATCCATGTCTGGCAGGGCTGACAGCTGCTAAAAGATTATTGTTCACTGCTGGCTCCCACTTCATTCTCTTACTATTACATACTGGTTACAATCCTTTTTAGATATGCTTTACTTAGAATGGTCTTCAGCGAGAATTAATAGAGTCAATCCAGGGACAGTGAGGATATGGCTGAATGGAATTGAAAATGGGAAGACCTTGATGTTATCATGAAGATTTCTAACACTGCGTTCACACTAGCAAGTGTCAGTCAGCTTACACTGCACCACATTTGCCTATTGTGGGTGTGTTTGAGGTGCTTGCACTGTTGCGTGTGGGCCTTTACAAGGTCCAGCTTACGACAAGAAAATGCAACCCCCTAAAACAATTTGTATGTGTATCGCCATTGTAATTGAATATGTACACACAATATGTCCCTGTACATGTACAAAAACGCATCCACAAAAATGGGATCGCAGAGCAGAACCTGGGGACTTTGGACCCCTATGTGTATGATTGGCCTGAAGATTTTTTTGGAGTAGACAGTGCATGTCAGAGCACAAACCAAGCCATGGAATTGTCTGTAGACCCCACACACAGGATTGTATTGAGACACAAATCTGAGAAAGGGTACACAAAATGTTCTGCTGCATTGCAGGTCACAATGAGCACAGTGGTCCATCCTGCAGGAAGAGGTTTGGGACCACCAGGACCCTTCATAGAGCTGGCCATTGAACTTTTTGGACTGAATGCCAAGCATCATATCTGGAAGAAACCAGGCACTGCTCATCACCTAGCCAAAACCGTTCCACAGCATCATGATGTGGGGATGGTTTTCTGCAGCAGGAACTGGGAGACTTGTCAGGGTCGAGGGAAAGATGACTGCAGTGATGTACAAAGTCATTCTTGATGATCACCTGCTCCAAAGTGCTCTGGACCTCAGACTGGAATGAAGGTGTATCTTCCAACAGGACAATGAGTCGAAGCACACAGACAAGATAACAAAGGAGTGGCTTCAGGACAATTCTGTGAATGTCCTTGAGTGGCCCAGTCAGAGCCCAGACTTGAACCCGATTGAACATCTCTGGAGAGATCTAAAAATGACTTACTCAAAAAGACTTGAGGCTGTAATTGCTGCCAAAAGTACTTCAACAAAGTATTGAGCAAAGACTGTGAATATTTATGGACATTTTATTTTTATTTATTATTATTTTTTTAAACAAAACTTTTCACACTTTGTCATTTTGGGCTATTATGTATAGAAATTTGGGGGAAGAAATGATTTGAATTACTTTTAAAAGGTGAAGTGCTTTCCCAATGTCCTGTATTGTTGTCATGGAGAAAGGACTCATAGTTCCAAAATGGCAACATTACAGAAGGAAAAACCACCTTAGCTTTCAATGGAAGTCAGTGTAATATAGATTGTATTAAAAAAAAAACGGTTGTGTGTGTGTGTTTGTGTGCGTGCGCACATGTGTGTGGGGAAGTGGAAGTTAGGAGGAAGAGTTGTTATGACAGAGAGCATCCTGATTGGCTGTTTGTCCCAGTTGTGCTTTCCCAGTTTTCTGACTCTCTCTCTCTCTCTTTCTCTCTCTTGCTCTCTTTCAGGGATTGATGTCAACATTAGAGATTACCAGGGAAAAACTGCTTTAGAGTTACTGAAGGAACACCCAGCCCAGAAATCACAGCAAATTACAGCTCTCATACAAGGTAAAGTGTCCTCATACAAGCGGAATTCCACACGATGTGTAAATGTCATTTTCATGGACAGAATCCCACCGGTTTAGACGATTACACTCTGAATAGTCCAAATCACCAACAGCTCAAATCAAACCCTCCTCCGACCCCCTGGCACTACCTCGCGCACACGCTCCAAAGAGCGGGTGTGTGCTGCTGGCGTGAGTCGGAGGACGGATGTGTGTTGATTGATAACGGCTATTGGAGGAAGTTTGTGTTAGATGGAGAACAATGGAAGATTAGACTTTGAAAGAAATATTCATCCTTGGAACGCAATCTCGATCTGTCTAATCAGCCTTTCTAAAGCAGCTCTGGTAGATGCCGCCCTGCCTCGTACTGCTGTACCTGGAGTACTATGAGTTAGAGAGTGCTACTGTGTAATACCACCAATTTTTAAGAAAAAGTCCAGGTTACTTGACCCTTTGATTCACTATTGTTTTTTGATGACTTTATTGGTGCTGTTGCATTTCTTTTAGTAATTTCACTCACGTGGCACCAATTTGTGCTCTGGTCTGTTTACTACACACAGTACGAACATGACCATGCACATTTCAGGCAGTAAATAAAATCATCCAGTCAAGTTTCTCTCATTATTTGCGAGCCTCATTAGCCACTAGATTAGCCTTGTAGTCTCATTACAAAACTAATGACGCAATCTCAGACACCCAACATGACCTGACACCTCAACTGCATTCAGAGTGTGAAGAAATTAGATTAATTCGATTTTTCCCTTTATGAACATATCAATTTTACTGTATTATGTGCGTTCGTGTGTCATGTGTACTAGGTTTTAACCTTGGCTGCAAGAAAATAGTCCTATTCAGTCTCTTATCAGCCGTCGAGTGTCTTTTCTTTCATCTCCTAGCTCCATTTTAGCTCCATCATTAGAATGTGGGTGTGCTTTTATTGCTCCTCTGAGTCAGTATGGGAGAGACACTCTGATTGTCTGTCTGAGCCCATCTGAACACCACAGTCACCTCAGACGTGGGCTTTCCAGCATCCGCAGAGCACAGGAATGTTCAGATTGTGGATCGCTCTGGTTTTGCTAATCTCTAGTATAGGAGGCGGCTCTGAGTCTATTGTCGCATCCACAGCAATCCTATGGGTTGAGTAGGGCTGTAGTTAGAGGAGCTGTGGAGATGTAGATTATAACATTTGCCGAAACTGTGGTCGTCGCTGCTGCAGAAGCTGTTTACGAGCCAGTCTGTGACAGGGTGTGAGGGTGAGGCCCATATGAAAGAAACTGCAGGCAAGTGAGTAAATAGGAGACAGGATGAGGACAGGAGATTGATATACACCATATCAACGATGGAAAAGATCATTCTTGTTTCATTTCCTGTTTTCGCTGGTGATATTTTTGTGCTGCTTTTCAGATCTTTTTGCTGAACGAGAGAGCCACGTTATGTTTGTGAGGTCAATGAAGGTTGTGCTTGATCTCCAGAGGCAAATGTCAAGACCAGATAGTGATATTTTGTGATTTGTAGAGATATAGTTAGAGAAGAAATAGTTAATTTTCCAAATGTAGACGAACAGCAAAATACATGTTCGGTGTGTTAAATGTACTTCTGGAGTTCAGACTGGTGGAAAACAGGCTGTGAATACAGAATAGCTCTGTATAGTGAATATATTTTGAATCTATATTGTGAATTTCCCCACTGCGGGACTAATGAATGATTAATATCTTATCTTTTCCAACTTTATTAAATCGTATGTACACAAGATTTGGGACACCTGCTCAATGTTTTTTTTGTTAATACCAGATAACACAGTTATACTGCTCTCTAGATCAACGATGGGGGGCTTTATACCCCTGGCGGCTGTTCCTGGCATTAGGCATGGTGCCATGAGGCTCATGTTTATCTCCTCCAGAGAGTCCTATTGTATTGGCAGTCCTTCTCTACAGAAACTAGACAAGTTGTGTGTGCATTTGCATATCAGTGTCAGGAATGGGTGCAACTTAATGTAGCTGAATGCATTCATTAGAAGGGGTGTCCACAAACATTAGGACATAGAGTGACAGTTTAGTCAAAAAACCCGCTCTTTGGTAATATGAGGAACCTTTTTGTGTATATTGTGCAGTATTAGGGAAAAGTGCACGTCAGCCTATTGTATGTGTCATGTACAAGCAAAAACTTCCATCTCCAAAATCTCCAAAAGGTCAATTTGCAGGAGAACATATAAACCTTCTTCACTTTCAGTGCACATCCCTGAAAGTCATTTTGGGATCAAATAATGTAAAAAATATTGTACCAAGAAATGCAACAAAACAAAGAATGAATGGTTTTTGAGCAACAACAGTGATGTTTTATATTTTTGTGTGTGTGCATTGCACCAATTCCAGAATTGTAGTCTGACAATGATATCCAGTTTTTTTCTCAACAATGTAAAAATGCATTTATTTCTAACTTTTTTTTTGTAGGGTGGTGAATGTGAATATTTTAGGGCAGTAGTTCAGCGTCACTTAATGTAATTATCTGTCAGATCTCGATCCTTATCTGTTAGTATCAATACAGTTTCAATATTGTCATGCATCCCTGGTGTCCACACTTTCATTCGCTCTGTCTGCAGAGTATATGATGGCAGAGAATGACCGATGTAGTATCAAGGAGGAGCCAGTTCGTCAGTGTCCAGTCCCCACACCTCGCACCTCAATACCCTCACCTGCTGCCTCCCCGTCCCTCAGACACAAAAGTAAGTGTGCTCATGAAAAAAAAAGTGTGTTTGTTTATGTTTACATGTGAGAATGACTTTTTCTTCTCCCAATTCAGTAAAACCTGCAACAATCTCTCTGAAATTGCATGACAGATAACAGCCTCACCAAGTGGTCAAGCTGAGTACTGCAGTTACTGTATGGAGAGTTTAATACTGTATCTGACCAGTGAGAAAAGATCTGGTGTTATTGTGCACCTGTAGAATTACCTCATATATAGTTACAGCAAGTATGACTATTTTCAAAATGCAAATACATCTAAATTCGCAGTGTACGTGTGTTTATTGCATACCTGCTGTCATTTTTGATTAGCCTTTTTCATTGTTAGGTGGCAATGCAATGAAAACTTGTATTTGGAAAATCAGAGATCTCCAAAATAAGGAGATGGCAAAACATTGAATGGAAATGAATGTAAAAGAAGAGTTTATTTTACAATTTTTAGAGTAGGCTTTGGATCCACTATGACCATATTCAGGATGAAGCAGATTAGTTAATGACTGAGTGACATACAGAATGCCTTAGTTTGTTATATTTTAATATACATTATTAAGTTAAGATGTAATCCTAAGTTACGAAAATAATGAATGTTTCCAAAGTTGTCTTTATGTTATAATGCCCTGTGTGTACAGTGGTACAACATTTTCCACTGTATAGAGCAATCCTACAACCAGAGTATGTGGCAATCCTTTTGTCTATAAAACGTGTTTAGTGCTGATGGTGAAGATCAGGCTGTGTGTGAAACTGGCTTAAGCAGGATACGGCTGGTTGGTCTCAAGATGTTTTTGATGGAACTATCTTCTACACTTTTAATCACAGTTAAAACTTGTTTTGTAACTTCATTGAACAATATCTTTCTTTTCTTCTGCTGCTGTTATTTCTTTGCCAGCCTGCAAAATATTTTATGTTCCGAAAAGGGTGGTTAAAATGCTCTAGGCTGAATCAGCAAATGCCATATGCAAATAAACTCATGGTTAGGACAGCTTGTTTTTGCAGCTTATTTTACATACGTGGACTGTAAGGACTGGTAACAGAAACTTTGATGGAGTCTTGTACTTCAAACAATGAACCATGTCCCCAAACCAAAAACACACTAAAATGAGTAAGAATAATCAAGCTGATAACAATGAGGGTATAAAGTCATTCAACATGAAGTTGAACAAAGAATGGAATATCTACACTCTAAGAAGATTGATCAACAAAATCATCTACCATCTATGGACCATCTAGAACCACTTACAAAAGAACTATTTAACAGTCAAAGAACATTGTATGCTTCATAAATAACGGCTATTTGATTTGTTGGTTGAATGGCCACTCGTAGTTCAGTCAACATTGCCCCTTGTGGTGACCATGCAGCAGTGCAGCTCGGGCTGGAGTCCCTGTGGTCAGGAGGACTGCTGAATTAAGGCTTTTCACTGGGGCTTGTTAGAAATTCGGCATACAGGAGTCAGGAGACTGGAGGTTCAGATCGTTGGTTTATTCAGATGCAGACAGAGAAGCATACACGGACACAGCTTAGTTGGTCAGTGATCTCGTTGGTCTCTCAGTTCGTCTTGTTGATCGTTCTGAAGTCAACTCAGTCTGAATCCAGTTCGGTCTAAAGGGGTGTTCAGTCTGAATCCAGTTCGGTCTGAAGGTCTAGTCAGTCTGCAAGTCCATTCAGTCTGATCGTTCATCCAGTCTGATCTTATCCAGTCTGATCTTATCCAGTCTGATCTGAGGGATTTTAGGAGGACCTTATATACATTTGTGGAGGAGGGGTAAATAGGGGATGAAGGTAAGGTCACTTGGGGTGATACACAAAGGTGGGTCCCTTACATTAACATGTAGACAAAGAACATGGAGGAAGGAATACGAGTGACACATAGGTAGTAAGAGACGACCATTTGATAGGGGTCATCTCAAGGTGTGAGATGACCCTTACATTAACATGTAGACAAAGAACATGGAGGGAGAAATGCAAGTGATACAAAAGGGTGGGAGACAACCATCTGATAGGGGTCATCTCAAGGTGTGAGATGACCTTTTGCTAAGACAATGATCTAAGACAGTATAGGTTCAAAGGGGCATATTTCTCTCAGGCTGCAGCGGCATTTTCTTAATGATCTCAATTACAGCCAAACCTCACTGTATGCCAGGGCAAAACGGATGTTAGCATGCGTCAGTGCACAGCATAGGTGCAACTCAGCAATCGTTACAACGGATATACTTACAGTCTCTCCAGCACTTTCAGTATATACAGACAGATCCTAGATAGGAGTTGCAGAGTGCTGAAGCACATAGTGCATATCAATGTTATTAGAACTGCAAAGGAAGGACCGACTCCATGTTAATGGCTATGACTTTAGTATGAGATGTCTCCTGTAGGTGTCCAAATACTTCTGTCCATATACTGTCTAGGAGAGAATTTGGAGCCTCTCATGAGGAAAGGGATGAAAAAGGAGGAAATAACAATGAACAGAGTGGGAATGAGGGGAACATGAGATAAGGGTGAATGAGAAGGAGAGGCTTTAGATCAAAGCTCTCTGAATAACGACACACACACACACACGCGCACGCACACACACACACACACACACACACACACACACAGTGTTGAGGGGCATTAATTTACAAGTGGAGGTTGTCAGCTTTTATCTCTCACTTCCCGTACTGTATATGTTGTATCGAATAAGGGTTTCCTAATGGTGCTGAATGACACCCCTAACCCAGCCTCTTTTCCTCACTCTCCAGATGATGCAGTGACGGGGGAACTGTCGAAGTTACTGAATGAAATCAAGATGTGCCGGGACAGGGATTACTCCTTTGAGGAACTGTGCCAGACCATTTCTACACACTCACAGTCTGTGGAGAGCTTCTGCAGTGGCCGCCTGTCTGACGAGGAGAGGAACAGCACCCTCACTCGTATCAACAAGGTAGGTGCAACAATGCCACTGTCCAGAACCGTGTAGCACTCTGTGGGTGGTATTGCTAAAAGAGGACTTCTTTTTCATGTCTTATGTACTAATTTATCATTCATAAATGGGTGTCTAAAATGTTCTAGGCTGAATTAGTGAATGTCATATGCAAATAAGCTCATGGATGTGACTTCACAACTATGATGAATTCAAAAAAGCCAGTTTCTGCAGCTTAGTTTGGAAACCATATGGACGATTATAGGATTATTTTGAAACTTTAATGGGGGCATACAGTCAATAATTTTAAAACAGAATTTCAGACAGAACACATCAGACTTCTGATTTGCTTACATAACATTTATTATTAATTCATAACTATCAATATTTTAGAAATACTTTCAAAATATGGGTCCTTTAAAAAGGTTGAGTGCTGACTGCAAGAGGTATTGGCATGTGTAAGAAAAAAAAGCAGCTGATCAGAGAGAAGGTCCCAAACCCCTCCTAAAGAGTGAGCCTCACAGGAGAGTCACTTGCTTTCCTGTCTGCTTGTCACATGAGACTAACACTGATAATGCTGATAAGCTATCACTGCGTCGTCTTCATTCCTCATATGTTGCACTATTTTAGCAACACAGGTCTCGTTTCACTTGAAGTATCAGCTTGTGGCCAGTAGAGAGCAGACTTCCTCCAAGTGCGACTGCCTGTGTTGGGTATCCCTCACTTTATGTAATCATAGAATTCTTATTTATAGCGCAAAAAAACAGTTCCTTTCCTGTTTTGCCAGATTTCATCACTGACGTCATTCAGCAGGAATATAGGCTCTCTTTGATGAGCCCACACTGCAGTATGAATACATGCTTAAGAGCTGATGATTCGTTCTAAATTGTGCTGGTTTTTGAGCTCTGCCAGAGATATCTCTGGGTTGGCCGTGCTGTGTTTGGACCTCAGTGAGGGTGGGATAGCTATTGGGATCATTCATCACCATGTCCTCAGGAACGCACAGGAGCTTAGCTTTTCTCATTGCTGGTGGGTGTGATCGATAACTGGGCCACCCGCACACACAAATAATGTGTGTACAAAGTGTTAGTGTCAGGTTAGAAATGAGACTTCAGAGTAATATAAACGCATATGCATGCACAAACAAGATCAATTTTAATCACATCTGTCACACCTAGTCAAGTCTGCTTTGAGATGACAGGTGTCTTGAGTCTTGACATTTAACTAAAACAGTTCTGAAGGTTTGTGTGTGTGCATATGTCTGTGTGGGTGTGTGTTTATATGTGCTTGCTGAAGTGCTGTGTCTGTTGAGAGTCAGGAACACCTAATGCTTGACTCCACACTTTACATATATAAGGTACATAACATCATCAAGTCTGCCAATCTTATGCTTTCAGTAATAATTGTGTTGATGTTAAGTATTATATAATGCATATAACCAGTGCATTTCACTGTACCAGGCCTGTCACTGTCACAACTTTATTTGGTTACAACTAATTCCCATATAAATAATTGCAGATAGCAGTTTTTGTTTATGGTGTGCAGCTATTTAACTATACAGTAGGTCTAAAATGGCAACATGGACTAATTAGAAATCTTGCTCATTGTTTTGTCAGTATTTGGCTCCAAACTGATCACTCTGAGCTCAGTTAGAGAAGCATTATTACAAGCTGACCTCTAATGTATAATAGCACCAGAATTTAGAACTTAAAGAGCAACACCAGTGAAATTATGAAACCAGTTAAAACACAGTCTGCTTGCTGGGTGTATGATTTGACAAAAAAATAATGTCTGCATGTGCCGTGAAGTCATTGGGGGAAAGGGGTCCAGCTGGTGTGATAATGCCACAGTGTTGGAGGAGGCTGGTAGCCATCATGCTTATGTCACATTTGCAATATTGGACAAGGGCCATAGCTGGTGCACTGATGCCACATTTGCAATGTTGGAGGAAGATGGTAGCCAACATGTCAATGCTGTGCTAGTGATTTTGGTCGAGGGCTGTTGCCATAGCAATGTTTCACTCTCAGTCACAATCAATGATAGCTATTTTAGCTAATGTTATACTGTTTGGGGATAAAATGACCTGCTTATGATTACGTCACCCCAACCAGCATCCGTTCCTCCAGAACCCCGAAGGAGCATACCATGCTCTACTAAAAGGCTTCTTTAAGACTTTAAGATATTCATCACAGAACATGTTCTCTGTGTGATAATGTATAATTCTGAAAGCTAACAAACATTACAGCTCAAATGACCCTAATGGTGTTGATCAGGTGATTGAGTAATAATTGTCACAGGCCTGCCCTGCAGTGTAGGAGAGCTTGAGCTACCCTAGACGGGTGGTAACAGTGTATTCTTTGTCTTTCCTGGCCACAGCGGCCCTCTCCACCATTGCCCCCAGCCATGGAGGAGGAAGAAAAAGTGTGCGGTCCGTCAGGCCTGTGGGAGGCACTCACACCCTGCAATGGCTGCAGAAACCTGGGCTTCTCTCAGGTATGCAAACATCAGAACAATAATGCACTGACCTTCACACACAGAACCTTGGGTCAAAAATTGAACATATGCTTAACAAGGGAATAAAGATGTGTGAAATGTCCAGTGGGGGCAGGTTTGTTTTATTTTGTAGTTTGTATTTGTATAAAAAAATATTAAAAATGAAACACTCATAAAGTAATATTAACTGAAGAATGAAACATATATGTATCATAATAAATAAATATATACAAAACCTTTTGTGTGCAAAATGGAAAAACTAATTTTCAGATGAAATGTGAATTTTGCATGAGACAAGTTGCTGCTATCTAAGGAAAAACAAATTGACACTTTACAGGAGAAAATAAGGTAAAATTGTTCTAAAAGGAGAAGTTCTATTGGTCTTTATATCATAATTTATTAATATAGCATTTACAGAGTTCAAATGATGGAGAAAACAAAAAAACAGACAACATTTTTTATATATATATATATATATATATATATATATATATATATATATATATATAAAAGGGATTTCTGCTTTGATGCATGACTCTGAAAGGCCATGTAAGCACCTTATGAAAATTTCCTGATTTAGCTTACAGTACAGTAAACTCATCAACAGTGTGCTGAACAAACTGTGCCTGCTGCTGACTGGCTCTCTGCCTCTGTTTCTCATTTCGAAAGCTTATGCATCTCGACAGCACACATACACAAACACACACACACACACACACACACACACACACACACACACACACACACTCTCTCTCTCCAGGTCAGTATGAGTCCTCTGTTTCCTTTCACCAGCCATGCTGAGGTCCATGTAGCACTCATATTCTGCTCCTCTCGTGCTCATTTCCATCTAATGCTGCCTATCATCTCCTCACAGTCTGAGTGGACAGTAAACCCAGTGTTTATCAGTCTGGGAATAAAAACTTATCAGCAATGACTGGACAACTTTAAACAGAGGAGGCTAAGTAGGCAGGTGACGTAAGACTACCTACACAGCTATGTTTCGCCTACATGGCAGGTTTTTTGGCATTTTGTATGCCATGCAGGAGTGTAGAACTTGGCTTATTTTGCATGCCAAAGAAATCCAATTATATATGGTTTATAAGGGCACTTTGATGAAAACTAACTTGATTTAACATTGACAGTTGAGACAGATTCTCTTGCCTGCACCTCCTTAAACCACAGCACAGCATAGATAATTGATGGGTCCTTTAATCTGTGCCCAGAAATCCCACTGTGGAAATCTAATATTTGCTGTAGCAGGATCCAGTGGAGATTGAACCCCATACACACGCACGCAAGGCATACTCAGCCTTTAGAAATCTAAAATTATTATTGCTGATATGTGATGTTTAATTTAGCTTTATATAATTGTTTATATGTAAGCATATATTTGCATTATTCATTGTGCAGATAATCGTGTAAATAATGGTGCGGGTATTTGATTTACTTTTTTTCCACAATGTTCATCCCCTCTACAGATACCAGTTGCTTTACTTTTCTTTCTGACACAAACAAAAACAACACACACAAACGACCACAAAAATCTCACACATTACTACAATTATAGTAAACATAATACAAAACAAAAATGCTGTATGACTTCTTTGTTTGTTCATCTTGGACATGGCTCATTGAGAATGCTTCGTCTGTGTCCACAGGTATCCAAATATAAAAAAAAGTGTGTTTTTTTCATGTTTCATGTTTTCCATCTTTTTCTAAAAGTTCACTCACACAACAAACCCAAATCACTTGTCAAACAGTGTCAAAAGGAACACTTTGAGCAAATGTATTGCAAGAATATTGGGTGTTTACCAGAGCACTATAATACTGTAATATCATAATTCAAAAGCATGAAACTTTGCATACTGAAGATGTGAGAATGTATTATGTAGGACAGGTTTTGTAATAGTTATGCTTTCTAATGCTGCTGAACTGCAAATCAGCACCAACTGGCTGCACTCCTCCACACACCTCCTGCCTTTCAGCATTAGTCTGATTTGTAGCTTATGAAACAACTGGCTGCAGTCATCATTTTTTGTTGTTCAGAAAATTGTGAAAATATCAAATTGTGAAGCCGATCATGTGCTGAGGGAATCAATGCTACAAAATGTGGAACATAAAGCTGAAACTGAGATTTTTAGCCTAGTGATGGCAGTAAGTCAGAACCCAACAGACATGATGGACTTTCAGGCTGTAATTCATGTAGTTCATGCAAATTCTGCAAAAGACTGATTTCTGCTGGAAAGTAAAAGCCTATAAGACATCAGTATCTACAGATTGCTGCTGCTAACTTGTTCGCTTTGTCATGGCTACAACACTGTCTCCAAGATGGACATCCTCTTTAGGTCAGATAGGGTGGAGCTTTTCTTGCATTACACACTCTAAAGGTGTTACAAATGTTTTTTTTTTGATAATCCTTTATTAGTCCTGCACTATGGAAATGTACATGCCATAGAATAACCAATAATGGTTTCATAAAGAACCAAATGCAATAGAGATGTGTAACCTTTTTGATTAGTAAAGAAATGATCATCATATCATTATATTAAGGTGGTTAGAATGTTTAGTGGTTCTTCTTTATTTGTAAGACTCAATTTGAATCATAAATCCAATATTAGCTAATATCCATCAAGTCCCAGGTCTACAGAATTATTATTTTTCTAAATATTTATGTTTTATTCTAAAAAAAATACTGAGTGCAGTATATTTGTTATCTCAGCTTCTCAGATTCTAAATATTCAAGCTGGTCAAGGTGGTCAACCAGCTAAGCTTTTGAACAGCATATGGTATGTTTTCAGTGGATTAGCTGATGTACAGGCATTACCAATCTAACCAGCATGACCAAAATCAAATTAACTTACCAACATTTCACCTGAATGACCAGCTTTTCAACCTCCTTGACAATCAAATACCATGTTAGACCAACCAGAACCAGCTAACAGCAAGAACTTGTCTTGTTGGTTTTTTACCTATATGAGTATAAAAGCAGCTTACAGTGACAGGTTCTGGAGAGGCCAAAATGCATAGAGAAGCAACATTTTGAGATTGTCAGACAGGACACATGTCATGGAAATGAAATGTTCCATTTGCATTCATGCTTTGTGGTAAGGGGTATCCGGTGCATGCACAACATTCTGAAAAAAGGTCAACTCATTACAGGCTGGACAGTTCTCAGTGTACTGATGATGTCCTAGGATAATACACACACTCTTCCATGCCCAGCCTTCAGTATTTACTTCCCAATTTCCTCTGTACATTCCTGTGGTTTCTTTAGGGCGATTATGGAAATTAGACTGGAGTTTTGTATTAGTCGTTCCAGTTTGTGATCATCTGCCTGTAGTTAACAGTGGCGTGAAGTGGTGGTGCTAGCTGCTTTTGTTTTAGTGGCCATTTATACAAGCCTCTTCTTATCTGAATGTGTTGCTATGGGAACTTGATGGAGGTAAGCAGCAAAGTCCTGGCTGAGAGAGGATCTGGAAGTTTATCTTGTTTCAGAGTCACTGCAGAGACCAGGTGGTCTAGAACCTTCAGTAGAGCAGTGGGCTTCTTATCTGTAGGGCATGCATGGAGCATAAGGGTGCACGGATCGATATATTGTTGAATAAATGGAGGGAGGCAGCTGGTTTAGGTACAGCATTGATTGATCTGATCTGATAATAGTGTCTAGCCAATTAGCAGTTAACCAATCAATCTCAGATAATTGTGTTGATTATGTATCCATGTGTTGGAGGGCAGAGCCTGTGTGTGTGTGTGTGTGTGTGAGAGAGAGAGAGAGAGAGAGAGAGAGAGAGAGAGAGAGAGAGAGAGAGAGAGGGAGAGAGAGAGAGAGAGGGAGAGAGAGAGAGAGAGAGAATATGGACAGAACATTCTCCATAATTGACTGCTCTGCTGTGCACAATCCTCACTCCTTCACTGTTTGCACTGCTGAACACCAACCATGATAAGCTTTAAAAGAATTGTTTCACTACAAAAATCTAATTTACAACTTTCCTCTAACCCAAACATAGCTGATCAGCCAACATATCATTTGTTTTGCCGTTGCACTACAAGATAATGTAATAAAAAGTGATGCACATCATACTGAAATCATATTAATATTGATAATTACTCATAAAATGATGGGCATCCGGCAGACGTTCACATCTGACAGATATTCGAAAGTCATGTTTAATGATGTATTTCTTGAACTCATGCCCATTGCATAAGTTGTACATCTGCCTAATATATCAGTAACTGTACTACAACAACCTTATAATGTGATAAATATGTTATGTATGCTTAAGACGTTTGTACAGTAGACAGTACACCTCCTGGATAGGTCTATAATTGGACAATAATGCAATTTTGCACACTACATCAGTGGATTTCAAAATAAGCAATATTTAAGGTAACACTGACATATTTTACTCAATTCCAAAGAAAACCTGCCAAAGAGTTGCAATATTTTTGCAAAACCCATTTGTAAACTGACCGCCTACATTCACATCATGATCACTGCTGTCGAATCCATTGAAGTGGTGTACAGGGGCAAATTTACAAAAATTGCATCTCTGTTAAATGCTTATTGACACCAGTGCATATACACTACATAGTATATGTAAAAATAAATGAATAAATAAATAAATAAGAATATCAGTATATCTATTATACATTCACCATAGGTCCAAATGTTGTGGACACCCTTTCTAATGAACACATTTAGGTGCCTTAAGTTGCACCCATTGCTGACCCTGATGTGCAAATGCACACACAGCTTGTCTAGTTCCTGTAGAGAAGTACTGCCAATAGAATTAAAGATAAATATGAACCTGCTGGCACTATGCCTAATGCCAGGCATGGGCTGGAGGGGTAGAGTTACTCTAACAAATGTTAGTCCATCTCTTTTAGTACCTTTGTTTTCAGAAATGAATGTGTCCCAAGACATTTGTCTATATATTGTATGTACAGCACACATGTATCTATACATTGTTCAAGAGTTGCTAAGATTCAGAAACCAGTAAGAAGAGAGAGGAGCTTGTGCTTCTTTGTGCTACTCCAATTATTTCAGCACCTCTATCTGATATATCAGCAGCTTCATTTCTGCTGAGGAATTGCTGCAGAGGTGTCAGCTGTGTGCGTTTGTGGTCTTGTATTAGTGAACGTCACATGAATTCCTCTGGCCCACGTGCATCATAGGAGAGATTGCGGAGGAGGGATTCCGTCCCTCAGACAGGAAGTGTAATTATGCTGCAGGAAGCGTACTGAAGTCACACGCCAGTCCACCCACCTGTGCCATGTGAGGATCCCTCCACTACTATGGCAACGAAGGCCTGAGGCACCTACTGGTGGCATGGAGGGGTTGGCAGGGGGTGTGAGTAATTTGTTCGGGAAAGGGGTTCCTTGTGGAATGAAACATAATTCCGTAGCCCCGAACTAATACTTAATTTCGTCAATGCAGGGTATGGCCACACACACACACACACACACACACACACACACACACACACACACACGACACTGATGCACTCAGATTCAGTAGGGTCCTCATGGTTGCTAGGAGACAGAGAATTCATAAAGTGCAAGGCGTGGGATATCCGCCCACTTTCCATTGACAAATCTGAGTCTTCATTCGAATAGGTGCGTCACAGCGTGTGTGTGTGTGTGTGTGTGTGTGTGTGTGTGTGTGTGCTCCCACTCAGCCTGTGAGGTGTCCCAGTTTCTGCATGGTGAATTCGGCCTCCTTGGGATGAATGAATTCTCTTTTTAGAGAGAGAGAGAGGGAGAGAGAGAGAGAGAGAGAGAGAGAGAGAGAGAGAGAGAGAGAGAGAGAGACAGCAGGTTTTCACTGTCTCTTTGTCTTCTGCTTCGTCTTCATCTTCATCTCGCTCTTCAGAACTTGGTGCCAATATCTTTTCTGAAGTCTCTCTGTTTGCATTCTGTTTCTCCACTGCTCTGTCACTGCAGTATCCCTCCGTCTCCTACATTCTCTTTCTTTTTATTTGTCTGAAATAAACATGGTCTCTGTATGATTCATAGTTGGTGGTTAAAGAAAATCTGCACAGTTATGCTGTGTACTTCATTCACTAGTGTTGCCATATGGATGGAAATGCCTGCAACTTGTTCTGACTAATGATGCGACTGGCACAGTCAGTCGTAATTGCATCACTCCTACTTGTGTCTTTGGGATGAGCTGTCTGACACTATGAAATGTCTGCTTTTTACCCCTCACAGGCTGCTCCTAAAGTCGTGTAAAAAAATTAGAATAGAAACCTTGATTGAGAGGTCATACATCTAAACGAATAAATATGAAGAAATACTTTTGAAAATCATGTGTAAAATGCAAATAATAAAGAAGGGCTTGTATGGATGCCTCTGAGTCTGAGAAGGTATTTCCCCAAATCATTTACAACTGTCAAATCAAGCCATCCTGGCAAGTTCAGCTCACGAGCAGATTGCAAGGTGCATAAAAAGTCTCCAGCAATTGATAAATGTAATCAAGGGACTGAAACGTTGTTCTTCTCACGATTATTGTCAAAACACCACACCTGTGTAGTGTCCCATTTAATTTAGCAAACAGTTAAAAATCTGGAATGGGTTACAAAACCTTTAAATAGTTTGCACTTCAGCAATCCACAGTCAGACAGATTGTGAGCAAATGGAGGAAATTTAGTACCTTCAGAAGTGGCTGACCAACAAGATCATGCTAAGAGAAAGGTGTGTAATAGTCTGTGAGGTAGCTTCTAAGCAACTTAATGCCTTTCTCACTTTGGCTAATGGTGATGTTCACAAGTCCACCATCAGGAGAAAACTGAACAACATGGTGCAACTTGGCAGGGTTGCAAGGAGAAAGCTGCTGCACTCCAAAATGAGTATTGATACCCATCTTCAGTTTGCCAAAGAAGACATGGACAAGTCAGAATGCTATTGCAAATATTTTATGAGTGGATGAGACCAAAATAGGTCTTTTTGTTTTAAATGAGAAATGTTTTGTTTGGAGTGAAAAAACAACAACAACACTGAATTAGAGGATAAACATGGTTTAGCCCTGTTATGCATCTGGGCCTGGATGGCTTGCGTTCATTGATGGAATAATGAATTTAATATATACCTGCAAATTGTAAAGGAAAATGTCAGGACATCTGTCCATGAATCTCTACAGTATGTGGGTCATGCAGCAAGACAATGACCCTAAGCACACAAGTCGTTCTTAAAGAAGAATACAGTTCATGTTCCAGAACATTAGTCAAAGTCTTCACCTCATTCCAAAAGAAATGGTGTTGGTCCCGAAGCAAGCAGAAAACCCACCAATATAACAGAGTTGAAGGGGTTTTTTGTTTTGTTTTGTTTTGTTTTGTTTTGTTTTGTTTTGTTTTGTTTTGTTTTGTTTTGTAAACCCAAATAATTTCAGACACATTTCTTGAATTTTATTTGGTTAGTTTTTAATTCCATCTCTCAGTAGTGTGGATTAAATTTACATATGTTTAAATCGTTTATAAAAGACAAAGATTTCCATGGGGTGTCCTAGTTTTTTTCACATGAATGTCCCCTAACTGACTCCATATCAATAAAACAAATTTTAATTAACACAATTTCAGTTTAAATGATTTTGATCTCAGTTCATAATATGGTAATAAAAGACCGGAGTGCAAATTAAAACCTAGAAGAAGTTTAAGCACAGATTAGATCTGTACAGTTAATTATATGTGTCAGTAAAGCTACTTGGGCCTGTGTAATTAATTGATTGTGAAGGGCCAATCATTAATGCATGTTGTGTAATGTGCGTTGTGCCACACTGTTTCCAAACAGCACGTCATCACAGTTATGATTGGTTATGCACTGTATATGCACTGGTCCTGATGTCAGTTTTTAAATGTTCAATTGTTTCCAGATGTCCCAGATGTCTGTCCTAGCAGATGAATCATAGGCAAGTCCCTGTGTGTACTAATCACTGTTTATGAAAATCTTTTTTATAGCTGTCAAAATGTCATTTAACTTGATTCTATTTTTGAAATCACAGTAGTATTTTTATTTTGATTTTTTATTTGATTTTTTTTCTATTTGGATTTGCAAAAACAGCACAGAGCCTCCCTTTGTGAAAAAGTGATTTCCTTTCAGTTGCTTGATAAACTGCTACAAAAATGCTTACTGTGGTTGTTAATTAGTGTCTTAAAATACAGAACAGAACTTTAAATAATTTTTACCGCTCAGTTATATTTCTAGGCCTGTGAGCAGGAGTTGCATGTTTCGGTTCTACCACAGTGTCAGTCAGATTTAGATTCAGGGATTTGACTGGGCAACTTGTTGCTGTGCTTCAAATTCTGCAACATTCAGTTCAGCTTCAGCTCATAGATAATTGCATGCTCTTTTGAAGGATGTTTGATACAGAAAATAATGCATAGTTCCATCCACAGTAGCAAGACACCCCAAAACAACAAAGCCTTCTCAATAAATCACACTACCGCCACCCTGCTTTACAGTTGGTATGAGGATCCTACAGTCATACATATGTTAGGGACGTTATTTACATGTAGTTATTGGGTCCTTTGTTATTTCTTGGATGATTTTATACCTTACTCATGGAGAGGTCAATCAAAATTGGCTGTGTTATATAGCTGGGTGACATTGATGAGTCTACAAATATCTTATAAAAGCAATGCCATGATCTAGACACTTTATTATTCAGCCAATGTGCAAATCATGTGAATATGAATGAGACCTCCACTTCCTTGATGTTACTGTTTCCTAACCTGTTCTCATGAAGGATTGCATAAGTGAGTCATTTATGTCTAGTAAGTTCTCATTTTTAACTTTTTGCAGCATTCCAGGAGCCTATACTCCACTTATGTCTGGAGCACAACCCATTTGGACCAGTGGTTCCTATTAATACTTGTAAATTCCTGTTACCTCACTGTAATTTGTTCATGCTTAATGCAGTTCACCATGATTCTCTACTCATGTAATAGAATTGAATGGGAGTGTGTTGAGAGGGCTTGGGAGTTTGAATTGGTTGTGTGTGTGTGTGTGTGTGTGTGTGTGTGTGTGGTTAGACTTTGCTGAGAGTATACACTGAAAGAGTGCTATGTCTCTCCGGCTTGTTCTCCTCTTCCCCAGTGGCACTGGTGTTCTTGATCAAAAGCAAATTGTGCTTGCACATAGCCCGGGACATGCCTTAGTGATCAGAAAATATACAGCCCAGCAGAGGCAATGGGGAGAGAGCAGGCACAGCAGAGCAATCTCACATGATTCAACTCATAGGAGGGAAAAGTGGGTGGGTAAAGATTTAGAAACTGATTAAGGAAGAAGTTGATAATACTAATACTGTTGGCTAGGAGATATGAAGGGCTGCTTGCATTAATTTAACTTTCTATGGCTGCATGGTGGACGTGCTGTTGTCCTTGCCAATTTGTATCTAGTGAAAATCATTTCTTGCTTGCATTACCCAAAGCAGTCTACTCCTTGAGTGTGTTCTGGTTGCTTGTTAAGTAGAGCAGTAATGGATACACTCTGCTAGGCTGTATGGGATGTCTCTAATGAGTTGCTGTCAGTCTCTGAGCGAGTTTACTCTGACATGGATGATGGCTTGGAATTCTTTCACTCACAAATGCCCCTGATTGCCCTACAGGTCTCATACAGTCTAGAGTGAAGATTCTCTAATAAGGAGATGGTGAGTGTGGTGGTGGAGGTTGTATTAATATTGGTATGTGGACACGGTACCCATTTTACCCATTTTACATACCCGTCTGAGGACTGAAAGTAGTGTGGGGACCTAAAAGTTCCCCTGATGGAGGATTTCCAAGTTCCCCAAAAAGGTGACCTGGAATGTATAGGAAGCCATGTCAAATGCCATCGATGACCCTTAGGCTTCATACCAGTTCAGTCTAGATCTAATAAGGACTAACTGAGTCTGCAGAACTCCGCAGAATCTGGGTACAGGTTTAAAGACTTGGAGGTAGATTTGTTTTATCGGTAATATTCATGTTGTGTTGCTTTTTAAAAAAATTCCCGTATTTGTTACAGCATTCTGTTTGTTTATTCTGTTGGTCTAACTTTCTCAGATTCTGTTGTCATCATCAGTAGTCACCAAAATAAAGAAATAAAAAAGGCAGTATATTTTTGTGGAAGGAATGACCATGTCAAAGTTAGCTAGCATTTTGAATGTTGTTGGTAGTTAAAATAATTTTTATAATATTCCTGTTCAATGTGATTTGTTTTTTTTTTAATATAAATAACTTTTAACAAATGTTCTAAAAAAAATCAAATATAAGTTTTACTTGCTCTTGGGCTCCCCTACAGTTGCAAAGTATAATTCTCAGTTTGAGCCAGTGCTCACCGGACTCACTCTACACATGCATTTCTGGACAAGCTCAGAGATACAGAACCATCACTGCATGTAAAAGAAGCATGTGGACTGATGCAGTACAGTGGTATTGCAGTACTCTAGGCATTGTCCTGCTCACTTATCCTGAGATGGCACAGATAAAGACACTATTCTCATGGAGCATGCAGTGATTTTGAAGCTGTTATTTTAAGATTAAAAGGCAACATAATATTGCTTTAAGCGATTACTATAAAACGGTCTAAACTGCCTAGACCCCACCCAGTAAGTACTTAGAAGGGCTCAATTGTGAAGTAAATGTGAACATCCTTATTAACCCCTGAATTACACCCACAGACCTCCTCTTCAGAGGGAGTGGCTAAGTCTGACTTTACTCCCCTCGGCCCTCAGCTTCTGTTGCTGCTGCTGAGGTTGGCATTTCCTTCTTTCGCTGGACTTTCCCTCTGCAAATGAACCAAATTCCTAGTTTCAGGGTGAGGTAGCAGTGCCAGGAGCTGGAGTTTAATCTCTTAAGGGAAGTGGTTTAATGGGAAAAGGCAAGTACAGCGCTTGGCTCTTTTTTACACAGGAGCCGGCTCATTTCAGGAGGAAGGCAAGTGATTTCTCTGGGGTCACTACATCTATACAGTCTCTTTCTCCTTCTTTACTTCTTTTGCTTTGAGTCTGACTCCCTTTCTCATTCTGACTTACACACATTTTCCATTTCTGGCTCAAAAATGGACAGAACTCTGAACCCTTGGGATTTCTTAAATGTCTTATTTGGTTACATGATGTGCAGTCTATGATTGACAGGTGAAGGTCTATACTTCAGTCTTTTTGTTTTGATGTAAAAAAAAAGGTAAAGACTGTTTTTAACTCTACAGTAATAACTGTACATTACATTAAGCCACACCTGCCAAAGCTTTTCTCTGTATGTTTTAGTGTTTTAATGAGTTCTGATGAAGTATAGTGTCTTGAGGATCATATACCACAGCAGACCTAGGAGGCTGTTTTCTGGTCGGCTGAAAGTAAAGGAATTGAATGTTGGTGTTAAAGTGTTATTGAGCGAAAGCTCCTGTGCTGCTCTTGTGTGAGTGCATTTTGTTTTGCAACATTGCTCCTCCTTTGTGTTTCTTGTTCTTTCTGTGGCCTCTGGTACAATAGGAGTGTTTACTGTGCTGTATAAAAGTGATATGGTCTAATAGTTCTTTTACCCCACTGGCTCCTCCCACTTTGACCCAGTCCTCAATTCAAATGTGAGTTTATAGAGAGTCCTACTTTCAAGCACATGATCAAATGCCAGATTTAATATTACTTATCATATGATCTCTCTCCCTCTATGAATATCTCTCTTTCTCTATCTCTGTCTCTATCATTCTCTCTGACTATATCTATGCCAACTGTCTCTCTCTTTCTCTGACTGTTTCTTGCTCTGTCTCTTTATGACTCTCTGTCTCTCTTTGAATTAATGTCTCTCTCATTCCCTCTTTCTATCTCTGTTTCTTTGACTCACTCTCTCTTTCTTTGATTCTGTCTTCTCTCTCTCTCTCTCTCTCTCTCTCTCTCTCTTTTCTCTGTCATACTTTCTTCTTTCTTTGACTCTGTCCCTTTGAATCTATCTGTCTCTCTGACTTTCACTCTCTCTTTCTCTTGCTCTCTCCCAAAAGTTTCTGAAGAAATAGGGGAGGGGGGGGTCTTTTCTCAGCTGGGGGTCTACAGACAGGCTGTTAATGAAACACTGTACAGGAGTTGTGTAAAATCAGATTTTTCCCTGTATTAGAGGGCAGATTAGAGAGAGGACCTGAGGTCTTCAAGTAGGCTCTTGTACATGGGCCCCTGCAAAGCACTCTGGGGACCTCCAATGGAAGATTTTACATTATGCCACCCCCACAAATGCATTTGTGTCAAAAATCACTCCAGCTACCTCACCCCTGTGCCTGTTCTGCAGAGATGTGGACACAGTGTTCCCTGCTTTTTCAGACTGTGCGAGGCTAGCCCTGGGTTTTCAGCTCCTGGGCTGGGTCCTCAGGAGGATGGGCTTCATGTGCACCCAGACCATGTTCATCTTTGGATGTAGATATATGAAGTGCTGGTGAACTTCTTGCAGGGCCAGGCTAAACTAGCCATTTGGAAATTGTTTAGGCTGCTGTCAGAGTGAAAAGACACCAATGTTGTCAGACTGTTTCAGGCTCTGGTAGCGTCTGTAGAGTTTAGGACAATCTCTTCTGTATTGTGTGTGTGTGTGTGTGTGTGTGTGTGTGTGTGTGTGTGTGTGTGTTTGTTTGTGTGTGTGTGTGTGTGTGTGTCTCTCTCTCTCTCTCTCTCTCTCTCTCTCTCTCTCTCTCTCTCTCTCTCTCTCCCTCTGTACCTCTTTGCTCTGTGTGTGTTTTCTGTTCCGCAGTGTGTGGTGGAGCTTCTGTCCTCCAGTGTGCTCCCCTCCCCAAATCAGACATGCAGCAGTGATGGGGAAATCACAGGAAATGACAGAGCCTATTCAGATCAGATACAGTATCTACTGTGTCTTTAGAGAGAGAGAGAGAGAGAGAGAGAGAGAGAGAGAGAGAGAGAGAGGGGGACAGAGGGACAAAGAAGGAATCTGTCAGGACAGAGAGGGTGAAAGGAAAGCGTGAAAGGGAAGAGTGGCAAGGGGAGAAGCAGGCGGAGTTGAGTGAGAAAAGTTTGGAAAGGAGGGGAGAAATGATAAGTGAGTCAGGCTATGGTCACATGTGTAAGGGTGAAGGCTGCAGGGACAGGGGGAACATTTCCTTTTTGGACTCAGCTGCAGTGTGTGCAGCTCCATGCTGCCCACTAATTACTGAGAGGGCCACTCGTGTTTGTTTGTTTGCTTCCTTTCTTCAGATCACACAGTTCCTCTTCAGCCCTATCTCTGCCGACAGGCAAGGGGGAGGGAGGAAAGAGGGGAGATAGAGCAAGAGAGAGAGTTAGGGAGGAAGAGAGAGAGAGGAGTTTGAACGGGTGAGGACAGAACAAGGACGGTTAATGTTAAAATCATAGGAGCTGACCTGATATCACAGGTATAGGCTGATCTGTTTCTTCCTCTGTACTTGAGTGTGCTGTGTGTACATGAATGTGTTGGGCAGTGGCTTTTCTAGACTTTAGTGCGTGTGTGAGTGTGCACGTGTACACGTGTGTATGTGTGTGTGTGTGTGTGTGTGTGCTTCTCAAACTTAATCCCCTTATTATACTGTAAAGAAAAGCAACCTAAATAATGTCTTCATGTGAGAATTGGGTTTATTCAACTTAAATAAACACTTTGGATAAAATCACTCGTATAAACCCAGTTAAACCACTTTTAATTGAATGAGGAACCTATGAATAGATTCATACGTTCCCCTGCCGAAGTCTTAATGCAATAAAATCCTAGCTGATTGTATGAGAAAGCAACAGAAGTGTGGTCCCACATGTGGACACTCAAACTCTCATATTACTTGCACTCATTCACATCTTCTTCTCAGTCATACTCAGCAATCTGTTCACTTGTACCTTTCTGCTCAAATTCTGCTTTTATTTCCCTTCCAGAACCTCTTTTTGACTTTCTGCATGAGTGTGCATGTAGTTCCGTGTGTGTGTGTGTGTGTGTGTGTGTGGATGTGTGTGATAGATAATGCACTCAGAATCAGGAAGCTCCTGATTCAGAGCCTCTCGTTTGGCTTCCTGTGCTCAGAATTGCAGTATTCTGCTCTGCTTGATCCATGTCTTCCGCCCATGTCTCAAACTCTGGCTGGCATTCCAACTTCAACCCTGATTGACTATGAGCTCAGACTTCTCCTCAATTTACTGCTTGCTCTGTTCTTTTCCCATTCTGTTTCTCAGGAGCTTCTTTGTATTTCCAGTGTGCACTTACACTCCACTTCCTGCAGAGAGAGAAACAGGGAGTATAAGAGTACGAGTGGCAGTTAGTGGAATTGATAAAGAAGACCAAGTATGGCTTTCTTAATGGACTGCAGCTCGGAAAATCTTTGCAGAGGAATTCTGAACAATTCATCCCATCATTCCAGTAAACTCCAGTGATTTTTACATCAGTGTCCTGCTGATCAGCACCTGGTCAAGCGGACAAGCCCAGTTATCTTGGCTTTGCTCCGTTTTCCTCAGCTGTGTGGAAGCACGGAAAAAAAATAGGGCAAAGCTTCTGGTTTGTAAGGCTGCAGAAAACTGCCTTTGCTGCCCTACATTGAACTGAACAGAGTTTTTCAAAACAAAGAGTATCTAACGCCATCATTTCGAAGCACAATGAGGTGAAAGTATGGGGGAAAAAAGAACAGGGAAATGATGAAAGGAGAAAATGGATCTAACACAAGCCGAGAGGTTCAGGATCTTCAAATCTTAAAAAATAAAAAAACAAAACAAAATGTGTGAACAAGACAAAATTACAGCTGGGTTGATTCAAGTGTGAGAATGTTGACAGGTTTGCTGAGGGCCTGCCGAATGGCCTGATTCAGTACCGTCTCAGAGTTTGACAACTGCCAGAACTGTCAGTTTTCTTCTAACACCAGAAAAGGGCATTTACTTCATTATTCATGATCCACCACCATCACTGTTGCTGTCTTTGCTTTGTGACTTTGCTGTGCTTCTGCTGCGTCTTTTGCACTGCACTGTGTCTGTCTGTGTGATTCCGAAAAGGAATGTTTGATAAATTCTTGATTAAAACAGGTACAAAAGAGATAAATAGAGTGCAGATCTTTCAGACAGATGCTCTGGTTCCTGCTGTATGATGGATCTGCTGGGTGCTCACTGTGTATTGCAGGATTTTAGAGCTGGCAGGTAGAGTAATGGCTCCTGTATTTAGCTGAAAGGAAATCGATTTGGATCACATGAGATGAATCTGAAAACTCTTTCTCTGGACAACAGTTACTGGTGCAGAGCTAGAGTTAGATTTGTAGCCCTCGTTAAACTGTTTGGTGTAAAGAATCTACGTAAGTGTGTGTATGTGTGTGGTTGTAGTCTTGTGATGCATGTTCATTTATTGGGCGGCATGGTGGCTTGTTGGTTAGCACTTTTGCCCACACCCCAGCACTGGGGCCTTGGGTTCAAGGCCCTATCTGGGTGGAGCTTCCATGTGTCTGTGTGAGTTTCCTCCAAGGAATCTGTTTTCCTCCCACATTCCAAAAACATTGATATCAGGCGTATTGGCTACTCTGAATTGTCCTGGTTTGTGAATGAGTGTGTGAGAGAGGGTGAACGTATGTCTGTATGCCCTGTATGACCCCCTAGTGCTCAATTCAGTCCTCTAGGTGAGTGGTTGCTTCCGGTAGTGAGTATGCTGTCACTTTTGGCTGATGCTTTTTGCAATGTGTTGGTTGAGTGCTGTATAAGTGTAACTTCACTAATTTATAGCAAAAATGAGAGATATGGCAAAAATGAATAGTCACAATTGCTGGATACTTTTAAAAGCATATTACTAATCAAGTAATATGTCAAGTAATCAAGACAGTCAGTATAATTTCAAGTCATCAACCATCATCAATCATTTTATTGAAGAAACCTCCCAGTAATAACAGTATTCTTTCAAAATGAACAAAAATCTAAATGCATGGTTCCAAATGATTACGCACAGTGGAGCTTCAAAATACAGACTTTTTAATACATTTATTTTGCTCCTGTAATTATGAAAATGATTATTTGATTATTATTTTTTCTCTAGGTTTTTGAATGTTCTTGCTCTGCTCTATGTTACAGGATTCTCAGCGCTGTGTGGAGATCATCCAGTCTCCCTCTCTGGACGTTTTTTTACCAGAAGACGAGGATAATCCATATGAGTCTGTGGCCACGGCTGTCACACGCAAACCTTGCTCACTGGACATCCACCTTCTTAATGCCTGTCCTCGTAATGGTTAGTTACTAAACTCTTTGCACATCACTTCACTGTATGCACATAGCAGTGATTCCAAATCCTGATCCTGTAGTAGCCCTGTTCTTTGTATTTTTATCATTTTTTCCCAACAAGCCTGATTAAACTACAGACTTTGAAGTGAAGTGTGTTGAAGTGTGTGTGTGTGTGTGTGTGTGTGTGTGTGTGTGTGTGTGTGTGTGTGTGTGTGTGTGTGTGTGTGTGTGTGTGCAGGAAAACAGGAATGCCAGATTAGGACAGTGAAACATTGCCATGTATCAGCTACACTGTTCCAGAAATCATAGCCTTTGGCAGCCATGCAAACATGGTCTTTCAAAAGCTTGGAATCACTGAACCACGTACACTATGTCCATATGTTTGCAGATACCCCTTCTAACGAATGTGTTCAGCTACTTTAAGCGGCTGACACAGATGTGCAAGTGCACACACACACAACTTGTTTAGTCTACGTAGAGAAATATACTTATAGAATAGGACTCTCTAGAGCTAATGAACATGAAATTATTGGCACCATGACAAATGTCAGGTGCTGTTTATAAAGCCCCCAGTATTGAGCTGTGGAGCAATGGAACTGTTCTCTGGACATTAGAGTGTTCCTTGATCAATAGCAGGCAACTCCTAACATTTAATTGATTTCAGAAAAAACAATGAATAAGCAGGCATCCCTATACTTCTGTCCATATGGTGTAAAGAATATATATTATATGTATTAAGTGATATACAAAAAAATTGAAGCAGACAAAATTACTTGATGTTAGTTGTTTCCTGAATGCCAGCAGAACTGTAGATGATGAGCTTAAAGCAAACATAACTCCAAAACTCACATTCCAGACTTTTGAACAGTAGATTTTTAGAACAGTAACTTTGCACTCCTATAATCACTCTCCAACATGCCTTACAATAGCAACAGACATCACTGTGAACAGGTACACACACACACACACACACACACACACACACACACACACACATACACACACACACACACACACAGAGTCGTACAGCAGTCTCTCACTCCCTGGGTTGAACCTCACACCTCCACCTGTCTGAAGAGGCAGAAATCCCCTCCTTTTGTCGTGGGTAGGCTCATAGAGGTGGCTGAAGAAATCTCAGAGTCACATCTGTGGCATCAGCATCACATTGCTGAAAGTTGAGGTTGTCGTGGAAACGAGCCTGGTGAGTCACCTGCGGGTTGCCATGGTGACATGCTGTGCTGTGCTAGGTTGCCTGTAGGTAGAGTGATTCACACCTGCTGCGGTGAGAATGTTTATCTGGCTCGGTCTCCACTGTCTCCCTGTTTACAAAGCATTGTGGGCTGCTGTGGGACTGCACTGTGTGTGTGCGGTGTGTGTGTGTGTGTGTGTTTGTGCGTGTGTGTGTGTGTGTGTGTGTGTGTGTTCATGTTATGTGAGATCACTGGAGAGTGGCCCACCAAAGCCATTCTACTGTGATAAGAGTCCTCTGTGTTTGTCTCTGTGTGTGTGTGTGTGTGTGTGTGTGTGTGTGTGTGTGTGTGTGTGTGTGTGTGTGTGTGTGTGTGTGTGTGTGTGTGTGAGAGAGAGAGAGAGAGACTGCAGGATTAGAGCAGGCTTTTGGACCTTTATTTTCTTCCAGAAGTACACAATCATAGCTTGCAGGAGCTGTTTTCTGTCTGATTACAGGTGAGCCTGTGTGTCTGTTGAAGTCTGGAGTCTAGAGTGTGCAGGCATGGGGTATGTGGCTTTGGGCTACACGTGTCAAACACCTCAGTTATGCCTGCAGACCTGAAAGTCCTGGTCTGCAGGCACTTTTTATCTTTCATCTGATCCCCACAATCTAGTATTACAGTAATTGTCAGTTTTGTTGGTTTGTAATAGTCATGGAGTGGAAAAAGACAACATTACTGAAACATGAAAGGACATCCATGTTTTGTGAGCAGGGGAATGGTTTTAGTTTCACATATTCAGTTTTCTTTCTTTAGTAGCTTCAATGGTGGATGAAAGTGGGGGTGATCCTGTGTCAAACGATCATTGTTAGCTTTCATTTTTTCCAGATTTCAATTGAAACTGATGTAGATAAGGTTGATGTTTTGTGGATTGCCATAAATGCTAAAAAGGGCAAAGCAGTTTGCAAATTACATTACAAATTGCAATCACCAGGGTCTAAACACTTACAGGGCAGGGGACATGAGATGGACCTCTTTTTATAATAGATTTGGGTTCTCAAAAGGAGACCTAACATTTTAATATCAACGGAGATGCCTTATGTTAAAGGTCAGAGACACACTGACCCTTTGAATTTGACAGAGTAAGCATCACATCTTTTACAAATAGGTAAATTAAAACATGACTCATGTAGTCATAATGACTTATATAAATGCATTTACACTGTATGATGTGGCTTATTTACATAGTTTACAATGATTCTAGTTACGTATTGAGCACCGTAATGCAGAGTAATGTTAGAGATTATATCTATAAATCTTAAGGCCATGTATGCGGACCCACACTGTAGTAGTTACTGCATCATTCATAGTATATATTGAACATGTTAATGTAAAAATGTAAATTTTATTTATAAAACACATTTTAAAAGAACAAAATGTTGACCAGAATGTCCTGTCCAGAAAATAAGACATATAAAACACCATAATCTAGTATACATGACATGACAAAACAAGACAAAATAATAGCAGCTCTCAAACCAAATTGAACACAGCAGAATAAAGATGAGAGTTAAGACAGAATTTGTGGGGACCAACTCAATTACAGAACTGTGGCAACTCATTCCATAGTTTAGGAGCTTTGACTGCAATTGCATAATGTCCCCTGTCTTTCAGGGGATTTAGTGACCTTCAGAAGAGCTAAACTGCAGATCTGAGTGACCATGTTGGAACATTTGGTTGTAACAAAATGTTACCATCAATCCTAAGACAGGGAAGACAGTGAAGGTGGCCAGTTAAAAGATGAGCTGCATCATTTAGGAACAACTGTGACATGGAGACCTGACCAATACCAGTATAAAGGACAGTACAGTACTGAAGTTGGGATGATTTAAAAGTCCGTAAACACATCTAGGTTTTTAAATAAGGGTTCAGGAAACATATGTCCCCATATGTGTCAAAAAACCTCTAAGATTAATGACTGAAAAATAATCTTAGAAATCAAGTGGTTACCAAGTCCTGTATGCACTCATTTTCAGCAAATGAAGCTTACTGCAGTGCATCGGTTTTGTGGACTTAAAAACGACAAGCAGACATTAGACCAAGGGGAACCGGATCAATGGTCTTGCTATTGTTATATCCTACTGTGGCCCAGCTAAATGGACCCTTTCTAAAAAGCAATTTTCTGCTGAAATTGAAGTGAACTTTGCAGTGGGTCTGATCTGCATCCCCATCCAACCCAAACAGACACACCACTAGAGAGCTCATTTTAAAGAAGCACCCTGAGAAAACATATTTGCTTTGGACATCATCACAGAAAGGTGTTTCACCATAGTCATTCAGTGGAGCTGTTTTGGGTGTTTTTCTGTCTGCTGTCATGAATTGCATCATGCATTTATTGACATGATTGGCTTTGTTACATCAAGTCCATGTAAGTGATGCCTTCTATAGAGTGTGATTATCACTAGCAAGTAAACAAGAACCAACATATAGAAATGCATGAACTACATAGTTGTTCTTGCAAGTTATCTTGTATACAAATTGAAATTATACCTTGTCCAAAACAGAGCTGTTTACCAAAATGGGTCGATTACTTTATCTCGAAACTGTAATGTAACAGATGTGACTTACACACACCTTGGCCACTAACGAAAACCTTTTGAGTAAGTCACAATCACTGCTTTGGGAGACTATGGCTATGTTCACATTACCAGGCTGACGTGACTCAGATCAGGTTCTTGCCTTCTTGTGACCCATATCTGACCCACTTTCACAGGTGGTCCTTGCTCAGATATGTATCTGATTTATTTCTGTTCAACATGAATGTGAACGAGCAGATCAAATTTCAGGTGTATTTTGTGTGAATACATTCAATTCAAAATGCTCTAAACATGTATGAACTGTGATTTTTGGACTTTGTTCTTCCAATAAGCTGATTGGGTCTTTTTGTTGAAGGTCGGGACTGTATCTGAGAACTTGGTTGTTTGAACCAGTTGTTTATTCATGTATAATGTGTATGTGGGCGTAACAGGGCACATATATACATAGAAACATATAAGGCATATAAACGTGCACATGCATGCTGTTTCCAGTACAGATGCATTCACATTAAAGACGATACTGGTCACTTACATTTATGAATGTTAAGCACCGAGATGGTCAAATCTGATCTGAGCAAAAAATTGGACATGAGTAATGAGGCTCGTAATGTAAACATGGCCTATGACAACAATTCTGCCCATGAAGCTGCATAGTGTTACAGATAGTGATAAACTATAATGTTATAGTTTTGCCATATTGCATACGGTTAGATGACCTCAGGAGAAGAATAGCTATAATATCTCTGTGTCTCTATCTTAGTACACACAAGGCTAGACCTGCGGCACCTGTGACACTGTTTTGTCAGTTTGTAATTGGAGCTTTAACCTTTGAAGCTTTGTGAAAACAAACACAAGATTCTGACCTTCAAGAATCCCTAAGCTTAGCGAGAGTTCCCGGATGGAGGGGGAGGTTGCAGCGCGGCCACAATTTCAGCGTGTGGTTAGAGAGCAGTGGTGGGCTGTCAGGAGGGATTTAAGTGTGAAGAGGCAGGAGCTGCCTTGGGCTGGGCTTAAGCCCTGGTTGTGTTGTTGCTATTTTCGTGGCACTGATCCTGGTAGGGTGGACCGTTACGTCCCCGTCCACTTTGATCCACTTCCCTGCTTGGTGTAGCACGCTCCCTGGTCAGGGTCACGTTCAATTACAGCTCCATGTGATGAGCTAAAAAGAAGAGTCCTTGCTTTCCCCCATCATGCTGCGGATTAGCGCAGTTATCCCGGCCTGACCCTGCACCAGTACACTTAAGGGGCCCAAAAGACAGCCCTCCTAATTAGTGAATCCAGCTGCTCTGTGGAGCACCGGTTGTATAATCTCAACATTGCAGATATAATGGATTCTCTGGAGCCTATGTTTGACAAGCGTCAGATAACCTTAGGCTGTGGAGCAGTGGATCTGTGTTTTCTTGAGTGATGTAGCTCCGTCTAAAACCGTTGGGATGAGTTGGAATAGGCTTTGTGATCCAGAACTGATCCTAAAACATCAATACTTGACTTCACTAATGCCTTTTGTGTCTGACCATGATCAAATCCTCACAACAAAATTCTGATATTTATTCTGATTTATTTTAAAATAAAGAGCTTTCACAGAGGAATAGAAGCTATTACTATAGCAGTGTGTGTGTGTGTGTGTGTGTGTGTGTGTGTGTGTGTGTGTGTGTGTGTGTGTGTGTGTGTGTGTGTGTGTGTTTTTGGGGGGTTAAAAAACCCTATTAAAACATGGTCGAGAAGGTGTCTACAAACATTTGGGTGCATAATGTTAGTGCCCCCACTCTTTCTGTGCCTCATTCTCCTCATGGATCAGCATCTGAGAAGAGCTCATGGGTGCAGGCACAAAACTGCACCACAAGCGCATCTTCAGCTTAAAGGCCAAGGCCCATTGAGCAGCCAGCGAAACGCAACGAGGAGTGAGGCTTTACCAGAGCAGCTGTGGAATTTTAAGGATCACACAGTGATCCAAATATTGGTTACACACACACACACACACATAACATACACGTATGCACCTACACATACACCTTGGACCCCCTCAGAGCAGACAAATGTTGTAATCTGTAGCAAACCGTGTCTCCACCACCTGCTCGCAGAGGAAGGCAGCTTCCAGCAGACAGCTACACTGAGAGGAGTAGAGGACAGAGAAATAAAAGAGTGCATCCCAGACAAACGAGCCTGCCATTTCTTTCAGTTATTAACACTTCATGAATATTCCAGTGCTATTTGCATAGGGAAGAACAGGGGGATTCTGAGTAATCATGACACTGCTGTGTGGGAGGGTATGAGGAGCAAGGGCTGCAGGAAATGGAGTGATGTAAAGGAGTGTATGTGTGTTTATTAGGGTCACAGATATACATATGTATGTGTGAAGAAGAAAATGTAGATATTATATCAACTCAAATACAGTGCATATACAGTTATGCTGTCACACACAAAGCTTGTGTTTACATTATTATGGACATACTACATAATTGATCAACATTACCTGATGGACCAATGAAAGTGCTCCAAGTTCCAAGTGATAAAGTTAGAATTTCCCATGAAAACCTTTTAAAAAACTTGAAAAACACAATTAATAGAAATTTAATTTTCGTGTGAGTTAAAAGTAAGAACTTCGCCACATTTAGTACTACTAAAATGTGTAATATCTGAAATTGAAAGATGAGGTGAAACATATCAGGAGCAGATGATAAGAACATTTAGAGAGGATTTTGCAGGAAGCTGTCTTATTTAAACTTCATACATTAGTTTGGTTTGCTCTTGATTGTTGAATCGAGACTTATAACCATGGCAAGATCCATAAAGCTCTCAAGGATCTTCAGAAAGTAGGTTGAACATGCAGATGAGTCTGGGAAGGGTTTAAGTGAGATGTGTACAGATGTTAAGAAGTCTCATGATGGTTCCTAAAGGTAATGCTTACCGCAATTGATGTCAAAGTGCTGCATCAGAAAGAGACCAAACCTGGTTTAATTTCATCAAAGGTGTGCAAATCGGGAAATGTTTGTCAGGGTAAGACTAGTATTTATCAGAGAACCCCCAGTTTACCAGACAATACCTAGACAAAGACCAGGTTTTTGGAACAATGTGCTGTGGACAGATGAATCCAAAAACTGAATTAGCACAGTAACAAAGACATGTTTGGCATAACTGAACATAGCATTTGATCACAATTAAATTATTAAGCAAGGGATGGAAATGTCATGGTTTGGGGCTGTATATACAGTATGTGTGTATGTGGTATGTGAATATGTTGTCAGTTAATCCAAATGCAGCTGCTAACTCTAATAGCTTTCCTGTTATTTTATTATTTGAGGCTTCATGGAGTTCAAGGAACATAATTAAGCCGTTTTTCATTTTGTTCTATCCAGTTAAGGAGTGTTACAATTGAATTGGAATGCAAGAGTGGAGGTATTAAAATATTGGTTCTGATTTTTCATTAAGTTTCTGAGCTCTGGTGGCTCTGGTGTAGAGTGTGTATGCCGAGTGTGTGTGTGTGTGGGTGTGTGTGTGTGTGTGTGTGTGTGTGTGTGATGCCACATGCCATTTTCAGACCCTTGGTGTGTATTGACACAGTCAGAATTACCTCAGACAATTCCGCTCTCTGCATGACAGTATTGGGGGTTATGTGTATTTATTTTATTATCACACCATCCTTTCGTCTGAACGGAGTGTGTGAGCTGAATGTAGATGCTTGGAGACTGTGTGAAAGAGAAAATTCCTTTCTTATCTCACTCTTACAGTTATGCTTGGTAGGGAAACTGGCAAAGGGTTTCTTGTAACACATATAAGCAGGCCACCAAATAGGCTAATATTCTGTGTGTGTGTGTGTGTGTGTGTGTGTGTGTGTGTGTGTGTGTGTGTGTGTGTGTGTGTGTGTGTGTGTGTGTGTGGGTACACCTGATATGAGTTTTACACAAAGTCCTCCCAGACTTCACCACTTCTCTGTGTGAGAGACATTGAGAGTGTGTTAGGTCTGGATGTTTAGCCACCACCTTTAATCTTTAGAAGAAGCAGCCCTTTCACACTACCAGCTTCCTTCCAGACCCAACGTAACCAAGCTGGGATGGTTTACACTCACTGTAGGTGGGAATAGGAGAACTATCCATACGAGCTCCTGCAGCTAAAAGAAATTGGTGAAATCTGCAGGTGCTCATATGATAGTTCTCCTATTCCCACCTAC